>SKCR01038876.1:0-203841 GCA_019454045.1 Zanthoxylum bungeanum | reverse complement strand
GGTGCTTCTTCTTATGGACCTTCTCAGGCTTCTCAAAAGCCGACTGGGAAGAAACAGAAAAAGAAAAAGAAAGTTGCAGGTAAAGGTCCTAAGGTTGCTTCTGCAGGGGTTTCTAAGCCAAAGGTGAAGACGGATGTTGTAAAAGGAAACTGTTTCCAATGGGGCATACTTGGACACTGGAAATGCAATTGTCCAAAGTATTTAGCTTCTTTGAAGAAAGCTCCCTCGGGTATTTAATTTCCTATTATTGACATTACACTTGCTTTTGATTCTAGTTCGACTTGGGTGTTAGACACCACTTGTCCTTCTCATATCTTCAATTCGTTGCAGGATCTGAAGAAAACTAGAAGATTGAAGCCGGGAGAGATCCAGCTGTGAGTAGGGAATGAAGATTCTCTACAAGTTGAAGCAGTAGGAATTTTGTTTTTTAAACTCTCTGATGAATGCATTATAGCAAACTTTGGCTTTGTCTCCTTGAGAATAGCCATTTAATTCTCCAAGAATTTATTATTGCAATTTTATACTTCTAAAATCTAAGTATAGATTTATGAAGATCCTTCAATTTCTTTATCATACTTTAAGGATCTAATCCTTATTTCTGATTAAGAAATTAAGGAGTCTAATTGGCAAGCTTAATGGATTAAGCACTAAAGCTATCATCACATAAATCTTCCAAAGATTATGCTATACTATTTGCTTTACTCTGGGCTTAGGCCTGATATGTTATTTTATCAAATAAAGTAACTTATTAGTTTTCAGGTTCATCCTGAAACTTTTATTCCCAATTTGAAAATTAAACCATTTAAATACATTTTCCCTAGGATTATGTTTTAAATGTCAATCTTTCAATTTATCTTGATTCTAATAGTCTAACTATTTAATCAATGATTTAGGTACTATTTATTATAATGATTACTATAGTCCAACTATTTAATCAACTATAATTAATTAAATCAAATATATTGATTATTATAATCCAATTATATAATCAAATGTAAATGAGTAGTTTAAATACAGTCCAACTGTTTATTAAAATAACAATTTAAATATTAGTCCAACTAACATTAAATTTATTTGACGAATGAAATTTGATTGAGTACGTATGACAAGTAATTAAACGAATATTGCAAATTCAATTCTTGCCTCCCACTATTTTTCGGCGAGCCTCTAACCCTCTGTCGAGTACTCGGGAAACCGTGTTTCCTAGCGGGCTAGGATCCCGTTAAATGTCACACAATCTTGACTTTGGCCAACAAATTGTATGATAATTAACTAGGTAGATCTCTAAGATCAATTGGATCTAATCCAATTCCTAGATCCAGTAGGTGGACATCCAAGTCCGAAATATATATCTTATATATGCCAATATATCCAATATATTGCATAACCTTTTTCCTCTGAATCAACTAAGCCTTGGCTTTGGCACAACAAACTTAGTGAACCCAGTTAAGCGTGACCCATTGACCATGGAAAGCTTCGTAATCAATGTCGATGGACAAGAAGTGGTCTTGACTTTGGCCAACAAACCACAACTTGGACAAGACACCAATATGGAACAAAGCCTTCGTGATTCAACACATCCTCGACGGACAAAGGTCTTGACTTTGGCCAACAAACCAATGCCAGTCTTAGATCTTGAGTAAGAATCACTCAATGGAAGGAAAAACGCTTAATATTTTTCGAAGGTTTTTCGCGTGCAAATTGGCAACCAATTTATTATCTTTGTTAAGGTCTCATCATCATAAACCCTTAAACATGCATTCTAAATACATAATAAAGCGCGTATAATAAAATAATAATGATATACAGATGGATACTTTACACAATGATCCTAGATCAAATCTCTCACTTTCTCTCTCCCGCTAGCACAAGTATTTAATTCTACCCGCTACACTACACTTCTAAAGAAACCTCATTTACATTGAGGGGAATAGGTGAGAAGAGAATACAAAGAATAAAGAGGTAATAAGGCTGGACACGCAGGTCCAATTAATAAATCAAATTTATTACAACAATTTCTAAAATTGCCCCACCCATCTAATATCCATCGGATATACATTATTCATGCATCGCAACCATGTATTCACACAAGCATGTTATCAATCAATCTAATCAAATTAATTAATCTGATAATTAGTGACCATCCAATGTTCAAACAACGATTTGATTTTGTGCGAGTCAAACTCATTTTGCGAATAAGTACTCAAAGTACAAATTCTCGAATTAAATTAAACTACAACATTAAATCCAATTTAATATGTATTTAATACTAATTCGCTATTTAATTCCAAATTAAATATTACACTTTATTAATAAATCTTTTACGATTTGAATTCCAAATTTAATCATTACGGGTCTCAAAGCCCGATTAATATCCAATATTAATTTAATTAAAGTCCAATGGGCTTTTAATTAATTTCTTCAAGCGGCGTGGACTTGGTCAACTCGGGTCAAACCCAATAACCAAAGTCCAATCAAGGAGTAACCCCATAAGCCTAGAAATCAATTTAGGCCCATTAGGCCCAATTAAACTTTAAAGGTCCATTAGTCGCATTTGGGCTTTATGGAAGCGGTTTTGGGCCCAATTGGATCCAACCAATTTAGCCTAAACCCAACTTGGTACAACCAGCCCAATTAGCCCATTTACAATATTACAAGCCCAATTTCTAAAATTAGCCCAATTCAATTAAATTTCAAAATCCAATTTCACAATTTAATTACCTAAAGTGTATAACACAATCAATCACCCAAATCAATATTTCTAAAACATCAATTAGCCTAATTATTCATGCTCAATTACATTAATTAGTGTCCAACACATTTTGATCAAAAATCCAACCCAAACATGCTAGTCAAGTCTCGGCAAAGTGATGATTTTTATATCCAATTTTAAATCCAATCCAATTGAATCCAATTAAACATTAAATCGTCATTTCCAATTGATTCCAATGCATCCAATGATTAAAATCAAAAATCACCAAGACATTAGGGCTTCTCTAACTCTTGAATTTAGTAGGGATTTTCAAATCAATTCCGAATTCAATCCAATCAAATTCTAAATCAATATTCCCAATTATTTTTCAAGTCATCCAATGAATCAAAAACAAAATACCAAGACATTAGGGTTCATCAACCATTCGGCCAAGCCATGAAAAATTGGGGAAAATTGTTCCAAACACAATTTCTTCAAATTGATCTAATCAATCCTCAATAAAACATGTTTTAAGCATACTTAAACATCCAATTTAATTAAAACATGCTCAAACACATTTTACAAAAAATTTTAAGCCCTAAAATTTTCATGCTCAACCTTGCTCATAGATACCATTGTTGGGTTTTCTAAGCTTCCCAAGATCATATAACAAGCATAAAACAAGTGCGAATACAACGAGGGAGTTGTAGAATACTCACATCGAGCGGTTAAGCGACGCGACAAGGAATAAAAAATGATTTTTGCCTTCTGTTCCTATCGGCAGTGAGCTGCAGTGGCTCCTCCATTTTCGGCTTCAATCATCTTCATCAAGCTCCAAGCTTTGTCAAATGATTCCAAGCTCATGGGTGGACTTCCCTATCACATTCGCATGACTTCGGAGTGTGCTAGCACTCTTGATTTTGCAACAAAATCAAGACTTTTTGCTTCCCTTTGCTCTCGGCAGTAACAGAACCAGAAGAGAGAAAATGGTAGCCCCAAGGGAGTGAAAGAGAGGGAGAGAAAAGAGAGAGAGTGAGTTGTATGATGGTTGGCCAAAAGTGTGTATCTAATACCACTTTTTATTTTCAAAAAATCAATTAATTGATTTCCAAAATCAAAAAACAAATACAAAACATTTAAATATATTAAATGTCTATCATGCCATCACACTTAAGTGTATTACACTCCACCATCAACTTCCATCAAGTCACATCACTCAATCAATCAAGTGACAAGTTGTCACATCACTCAAAGTGACTAATGTTTGGCTCATGAATCTCCGAATTCTCTGTCAAGCGGAGCAACTTGAATATGTTCTAGATCGCCCAATGCCCACAAGGGTTTCAGATGATGCTTTAGATGAGGAACGTGAGACGTTCAAAAGATGGAAGGATGATGATCAGAAAGTTCGGTCATACATATTTGGATCTATGGTGCCAGAACAACAGAGGAAGTATATGCCGATGCCTGATTCTGGATCCATCTTGATGTATATGAAGGAACTATTCAGTGATCGACCACAGGTAGTGATGCATAAGGTGGCTGTCGAGCTTTTTCATACTTTCCTCCCGGGGGGAAAACCTGTTAGCTCACATATGATGAATCTAATAGATTGTATCGAAGAGTTCGAAAGGATGGATATTCCTATTGACAACCACCTCGGGAATAATGTGATTCTCGCATCTCTTCCTAAGTCTTTCAAGGACTTTATTGTTAACTTTAACATGCATAAGATGCTTCCCACATATTATGAGTTGCACAATATGTTTCTGACGGCTCAAGATGACATGAATAAGAATAGTTCTGCTTTCATGGTCACTGGTGCTTCTTCTTATGGACCTTCTCAGGCTTCTCAAAAGCCGACTGGGAAGAAACAGAAAAAGAAAAAGAAAGTTGCAGGTAAAGGTCCTAAGGTTGCTTCTGCAGGGGTTTCTAAGCCAAAGGTGAAGACAGATGTTGTAAAAGGAAAATGTTTCCAATGGGGCATACTTGGACACTGGAAATGCAATTGTCCAAAGTATTTAGCTTCTTTGAAGAAAGCTCCCTCGGGTATTTAATTTCCTATTATTGACATTACACTTGCTTTTGATTCTAGTTCGACTTGGGTGTTAGACACCACTTGTCCTTCTCATATCTTCAATTCGTTGCAGGATCTGAAGAAAACTAGAAGATTGAAGCCGGGAGAGATCCAGCTGTGAGTAGGGAATGAAGATTCTCTACAAGTTGAAGCAGTAGGAATTTTGTTTTTTAAACTCTCTGATGAATGCATTATAGCAAACTTTGGCTTTGTCTCCTTGAGAATAGCCATTTAATTCTCCAAGAATTTATTATTGCAATTTTATACTTCTAAAATCTAAGTATAGATTTATGAAGATCCTTCAATTTCTTTATCATACTTTAAGGATCTAATCCTTATTTCTGATTAAGAAATTAAGGAGTCTAATTGGCAAGCTTAATGGATTAAGCACTAAAGCTATCATCACATAAATCTTCCAAAGATTATGCTATACTATTTGCTTTACTCTGGGCTTAGGCCTGATATGTTATTTTATCAAATAAAGTAACTTATTAGTTTTCAGGTTCATCCTGAAACTTTTATTCCCAATTTGAAAATTAAACCATTTAAATACATTTTCCCTAGGATTATGTTTTAAATGTCAATCTTTCAATTTATCTTGATTCTAATAGTCTAACTATTTAATCAATGATTTAGGTACTATTTATTATAATGATTACTATAGTCCAACTATTTAATCAACTATAATTAATTAAATCAAATATATTGATTATTATAATCCAATTATATAATCAAATGTAAATGAGTAGTTTAAATACAGTCCAACTGTTTATTAAAATAACAATTTAAATATTAGTCCAACTAACATTAAATTTATTTGACGAATGAAATTTGATTGAGTACGTATGACAAGTAATTAAACGAATATTGCAAATTCAATTCTTGCCTCCCACTATTTTTCGGCGAGCCTCTAACCCTCTGTCGAGTACTCGGGAAACCGTGTTTCCTAGCGGGCTAGGATCCCGTTAAATGTCACACAATCTTGACTTTGGCCAACAAATTGTATGATAATTAACTAGGTAGATCTCTAAGATCAATTGGATCTAATCCAATTCCTAGATCCAGTAGGTGGACATCCAAGTCCGAAATATATATCTTATATATGCCAATATATCCAATATATTGCATAACCTTTTTCCTCTGAATCAACTAAGCCTTGGCTTTGGCACAACAAACTTAGTGAACCCAGTTAAGCGTGACCCATTGACCATGGAAAGCTTCGTAATCAATGTCGATGGACAAGAAGTGGTCTTGACTTTGGCCAACAAACCACAACTTGGACAAGACACCAATATGGAACAAAGCCTTCGTGATTCAAACACATCCTCGACGGACAAAGGTCTTGACTTTGGCCAACAAACCAATGCCAGTCTTAGATCTTGAGTAAGAATCACTCAATGGAAGGCAAAACGCTTAATATTTTTCGAAGGTTTTTCGCGTGCAAATTGGCAACCAATTTATTATCTTTGTTAAGGTCTCATCATCATAAACCCTTAAACATGCATTCTAAATACATAATAAAGCGCGTATAATAAAATAATAATGATATACAGATGGATACTTTACACAATGATCCTAGATCAAATCTCTCACTTTCTCTCTCCCGCTAGCACAAGTATTTAATTCTACCCGCTACACTACACTTCTAAAGAAACCTCATTTACATTGAGGGGAATAGGTGAGAAGAGAATACAAAGAATAAAGAGGTAATAAGGCTGGACACGCAGGTCCAATTAATAAATCAAATTTATTACAACAATTTCTAAAATTGCCCCACCCATCTAATATCCATCGGATATACATTATTCATGCATCGCAACCATGTATTCACAGAAGCATGTTATCAATCAATCTAATCAAATTAATTAATCTGATAATTAGTGACCATCCAATGTTCAAACAACGATTTGATTTTGCGCGAGTCAAACTCATTTTGCGAATAAGTACTCAAAGTACAAATTCTCGAATTAAATTAAACTACAACATTAAATCCAATTTAATATGTATTTAATACTAATTCGCTATTTAATTCCAAATTAAATATTACACTTTATTAATAAACCTTTTACGATTTGAATTCCAAATTTAATCATTACGGGTCTCAAAGCCCGATTAATATCCAATATTAATTTAATTAAAGTCTAATGGGCTTTTAATTAATTTCTTCAAGGCGTGGACTTTTGGTCAACTCGGGTCAAACCCAATAACCAAAGTCCAATCAAGGAGTAAACCCATAAGCCTAGAAATCAATTTAGGCCCATTAGGCCCAATTAAACTTTAAAGGTCCATTAGTCGCATTTGGGCTTTATGGAAGCGGTTTTGGCCCAATTGGATCCAACCAATTTAGCCTAAACCCAACTTGGTACAACCAAGCCCAATTAGCCCATTTACAATATTACAAGCCCAATTTCTAAAATTAGCCCAATTCAATTAAATTTCAAAATCCAATTTCACAATTTAATTACCTAAAGTGTATAACACAATCAATCACCCAAATCAATATTTCTAAAACATCAATTAGCCTAATTATTCATGCTCATTACATTAATTAGTGTCCAACACATTTTGATCAAAAATCCAACCCAAACATGCTAGTCAAGTCTCGGCAAAGTGATGATTTTTATATCCAATTTTAAATCCAATCCAATTGAATCCAATTAAACATTAAATCGTCATTTCCAATTGATTCCAATGCATCCAATGATTAAAATCAAAAATCACCAAGACATTAGGGCTTCTCTAACTCTTGAATTTAGTAGGGATTTTCAAATCAATTCCGAATTCAATCCAATCAAATTCTAAATCAATATTCCCAATTATTTTTCAAGTCATCCAATGAATCAAAAACAAAATACCAAGACATTAGGGTTCATCAACCATTCGGCCAAGCCATGAAAAATTGGGGAAAATTGTTCCAAACACAATTTCTTCAAATTGATCTAATCAATCCTCAATAAAACATGTTTTAAGCATACTTAAACATCCAATTTAATTAAAACATGCTCAAACACATTTTACCCAAATTTTAAGCCCTAAAATTTTCATGCTCAACCTTGCTCATAGATACCATTGTTGGGTTTTCTAAGCTTCCCAAGATCATATAACAAGCATAAAACAAGTGCGAATACAACGAGGGAGTTGTAGAATACTCACATCGAGCGGTTAAGCGACGCGACAAGGAATAAAAAATGATTTTTGCCTTCTGTTCCTATCGGCAGTGAGCTGCAGTGGCTCCTCCATTTTCGGCTTCAATCATCTTCATCAAGCTCCAAGCTTTGTCAAATGATTCCAAGCTCATGGGTGGACTTCCCTATCACATTCGCATGACTTCGGAGTGTGCTAGCACTCTTGATTTTGCAACAAAATCAAGACTTTTTGCTTCCCTTTGCTCTCGGCAGTAACAGAACCAGAAGAGAGAAAATGGTAGCCCCAAGGGAGTGAAAGAGAGGGAGAGAAAAGAGAGAGAGTGAGTTGTATGATGGTTGGCCAAAAGTGTGTATCTAATACCACTTTTTATTTTCAAAAAATCAATTAATTGATTTCCAAAATCAAAAAACAAATACAAAACATTTAAAATATTAAATGTCTATCATGCCATCACACTTAATTGTATTACACTCCACCATCAACTTCCATCAAGTCACATCACTCAATCAATCAAGTGACAAGTTGTCACATCACTCAAAGTGACTAATGATTTGACGCTTAATGTGACTAATGATTTGACGCTTGATTTGACTTGCGTGCTACACCTTTTTGTAGCAATTGAATAATTTTTCTTATTTTTCTGATTTTTTCTTTGATTTTTTTTCTATTTTTTATTTATATACAATACCTTCCCTCTATGTAGCGAGTGTTGGGTCGGTGGCTCCCAAACCAGTTGGCTTTAGGGCACCAGGTGTTAAGACACCCCTACGGACTTAATTACCTAGACTTCAGATATAAATATATATTTTTTTTTGCAGCATCTCTGATCCATTTAACGAGCTTTGGGCCAGTGACTCCCAAACCAGTTGGTTTTAGGGCACTATGTGTTAAAACACCATTACAGACATAATAACTCGGATCTCAGACGTTTTTTTTTTTTTTTTTTTTTTTTTTTTTTTACTCCATTGCTTTTTGAGATGTTTCTTCCAATTAAACTAGAGCACTGAATATTACAAACTTTTCAGTTTTAGTTCATGTCCGTATGTTACTATATATGTTGATAATATCTGTCAACTGAGCATATGAAGATTCCTTTTAGTCAGTATTATGGAGAATTTACAAATTAAATAATTCAAAATGAAATAAACAAAAATTAACTTGTTTCGAAATAGGCTTGAGATACGTCTCAGGAGTGGAAACTCCTTACTCAGCTATCTCTTACCAATTTCACCTTTTTAGTCAAAATAAAAACACAAAAATGCAAAATAGTTTTGTACGTTTTGAAAATTTTACAATTTTTTTGTATTTTTCGAAAAAATTTGGACTAAATAAAAAAATTTAGACTAAAAATAAAAACAAGATACAATTCAACTATTTCCCTCCCCCAAACCTAAATGAGACATTGTCCCCAATGTCTTAAACAGTAGAAGAAGAGTTTAGAAGGTCGTACCTGGTTAGCTGAAAATCTACGAAAAATTACCAATTAAGATCAAGGTCCAATTTACGCTTCTTACCACGATCGTTATCTGACCAGTTCAACTTGGAAAGAATGGGGTCGATTTTTGGTTCAAAGGCTAGGATTTGGTCAATTAATTCTTCGGCCTTTGTCGCAGTCAGGAAAATATCTTGTACTGTTTTGGTGACAAACTCGTGTCTTTTGGCTTCCGCAAGAAATACAAACAGAAAATCGAAGAAATGCTCAATGTTAAGTAATCCAATGGGCTTTCGATGAATATTCAAGTGTGCCCATGATGCCACTGTGAACATTTCTTCAAACGTTCCCAGCCCTCCTGGTAACGCAATAAACGCATCCGCAGTATTGATCCTTTCTTGAATTTGTTCGGGCATTCCAGATACGATGCGTTAATCTCCATTTGTTGGTCTGATTAATTGTTCGTCCGCCAAATGTTTTGGGATGATTCCCAAAACATGTCTGCCACCACCCTGAACGGCTTTTGAAATACTTCCCATCAATCCAAGATTGCCACCGCCATATACTAGGTGCATATTTCTTTCTGCTATGACTCGCCCCAATTCCTTCGCAGCTTCAATGAATTCTGGTTTGTTACCAGAATTGGATCCACAGAAAACACAAATTCGCTTGATTCGTTGCTGTGAAGTTGCTTCCATTTTCTCTCCCTTATTTGGATGTGTATCTGGATGTGTCGAAGAGAGAAATGACGAGCTGAATTTATAGAACCTGAAAATGGGTGAGTAATAATTGCACTAGTATCTGCCAAATGACAATTATTAGAAGAACATTAAAAATAAATCGTGAAAAGTTAAAAAGTATAAATCTTGTCGGCGAAAATAAAGAAAAGTACAAAAGAAAAGCAAATCAAAGCAATAATTAATGCAACGGAATTGTGTACTCAATACGCCATTCGCTTAGTATAAATTCATGAGGATGCGTCTCAAGAATTCATTCCTTACTCAGCCATTACTCATGAATTAGCTCTCATCTTTGTGATTGTCAAACACCATTCCTTCTGTCTTCAAATGCTTTGTTTGTGCTTTTCCCTACAAAAATAACACACAAAATCAAAAACTCTACAACATGTATACACAAAATATGAAAACAGAAATTACAACAAAGTGCATGGGTTGCCTCCCTGCTAGCGCTAAATTTATCGTCTTCAGCCAAACGTGACTGAAATCCATCTGTCAAGGAGGTTTCAGCGTCATTTTGGTTGTCCGATTAAAGACAATCCCATGAGCGTTGCTTTTGAAAGGTCTCTTCCAACGGTAAGGTAGCAGGAAAATTTTTGTCTCATTTAGTGCTTGTGCCACCTTTTTGCTCCTTGTTGCTCCAGTGGTTCCTGCAAAGAAAGAAAGAAAATCAGGAGGTCTCGTATGGTGCTTGACTTGGAATGGAAGTTTCATTCTGTCAAGATTCTGGGTGATATCTCTAAATTGTACTCCCCAAAACAGTGATGTTTCACCTGAATTCACTGGATCTTTAATTTTGTCTGACAATTGCTCCTCCATTTGCTCTGCTTCTTGCTCTACTTTTTCTTCACAGATGAATTTTAAAATTTCCGTATTCAATTCTTTATCCGTCATCTGTGAAATGCATGCTCCATAAGTATCTGCCTGAGGATGTAAAGATGTTTCTGACATTAGGTTTTCATCCTCTGATACGATTGGAATGGATGGTTCAGGTAGATCTTCATTAAACTTCATGGTAAAGCATGCTCCAAGATCTTCATTTTGAGGATTGAAAGTTTGATCCTCCGTTGTTGGTACAGTTGGTACAAATAGATCAGATTCATCCTCGTCAGAGTCAGAATAATAAAAATCAAATCGAGACTTTGTCGGTTCGGGCTCCTGAACTGATACCTCTGGTTGTTGATACTGCTCAGCCTCCTCATCTCTTAAGGTGTCATTGTAAATCTCTGGGTACTTGAAAGCTTTGTCAGTTTCATCTGATAATTCTTCTTGAGGTATGAAGTTCTAGTTTTCTGTTAATTGTCTGATCTGATATGTCATTCTCTGTATGGATTCTGTTTGACTCTGAACACTTTCGAGTTGATTCTGGAATGTTTCAAGCATTGTATCCAACTTTTCATCTCGTTTCTTGAACACATCTTTGAGCATGTCAATCATCTGATCTTCTTCTGATTGTTGATGAAGATCATTGTAGGAGGGTGGTGGATAAGATGAAAAATGTGGTTCTGTGAAATGTGATGGCTCATCATACCATGAAGGATCTTGATAACTCTGCCACCCTGGATGATAGTTGTAATCGCAATAATCTCTAGGGTGGTTACCATTACATATGTCACATCTCCCCGTTGCGTTTTGTTTAGCAAATGTGGTATTGCTTGGTTCTGGCATCCAGTGATAATTGTTGGGCTGTACAACAGGCCTTAGAAAACTGGACTGTTGCTCCCAAATTTGGGGTGTATTTTCAAGTAAAGCTCGTGATCTCTCAATCTCCCAATAATGTTCCATTTTTTCAATCACCTGAAATACAATAAAGAAATAAAAATTACAGATAAAGAAAATTAGATAAAGTAAATTAGATAGGTTCAAAATTAATAACTCAAGAAAATAAGTCCCCGGCAACGGCGCCAAAAACTTGACCAGCGTAAACACACGCGTATAACACAAGCGCACGTATCGTTCAAGTAGTATAAAAATATCGATCCCACGAGGACTTAATTCCTACTGTTGTTATTAATTATTGAATCTATTTATTTATAGATATCTAATTGAGGGAGAAGAGAATGATTGCTTGATTGATTTGGTTGATTGTAGATTTGCTAAATAAATAAATAAATAAAAAGACAAAAGAAAATACTAAGGAAAATAACAAAAGACACAAAGATCTAGGGTTGTGAATCATTCTAATATCTTTTAAAAGATGAAGTGATTATTTTATGTTTGTGTAATAAATCGGTTTACTAACCTGGAACACTAAATTATGCAAAAGCCTATGTCGATGGTCAGACGCAAATACCCAGTTTAACCCAATTGAACCATATGTCTATGTCAACCAAATTATCTAGATTCATTAAGTTTAAGTTCCAATTATGGCTACCCCCGCCCGACAGGTATATGTCTATCCTGTAAGGAAATCTATTAAAGGGTTATATATCCTCAAGGAAGATCGTGGCTATTAAGTCTAAGGCTGAAACCTAAAATCCCTATGTCTAGTTCATTTTAGATTTACCACATCAATCTTATTGGTGATCAGACAACAAGAAGCATTAAGCTTAAGACTTAATAAGTAAACCTTTAAATTACCCAAACTATAAAATAACCCCTTATAAACCGATGATATTAGAATTCATCACAACCCCCGATAACTAACACATAACTAGGGCTAGTAAAAACTTAAAAGTAAAAGACATAAAATAAAATGCTGAAAAGTAAAAGACATAAAGTAAAAGCTGAAAAGTAAATTGTTGAAAAGTAAATGACGGAAAGTAAATGCTGAAATTAAATACTGAAAATTAAATTCTGAAATGTAAATGCTGAAAGTAAATTACTGAAAAGTAAATACTGAATAAAATTGCTGAAAAGTAAATTGCTGAAAATCAAATAAAGTAAAAGTACAATAAAAGAAAATGCTGAGGTAAGAGGATCCACTTTTATTACTTTTATTTTAGATATCTCCCTTAATATAATATATTAACTTTGCATGATAATTACCAACAAGCCATATAGGCGGTATCCAGATTAAGTCAAATTAATAATTAATTACCAACCGACCAATCAGGCGGTATCCAGTTTAGTCAGGTTAAAACCAATTTAAATAATTACCAACCGACCAATCTGGCGGTATCCTCGTTAAGTCAGGTTTTAACTAGTTTATATATTATAATTAAAGGAGATTAATCTAAATATTAGTAATAAAAGTTTTACCTTTTACCCCAGCAAAAGGGGAGTTACCTCCTCATTACTGAAAAGTAAAAACTGAAAATTAAAGAAAGAAAAGTATTGTGCGTAAAAGTAAATTACGGAAAGTAAAAACTGAAAAGTAAAGAAAAGAAAGTGTGAAAGCGGAAATTAATTACTAAAAGCTATAAATAAACAAACAAGATACAATCTTCTTAGTATTCTTAAGGAATTCCTTAGAAGAAAGTATGAATTTTACAAATGAAATGGCTTGGTATTTATAGGCAAAATTTTGCCTCCATCAAATCATCCACCAAATAAATTATTAATTGCTCCACTAATTGCTCCACCAAATCCATTATTAATTGCTCCACTAATATCTTATCATGTTTGGTGATGATTTGATAATTTTTATTATTTATTTATTAATTTATTTTTTGCTTTGAAAATGATTGAAAGTGACTTTAATAATTACACACTACACACTTCTGGATGGTTCATCCATTTCGGGCATGAAATATTCAGAGTTCGAAATTATTTTGTCTTTTAAAGTTGTAGATCTTTGAGTCTTATTTAATATGGAACTTGAATCAGCTCAATCCGATATCTGAGTAAATAGTTATGGCCAAAATACGACAGATGCGCAAAACTGGAATTTCCAAAACTGCACTTTGTCAAAACGCCCTTTCAAGTTTCCAATCTCCAAAATTAATATGTCAAGTCCAGTTTTTGCCCTTATTTGACCCATATTTCGTCCTAAATGATTTGATTAAGTCCCAATATTATTTTATCTGTAAAATAAGTAAAACATATAAAAACGTTCATCAAACCCGAGAAACTAAACAAAATATTAAGTAAAAGGGGCGGTAAATATTGATATATTTTCCGCTCATCAGCGTGCCTTCCACTTTACATCAGATGATCAAGTTCCCGTATGAGGGAGAAGTTGTTACTATCCGGGCTGAGGAAGATAATGTCGTGGCTGCCTTGGAGATACAACATTTCACGAGGTTTCAGGTGTCAGCTACTTTTGAGGAATGGGTGGATCCTAGGGTGGCTAGGATCATGAAAAAAATGAAGTTTGAGCCGGGTGAAGGTTCAAAATTGCCAGATTTCAGAGGACAGACTACTCGGAAAGGTTTGGGGTACAAATATGATGAAGAAAAACCGAAGGTCAAGAAAAAGGGCCTGAAATTGATGGAGTGTTTTGTGAAAGCTTCAAGATATCAAGAGGAGCCTGAACCTGTGGAAGTTAATGGAATTGTGGTACCTAGGTTTGAGATCTTCCAGGATATGTTGGGTAAGAAGCTGATAGTTGAAGAAATTGTGAAGAAAGAAGAAGAGAATTGGGATGAAGAACTAATGAAGTTGGAGAGCCTGACTCTGGGAGAGGACGAAAAGCCTGAGGAAGACCTGATTGCAGAGGAAGAAGTGTCTATAGATGATGAAGACATTTACCTTCCTGATTTGTTTGAATGTACTTCCGCATTATCCAATAATAAGACATTTCTTTTGCTTACTTGCCTGAGTCATTTCCATTTACTCTGCACGAATCATGCATATTTGATATCAGTTCGGCCAGAACTACTGCATTTAACTTGGGTACGCTTGAGAACCCCAAAGAAATTCTGATTGCAAGTGAAGTTACCTCTGAAGAGAGGGAGAAACTAGAAGAAGTGTTGGTCAGATATGCCAAAGTGTTTGCTTGGTCCTATGAGGACATGCCTGGGGTAGACAGAAACATTGCCCAACACAAAATACCAACTTATCCGAATATGAGGCTAGTAAAACAGAAACTCCGACGGATGAGACCAGAATGGGCTGAGAAAGTCAGAGAGGAAGTTAAGAAACAGATAGATGTGGGGTTACTGGAAGTAGTAAAGTATCCTGAGTGGTTGGCTAATATAGTACCGGTACCAAAGAAATATGGGAAGGTCAGAATGTGTGTAGACTACAGAGATCTCAACAAGGCTTGTCCGAAAGATGATTTTCCTCTGCCGTATATAGATGTTCTGGTTGATAGTGTGGCTTTATCTGCTATGTATTCATTTGCAGATGGATTTTCAGGTTACAATCAGGTTCTCATGGCTGAGGAAGACAAACACAAGACTGCATTTGTTACTAAGTGGGGTACTTATTGTTACAAGGTAATGCCGTTTGGGCTCAAGAATGCAGGAGCTACTTATCAACGGATGGCCACTATACTTTTCCATGACTTGATGCACAATGAGATTGAGGTGTATGTGGATGACATGATGGTGAAATCAGAGACAAGAGTTGGGCATATTGAAGCACTGTAAAGGTTCCTTCAGAGAGTTGACAGATACAACCTGCGGCTTAATCCCAAGAAATGTGTATTTAGGGTGACATCAGGGAAATTGCTTGGTCATACAGTGGGAATGGGCGGAATAGAGGTAGACTCCGAAAAGATCAAGGCAATCACAGAAATGCCTGCACCGAAGACAGAAAACGAAGTCAGAGCATTCTTGGGGAAGATTCAGTACATCGGTCGGTTCATCGCCAAGTTGACATCAGTATGTGAGCCTATCTTCAAACTGTTGAGAAAAGATCAGCCAGTGAGATGGAATGAATAGTGTCAGACAGCCTTCGACAAAATCAGAGAGTATTTGGTAAAGCCTCTTGTATTGAAACCTCCGAGACCGGGCAGACCTTTGGTATTATATTTGGCTATAGAATCAGAAGCACTGGGGGCAATGATGGTACAGGCTGATGAGACAGGGGTAGAACATGCAGTCTATTATCTGAGTAAGAAGATGCTCCCGTATGAGGCTCGATATCAGGAAGTTGAGAATATCTGTCTTGCAGTGGTATGGGCTTCCAGAAAATTCTGGCATTATTTCCAGTCATACAAGATCCAGGTAGTGGCAAAGGAAAATCCTCTGAAGTATCTTCATTCGATGCCTTCACTAGTGGGAAAATTGGGCAGATGGTTGGTATTGCTGACAGATTTTGACATTGAGTATCTCAACTCCAAAGTGATCAAAGGGCGAGCAGTAGCAGAGTTTCTGGCATTACAACCTGTTGAGGGGGATCAGTATAAGTTTGAATTTCCAGACGAAGAGATCCAAGCAATAACAGTTTAGAGATGGAAGATGTACTTTGACGGAGCAGTGAATTACAAGGGAGCCGGAATTGGGATCGTGATAGTAACCCCCGAGGGAGAGACTTTGCCTTTGGCCAAGAGGTTGACATTCAGAGTGACTAATAACATGGCCGAGTATGAAGCATGTGCTTTTGGTTTGACAACATTGATAGCCTTGAAGGCCGAGAGTGTGGAAGTCTACGGAGATTCTATGTTGGTAGTCCAGCAGATGCGAGGAGAATGGGAATTGAAAGAAGAACGGTTGAACCTTACCTTTCTTACCTCAGAAAGTTGGCACAGGTTATCCCCGAGTGTAAGTTTCAGCACTTACCGAGAGAAGAGAATCAAATGGCAGATGCATTGGCTACACTTGCAGCAACTTGGGAAAATCCAGAAAAGTTAGTGATGAGACCATTGATACTGACAACAGCAAGCATACCTGTTTATGAGATAGAAAGAATTCTGGAAGTTGAGGTCGACGACGGTAAACCTTTGTATTATGACATTCAGAGGTATCTGGAACATGGTGAACTCCCAGAAGGGGCAGGCAGAAAAGACAGAATAACCATTCAGAAGTTAGCTTCCCAGTATGTGACTTTGAAAGGGGAACTGTACAAGAGGCAAGCAAACGGTATTCAGTGAAGTGTTTGAGAAAAGAATAAGCTCAACATGTAATGGAAGAAATACACGCCGGGGTATGTGGTCCGCACATGAACGGGTTGAATCTGTCCCGCAAGATAGTGAGACAAGGTTTTTATTGGTCAACCATGGAAACAGACTGCGCGAAGATGGTAAAGCACTGTCATGACTGTCAAGCACACGGTAATTTGAATCACTTACCACACATAGAATTGCACGGGTTGTCAGAGCCGTGGCCTTTCTCAGCATGGGGAATTGATATGATTGGAAAAGTTCGACCGAATGCATCGAATGGGCATCGCTTCATAGTAGTGGCCATAGATTACTTCTCGAAGTGGGTGGAAGCCGAATCATTCCGCAATGTTACAGCAAAATAGATGGCAAACTTTATAGCTCGGAAACTCATTTGTCGGTATGGTATGCCGCATCATGTAGTGACAGACAACAGAGTTCAGTTTCAAGGAGAGACGAAGGCAATGTTACAGTGGTACGGGATAGGCCCCCACAAGTCATCACCGTACAGGCCGTAGGTAAATGGGGCAGTTGAGGCAGCCAACAAGACTATAGAGACGATTTTAGCCAAGATGACAGAAAATTGCAGAGAATGGGCCGAGAAATTACCGTATGCTTTGTGGGGGGTACATAACATCAGTAAGAACATCAACAGGGGCCACACCTTACTCTTTGGTCTATAGAATGGAAGCAGTATTGCCAGTAGAAGTGGAAATACAGTCCATGAGGGTATTAGCAGAGGCAGAATTACCGGAACGAGTGTGGGCCGCACAGAGGTTTGATCAGTTAGCACTGCTGGATGAGAGGAGAACGAAGTCTTTGTTTCACATGTAGTTGTATCAGAAGAGACTAGCCCGGGCATTCAACAAGAAAGTACGTCCCACCAAGATCAGAAAGGGTGATTTGGTACTTATACAGTCGAGGCCGTCGACGACAGATCCGAGAGGAAAATTCAGACCTAACTGGGAAGGACCTTACATAGTGGAGAAGGTAATGGGAAATGGAGCAGTGAGGCTATCAGACTTGGAAGGAAACGAGTTCACCGAGCCGATCAACGTGGACAGATTGAAGCAGTACTTTACCTGAGGAAGAAAGGACCGAGCAGTCACCAATGGAATTGACAGAAAACCTAACCCAACGGAGTAGGAAAATCATTCATGCATACACGTAACATTGCATTCTTTCCGTGTTTGTTTTTGTTTTGTGTTCGCAGGTTTGAAGAAAATAGAAAGCGGCAGAAATGAGCCAAACAGCGTCAGAACAGTTTTAGTTTTGGGGATGAGTCCCAGGGGGCGAGGCCTACATCAATAATTTTTGGGGATAAGTCCCACGGGGCGAGGCCCGTATCGGCTTGGGGGCGAAGCCCCACATCATCATCAGTTTGAGGGTGAGGTCCCTATTGTCAGCGGTGTTGGGTCGAGGTGCCCCCGTTGTCGGTTGTAGTTCTGGGATGCGTCCCAGGGTCGAGGTGCCCACTACATCATCAGTTTGAGGGCGAGGTCCCTATTGTCAGTGGTGTTGGGGTCGAGGTGCCCATGGTCGAGGTACCCCCATTGTCGGTTGTAGTTCCGGGATGCGTCCCAGGGTCGAGGTGCCCACTACATCATCATATTGAGGGCGAGGTCCCTATTGTTAGCGGTATTGGGTCGAGATGCCCAGGGTCGAGGTGCCCCCGTTGTCAGTTGCAGTTATCGGGATGCGTCCCAGGATCGAGGCCTACTGCAGCACCAATTCAGCTCGAGGCAGTAGACGAGCCAGGTAAGTGAAAATGCATTGCATAACTTTGATTGGATTGTTCAAAGTCACACACTGCACAAGTCCAATCAAAGTGGGGGCGACTGTAGGCATTGTATTTTTACATGTCAAACCCGATGATGAGTCTCAGTTGGAGGCACTACCTTTTAAGCGCGGGAGCCGCGGGAAACAGAAGTCGGAAGGGAGGAGTCAAGAATTGACTCATATTCGGATTAAGTTCGTTGGTTTAGCTTCGGGTTACTTGTTGGTTTTCCGTTTTAAAAATTATTCCCGGCCCAAAACACTCACAAATCACCTAACCTCGGCCCAAAATCCCCGCAAGCCCCTTGGCCTTGACCCAAAACCCCGCAAGCCCACACACCTTGTCCACACAAACCAAACTCACCAACCAAAGGCCCACACGCCCCAACCAATGCCCACACGCCCATTCACCCTAATACACACCCAAATTAAATCAAATATTAAGTTAAATATTAATTAAATAATGTAATTAAATAAAATAATAATTAAATCATTTACCAAATTAAATAAAACATAAAATAAAACCATGCCTAATTTAAACAAATCAAATATGTTATATACCTAAATTAAAAAGATGATATACCTAATTAAAATCAATCATAACAAATAAAAAATATTGACTCCCTAATCTAACAAATTAAATGCCTAATCCTAACTAATCACATATATTGACTTCCTAATCTAAACCAAATTTGTCCCCCCTCAATCTTTGACTTTTCTTGCTCAACACAAAATCAAATCCCTTCCTTGTGAGACAAGGTGAAGCCCTAGCCCTTCTCTATATAAACCACACTTTTCCAAGGCATTCCCTCCTCCTAGTTCACGCCCATCACAAGAAATAAAGAAGCAAAGAATTTCCAACCCCCTCTCCAAGCTCTCCATTCACGCCAATCACAAGAATAAGTAACAAAAAATATTCTTTTCATCTCCTCCACTCCATAGCCGAACACATCACCCTCCTCAACCCCTCCATAACCGAAAATAACAAGCCTTTATATCCTCCTAAAGCCACCGAAACCAGCCCTATACAGCAGCCCTCCATCACCGAAAATTACAACCAAAAATTGAACTGCAGTGAACACAAAAACTGCACTGTTTTACACGCCAAAACAGCAGTAATTTAACCCCTAAAACAGCAGAAAAATCCACTTAAAACATTCCCTAAAAAACCTTAAAGCAGTAACATAAAAAACTGCACTCAAAGCTTCCTTAAAACCGCAAAAACAGCAACCCAAACCCCCCTAAAAAATGCAAAAACAATCCACTAATAAACCTGAAATAGTGAGCAGAAGATACAGAGAAGACAGGAGCAAAACGGAGACCAAACAGCAAGCAAAACAGCAAAATAGTGAGCTAAGATGCTAAACCAGTGAACCGGAGAAGTTGATGAGCTTTACCCTTCCGATCTCCGTGAAACGCAAGTCCGAAAGTCGGCAAAAAAGGTTAGACCTGAGGGTATTTTCCACATTCGTTTTTTGTTTTATTTTTATTATTTATTGAATATTGTTCGCATGATTGTTATGCTAAAATGCATGTTGTGGCCCTTGAGTAGATAAATATGCATGTATCATGAAATATTGTATGTTGTGGACTTGGAATAAAATAAAAGATGTGTCAACTCTCACGGTATATCGGATGGAAACCCGGACATAAATTTCATAGCCGATTCCGAATGGACGGTAATATGATCTGTACTCGGGATACAACTCCACGTACCGCTTGAGTAAACGGCACCCTCTTTTGTTTTATGTTGTTTTGGTTTATTTATTTTTCGTCATTTGAATTCTGCATGTTACTTGTTTATGCATGATTCAATCGAGCGCATGGGCTTAGTAAGTGTGATGAAAGGTCCCCTATTTGGAGGGGTTAAAACCCTTTACCACGACACTTTGCCGCGCCGATTGATGTGTGTTCGGTTGAATGCAAGATATTTTCAATCGGGCATACTAAGTTTGATATTATTGTTTTTAATTCTTTGCATGCATGATTAAATCGAGCGCATGGGCTTAGTAAGTGCGATGAAAGGTCCCCCATTTGGAGGGGTTAAAATCCTTTACCACGATGTTTTACCGCGCCGGTTGATGTGTGTTCGGTTGAATACAAGATATGTTCAATCAGACATACTAAATTTCATATAGTTATCTTTATCTTTGTACTCATCGTAACGAAAGGCGCATGGGCTTATTGTGTTGGATTAAAAGGTTCTCTATTTGGGGGAAGAAAAGCCTAAAAGGCTACCTTTACCACAATATTTTCCGTGTCTTTCATCTATTGATTGCATCGTCTATCCCTGTCTTGGCTCGGCCTATTGTCATTGGTGTACCCATATTCTCAGCCCTTGCTTCAGCCTATTACCAGCCATTAGCCACACGTCTTCACGTACATACACTTGCCAAACCCTAAACACAATCACAAGCCATAAACGCCACACGACATGCCTCTCCTCACGCATGACTACTGCCTCATTCCCTCTTCACACTAAACACACGCAGATCACAGCCCTAGCCCCTCTCGGCAGCAGCCTAAATCACCAGTCCTAGCTCACGCTAAACTGCCCTCAACACCACACGGCTACAGATAAGAAAAACCCTAATAGCCTCTTCATGCTCACGCCCCTGCACTTCATGCACTCACTGCCCTCTTCACACTAAAAACCCTAAATTGAACCCTTCATGCGACAGCCCATTGCACTCACGCACACACTCACAACTCTCACATAAAGCCAACTATACCATTCATGCATGTATTATGAAATCCCATATAGTCATTCTTATATTTGTATGCATCATAGTGAAAAGCATGTTTATCCCATTGGTTGCATTATTTACCTTCGTCTTGGCTCAACGTATCGTATTACAATTCATATATCCATGTCATGATAGCATTTGAGTATTATTTCTTGTGGTATATCGGATGGAAACCCAGACATAAATTCCGTAGCCGATTCCGAATGGACGGTAGTGCGGTCTGTACTTGGGATACAATTCCACGTACCACTTGGAAAAGTGCTCACATGTGTGCTTGTGTGGTTAGTGTGGGTGGTTGTGTTTTTCGTGAATATAATATGCCAATGAAGTTGTATGTTCGTTGCTACTTTGATGTACTTTCAAGCATGCAATCTTAGATGTGAAATATATGTGAATTTAGGTGTAAGTTTTATCTTGTACATGTGAATTTTGAAGCATGATACTCTTGGAAATAAATGTTACTTAAACTTGTTTAAATTATTACATAAATCCTTTCATTACAAGTGCATAAGTAAGGGACCATTCCGAACCCAACGGTTTGAGGTCTTCCCTTGCGAGGGGTGAGTGCGGCCTTAATTCTCATTTTCCCGGTTCACACCGGGTGGCGACTCCATTATTCTTTGGTTTAGTCCCCCGTGGCTACTCCGTACTCCCGACTAGGCCGCGAGCCTAGAACAACATGAGTCGTCCAGTCTTTGTGTCCCACAGTAATTTCTTACTTTTATTTATATATTATAAATTTAAGTGTTAGATTACTCTAAGAGTTAGAGATTTCGAGTTTCATTCGGAACCTTATATGAAATTAGTAAAGACCCGAGAGTTACAAAATATGGTGATATAGTTGCAAGAGTTGCAAATGGTGTTGAGAAATATCACGCATTCTCTCGAATATAAATTATTCATGGTCTAGATATATTGACATGGGTCGACCATTATATTGGTAAGACTAGTGCATTGTCTATATATGTAATGGACATATGGTTTGTCTCAACAGACTGTCAGCTTAGTTGAAGTTCGTATAGAAATGCAAATATTCATTAGTGGAATGAATATCGAACAAACTCATAAAAGATGACTAATAGATATTCTATAAAACTGTCAATAGTTGTCTTTTCGAGTTGAGTAGTTATTGTGGTCCTTTGACTTGAGACACCACGGTGGTCTTATTAGTGATCATCTGTGCCTTATACCATGCGTGTCAGAGTCCTTTTATGGTCTGACCTCTGGATGACTATGTTGGATAATTATGACCAATAACATCACTATTTGTACAAAACATGGTGTTGTTGTACAAATTAACTATGTGACAAAGGAAATTGCTCTTTTATCATTTGTAATTGGATTACTCAGATATACATAAATGATAAAAGTCTTTATGATTAGTTCCGGATTAATAAGATATGAGACAATATTAATCCACAAAGGTTTAATCATTAAATATCCCTAGTCGTAATATTATAAAGACTGGACATCGATAATGCAGAATAGACTAGTATTACACTTGTGCGTGTTATGGAAGCGTAACGACATAGTTCTCATATATTTGGGTATTGGATACTCATGCAAGTGTAATAGGAGGTTCTGTTTACCGATGGTACGGAAAGAGCTTCGCTCTGGATATACCCCTCGGAATCCCATTGGTACTGTGACTATGTGTCTATGGGAATCCGAATCAGGGTATGTGTATTTGGTCTTAACTTGAGACTTGCATCGCTAATACTTGCGACAATCAATATACTTTGGTTTTGGTCGTCCAAGGGTTTAACAGGTTCTGTGTACGCCTCTTCTGGGTATACTGAGAATCGTAGTGTATTGGGTGTGATGTCAAGATGGAAGTATCACTTCAGTCATATAGAGTTGATGATCACGCAGGGATACAAAACTAGTACTCTAAGTGCTATAGCCATCGGGGAAGTATGACTAGGTCATGACTTTCCGATCATAAAGAGACTAGTTGCTAGTAATCTGATATATGCTTCGTACGGGGCAGACACAACTCCAGCCCCCAGGCCTAGCATGTGAAATCCGATACTGGATCGTAATGCGTAATACTACGTATACTACACCTGACAAAGATCTCCTATTCCGTAGAAGAATATTTATGGAGAATTTGGTAGGCACGATGCTTTGCTAGAAGCCAACCGTGTCTTGTAAATCGGTAAGTACATGGTACCGGATACGCACGTGTTCGGATAGTCTGATTACCGAATTTACTACCAACATATCCAGGGATCTCTTGGGTCGCATCCCAAAGATTCACCAATGATATTTGACTCGAACATAAAATTAATCTGGGATTAATTTTCAAGAGAGAGAATTAATCTCGGATTAATTGCGTCGAGAATTTATCTGGGATTAAATTTGTCGAGAAGAGAGAACGCGATTATTTTGTATTAATCGGTAAAGTAAATTTAATAGTTGAATTAGATTTTACTATTTAATTTATTTAAATTGGGCTAAAATAATATATTAGATATATTATTTGAAATTGGATTTCATAGCGGAATTAAAATTGGATTTTAATTCCAGCGAACGAATTAATTTAGAATTAATTCATAAGCGACTTTAATAATAATTTTGCGAGGCATAATTGTTTAATTAAATTAGATTTAATTATGTCACGATGGAAAATTCGTTTAATCGGATTAAACGAATCTGAGCCCAAAGTGTGTAGTCTCATTAAACTTGAATTTTGAAAGTGAAACCATGCGAGAAAAAAAGGAAGGAGGGCATAGACACAAGACTAGTGAGTGAATGTTCTTGAGAGCCTTTGCATGTGAACATAATTCCTTGTAATTGATTTGGTAATTAATAAGAAGGTTGGGCTTTGTCCTGTAATGCTTGGGTGTGTATTGTATTCACTTGATGTATGCTTGTTTGTATGTTGGCCGTGAGGGTGTGAGAACATTGCTAGTAATTGCTTGTGGTGTGTGCGCTTACTGAGAGGAGAAGGCTAACTAAGTTGTGGGGACTTAGTGCCGCACTTGGCTAGAGAAATTTGGGGTTCAAATTTTGCCGTGTGACAACTGGTATCAGAGCCAACAAATTGAATGCAATTAGTTGGGATCTAACACAACTTGTGAGAAGGCAGTGAGGGCGATCGTGGGAAGGCAAATTGAGATTGTTCTCATTCGTGGGAAGGTAGTGAGGGAAGAAACCTACTTGGGGCTACACATGTGGAATACAATACAATATTCAACTTGTTCTCATTCGTGGGAAGGCAGTGAGGGCGATGGTGGACACTGGGGCTACACACAACTTTGTTGCGGTTGAAGTTGCCGAGAAGTTGGGCCTCGAATTGGCTAAATCGGGGAGTAGCATAAAGGCGGTCAACTCGACAGTGAAGCAAGTTCAAGGCACGGTTGCGGGTGTAACGCTACAGCTTGGACAGTGGCAGGGGTCATGCACGCTGATGGCAGTACCTTTGGACGACTTTGAGTTGATTTTGGGGAATCAGTTTTTCATTCAAGCCAAGGTAGCAGTAATGCCTTACTTGGTAACACTGTCCAAGGAATTATGTTCACATGCAAAGGCTCTCAAGAACATTCACTCATTAGTCTTGTGTCTATGCCCTCCTTCCTTTTTTTCTCGCATGGTTTCACATACATATATATAGTGGCAGTTACACCCCTACTGCCCTAGGGTTTGCTGGCCCAATGGGTGCCAGCCACACACACACACGCGAGTACACGCCAACTGCCTCTCGTAACTGCCGTGGATGTGCCCGCAACTGCTCTCGCACTTGCCCCCACATGTGTGCGCACTCTCAACAGCCCACTCTCAATTTGTAGTCATTTTATGAAGGAAATAGTTGGAATAGTAATTGGATGACTTAAATGCACACAACAACCAACTTAAATTAAATGGCTTTGGAAGTCAAAATTAGTAGTTGTTGTTTTTAGAAAACATATAAAAAGAAACCAAAATGCTCTCTCTCTCTCTCTCATTGCGCCTTGGCCGACAGAAAATCAATTATTTCTTCTTCTTTTGATCTGGACGATTCGGCTTCTTTCAAAAGAATGAAATTGGCCTCTGTTTTTGATTGGCCGAAAGAAAGCAATTTTGCTTTTCTTTGATGATTCGGCCGAATTGGTCACTGCCTTGTCTTTTGAAGACTTGGCCGAATGTCCTCATTATTAGAGGAGCCGATTGCTTCCCACTCTTTTGGGCGAATTTGCTTCTCCTTGGGGGATAAAATTTGTTCCTTTTGTTCTTGCTAGCATATAAGAGAGTCAAATGAAGGTGATAGAGATACTCACCCATGAGCTTGGAAGCTTCAACATCCATGGAATTTTTTGAAATCCTAAATCCGATCAATGTAAGTATTCCGCAACTTTCTTGATTAATTCACTCAATAATCACTCTTAGAGATCCCGTGGCATGTGTAGGACACTAACAAGTGGTATCAGAGCGAGATCTAAGCATGATTTAATTTATAGGGTTTATGGACTTTAATTTGTGGATTTTGTGCTTGGAGTTTGATTTTTCCTAAATTGATTGTTTGGTTGAGTTTATATGATGTTGAATTGGATTTGTATATAATTGGATTTGTGATAAATTTATTAGATCAAAAATTCCCAAAATCCATGCTTGGCCGAAAACTACCCTAGGAGGACTCATGGTGATTTTTTGAAAATTAGCAATTGGATCTCTTAACAGCATGAAATGAATATTGATTATTGATTTAATTGGATTGAAATCAAAATTGGGTGTTATTTCATGTATTGCCGTGAGTGTGAAGCATGTTGGAATGGATTGATTGTGCTTTAATTTGTGTTGGACATGAATTAGATGTTAATCGTGATTAATTTGATTAATTAGTGTTTTGGAAAAACTAGATTAATTAATTAATTGTGTTAATTACACTTCAATTGAATTAATGTGTAATTTGGAATGATATATTAATTTAATTTGTTGTAATTGGGCTAATGGGCTTGGTTGTGCCAAATTTTAGTCTTGGATTATATTTGAGCCTAAACCATTTCCGTAATTCCTTAGAAGAAAGTATGAATTTACAAATGAAATGTCTTGGTATTTATAGGCAAAATTTTGCCTCCATCAAATGCTCCACCGAATCCATTATTAATTGCTTCACTAATTGCTCCACCAAATCCATTATTAATTGCTCCACTAATTGCTATCATGTTTGGTGGTGATTTGATAATTTTTATTATTTATTTATTAATTTATTTTTTACTTTGAAAATGACTTTAATAATTACACACAACACACTTCTGGAAGTTTCATCAATTTCGGTCATGACATCTTCAGATTTCGAAAATAGTTAAAGCTTCAAAGTCGTAGATCTCTGAGTTTTCTTTAATCTAAAACTTGAATCGGCTCAATCGAATATCGGATGAGACAGTTATGGCCAAAATACCAAACTTGCGCAAAATTTGAATTTCCAAAACTGCACTTCGTTAAAACGCCCTTTCAAGTTTCCAATGTCCAAAATTAATATGTCAAGTGCAATATTTACCCTTATTTGACCCATATTTCATCCTAAATGATTTCATTGAGTCCCAATATTATTTTATCTGCAAAATAAACTAAAACATATCAAAACGTTCACAAAACTTGAGAAACTAAACAAAATATTAAGTAAAAGGGGCGGTAAATATTGATATATTTTCCGCTCATCACACCCCCAAACCTATCATTTGGCTAGTCCTCGAGAAAAACAACAAAATAAAATACAAGAAACAATTAAAATTAAACTAAGCCACTTTCGTAGAGATCACGGTTCCATTTAGCGTATGCAACAAGCCTTTAAACCTCTATGTGTCCCTAGTGGACGAGTTGTAGTCTCATGAGGGTTTACAGCGACGATACCCACAAACGTCTTATAAAAGTAAAAAGATAGTAAAACTAATGCACACAAAAGCAAAAAGACAAGAGAAAAGATAATAAAAAAGTTAGTAACTAAACGGGTGAAACTTCTTATCTAAGTCAATAATTGTTTTGTTTCTTTCTAAATTACCGAATAGGTAAATTCTCCGATTATTTTTACCATTCTCCATATACACAGCCAACAAAATATTAATCAACTGATTTTGCCCACAATAGTCACAAGTGCAGTTGAAAAAAGAGTAATATTTTTGTCCTAAAGTTATATTAGAATTCACACATTTTTTTTAAGCAATGGAATAATTTTTTTTTTTTTTCTAATTTTTTTTCTTGATTTTTTCTTGATTTTTATTTATTTATTTATATACAATATCTTCCATCTTTGTAGCGAGTGTTGGGTTGGTGGCTCCCAAACCAGTTGGCTTTAGGGCACTAGGTGTTAAGACACCCCTACGGACTTAATTACTCAGACTTCATATATATATATATTTTTGCAACATCCTTGATCCATGTAATGAGCTTTGGGCCAGTGACTCCCAAACCAGTTGGCTTTAGGGCACTAGGTCTTACAGACTTAATAACTCGGATCTCAAACGTTTTTTTTTTTTACTCCATCACTTTTTGAGATGCTTCCTCCAATTAAACTAGAGCACTGAATATTACAAACTTTTCAATTACATCTTATGTCTGTATGTTACCATGCATGTTGATAATACATACTAACTGAGCATATGAAGATTCATTTTAGTCAATTTTATGGAGAATTTACAAATTAAATAATTTAAAAGGAAATAAACAAAAATTAACTTGTTCCGAAATAAGTTTGAGATACGTCTCAGGAGTGGAAACTCCTTACACAGCTATCTCTTACCGATTTCACCTTTTAGTCAAAATAAAAATAAAAACACAAAATATTTTTTTAATTTTTTTAATTTTTAAATTTTTTTGTATTTTTCGAAAAAATTTGGACTAAAAATAAAAACAACACACAACTAAAAACAAGATACTGATCAACTAATTCCCTCCCCCAAACCTAAATGAGACATTGTCCCCAATGTCTTAAACATTAGAAGAAGAGTTTAGAAGATAGTACCTGGTTAACTGAAATTCTACACGAAAAGTTAAAGGTTAAGATCCAGATTAATCTGACGCCTCTTACCACGATCGTCCTCGGACCAATTTATCTTTGAAAGGATATGGTCAATTTGTGGTTCATAGGCTAGGATTTGGTCAATTAGATCAGGAGCAGTTCTGGCAGTGAATATGAGTTCTTTCATAGGTTTTGACACGAACCCATTTCTTCAGGCATCATCAAGAAACACACAAAGAAAATCATAAAATCCCTCAACGTTGTACAGTCCAAGCGATTTCTGGTGTATGTTCAGGTTCGCCTAAGATAACACTGTAAAACTTTCCTCCAATGTACCCAAGCCACCTGGCAAAGTAGTAAAAGCATCAGCACGGTTAATCATTTCTACCAGTCGTTCAGACATACCTGACACGATCAGTTCATCTCCGTTTGATGGTCCAATAAGATTTGCTTCTGCCAAGGGTTTTGGGATGATTCCCAAAACGTGACTGCCTCCCTCTTGTAAAGCTTTTGAAACGATCCCCATAAGTCAAAGATTGGCTCCGCCATATACTAAGTGCATATTCCTTGCAGCTAAGACTCGACCACATTCATGTGCTGCTTCTACGTATTGTGGCTTAACACCAACACTAGTATCGCAAAACACACAGATGTTTTCAACTCGTCTTCTTGAAGTGGCTTCTATGTTTTACTATGGATGTCTTCAAAAGTGTAATGATGAGTTGAATTTATAACACCTGAAAAGGGTGAGTAAAATAATAGCACTAGTACTTGCCAAATGATAATTATTAGTTAACAGTAAAATAAATCGTGATAGTCAAAAAGTTCTGGATCCTGTCGGAGAAAATAAAAGAAAAGAACAAAATAAATCACAATTATTATGAAAAAACAAAGAGATATAATATGTACAAGAAATGTAGCGGCTTGATTGACGTCTATGCGTCAGGGACAAGCTTCCCATCCAATTTTCTTATAAATTGGAAAACATGGTCTTTTTGAGTCAGATTCCCGAGACTTAACTATTGTCTTTCTTTTTGAAATTGTGTATGTAATTTGCGGATAGCTATATGAACATATCCATTGGGATGCGTCTCAAGAGTTGAAGATATATCATCTAAAGAATCCTTAATCAAGCCACCCAAAATGAATTTAATCTTATCTTCGCGATTATCAGACACCATTCCCAAATAATGATAACGAGTATTGTAATTCCAGCTTGCACATTTGTAACAAACACCTATTTGCTTAGCTCTACGTTTCTTTGCATAGGTGCTTCTTCCAAAACCAGGCAGATGTGAAATAAAAGAGTTAGAAGACTCACCTGCCAATCGGACCCGTGCTTCAATAATCCAACGAATATCAGTTGGAATACCTTTGATCATCAGTAGTCTCATCCGTTCCAAGTGAGCTTTGTTGACTTTCATTAGAGATTTTTTAGGGAGAGAAGTAAATTGCTTGTGAATATTTGTGAAAACTTCTTCCATCCTGAAATGACTTATCCTGCAAAAATTAAACACAAAAAAATAAAACACACCAGATCACAATATATATAAAAATTGCATGGGTTGCCTCCATGCGAGCTCTAAGTTTAACGTCATCAGCTAGACGTGACTTCTCGAACGTTAGGCTGGATTTGAAAGTGTGACACTTTCTTTTTGTCGCTCAAATGATTCTCCCCAGTAGTGCTTAACACACTTGTTTTTAACCTTGAATGTTTTGTTGGAGTAGGGATCTTGTATCGCAACAGCTCTGTCTGGTAAAACCTTGGTGATCACAAATGGACCTGACCACTGTGATTTTGGCTTCCATGGGAAGAATTTCATCCTTGATTTGTTTAACAGTACCTTCTGTCCTGGTTCCAGATGTATGTGCACTAACTTCTCATCATGTCTCTTTTTGGCCTTTTCTTTTTACAATTTGGCATTCTCAAAAGATTGTATGTGAAATTCCTCAAATTCTTTGAGCTGGTGGAACTGTTTCTCTTCTGTTGCTTGTAGTGCAAGAATATGTTTCTTCAGTACGCAGTACACTTTATCTTCAGGCTTCACATATAGTTTTTAAGTATAACTTTGCATTGCATTGGAGTTCTGGATGGTACTATGTATCATATCAAGTCTAAAACATTCCTCATTCTTTTCGTCATCCAGGAAATTTATGGCTTTTAAAACATTGAATGTTACTTCTTGGTCTTGTACCCTTATGGTTAGTTCTCATTTTTGTACATCAATAATGGTTCGCCCAGTAGCCAAGAATGGTCTCCCGAGGATAATGGGCATGTCTTCATCTTCCTCCATATCAAGGACAATAAAATCTGCTGGGAAAATAAATTTGTCAACCTTGACCAGCACATCCTCAACTACACCTCTCGGAAATACGAGCGTTTTATCAGCAAGTTGATCTTTCAAATTTTGGGGAAGTTTCCTCTGAATGATGGCGCTGCACTCTTCTGTCAATGCTACTATCTCGTAATCTCCCAATCATCGCTTTCGTGAAAGAATGTCTTTCATGAATTTCACATAGCTAGGCATTTGTTCCAACGCTTCTGCAAATGGAATATTGATATGCAGCTTTTTAAAGATCTCCAGAAATCGAGCAAACCGCTTGTCCAATTTGTTTTTCTGGAGACGCTGTGGAAAAGGTGGAGGTAGAGTGATTATTTCTTGCTCTTTTTCCTTTGCTTCTTTTTCCTCCATCTGTGGAACTGCTTCACTGCTTTCTTTTGGAACTTCTTCAATAGGTGCCTTGATTCCAACATCTTTGTAATTTCAGTACCATTTTTTAAAATGATGACATGTAATTGCTCCTTCCCCATGTTTCTTGGATTTGGTTCAGTGTTGCTAGGAAGGTTACCTGGCGGTCTGTAACTCTGAACTTGGCCAGTTGTCTAATTTGATTCTCCAGTGCTTTTATAGAAGCAGTTAAGCTTTGATTCAATGATGATTGGGCTTGAAACATTGCTTCATTTGATGCTGCTTGATTTTGAATTAATGCTGCCTGATTTTGAAACATGGCATCATATTTTTTTAACCGGGCCAACACTTCCACTATTCCTGGTTCCTTTTCATGCTCCTGGCTTTGTTTTTGGAATCCTGATGGTGGATTGTTCATTTGACCTGAATTGTTGCTCCATGCGAAATTGGGATGATTTCTACACCCTGGATTGTAAGTATTGGAATATGGATTTTTCCCCTTTCTGTTGAAATTATTGACATAATTCACTGTTTCTTTATGTTGGTTTGGCTCTGGTGCTACTCCATACGGTGAACTTGTAAATCCAGCATTACCATGCATGCTGAGAGTTTCCATGAATTTGCATATCTGATCCAGTTTGGCATTCACTGCTGTGTTGGCTCCAACTTCATAAAATCCAGCAATTCGTTGGATCAAGCTCCTTTCCGTTGGCCATAATAAATTATTGTTAGCCATTTCTTCAATTAGATCCTAGGCTTGATCTTCTCATTTTTCCATTAAAGCACCTCCAGCAGCAGCATCAATTGTGGTTCTCATTATTCCAGAAAGTCCATTGTAGAAGGTTTGGACTTGTAGCCACTTTGCAATTTCATCGTGAGGACATTTTTGAAGTAAATCCTTAAATCTTTCCCAAGCTTCGCAGAGGGATTCTGAATCTTGTTGCATAAAGGATGTGATGTCATTCCTCAACTTTGCAGTTCTGGCTGGTGGAAAGTACTTTGCAAGGAATTTTGTGGCTAGAGTGTTCCAAGTTGTGATGGAACCTACTGGTAGTGAATGTAGCCAAGCTTTTGCTCTGTCTTTCAAGGAATATGGAAAAACTCATAGTCTCATTGCTTCTTCAGCTGCTCGATTGTAATTGAAAGTACCGCAAACTTCCAGGAAGTTGCTGACATGGGCATTAGGATCTTCAGTTGCATTCCCCCCGAACTGAACTGATTACTGAATCATCTGAATGCATGTTTTGATGTCACACGCATTTGCTGGTAATGAAGGAAGTACAATACATGAAATGAAGTCGTCAACCACAGGAATGGTTATGTCTCGAATGGAAATTGATGGTGCAACTTCCAACAGTTCAGGTTCCATATTAACGATTGCTTCTTGGCCTTCTCCCATTTCCCTTATTAATTATCTGATGGTTTTTTCAATTTCTGGGTCAAGCGGTCAGACATCAAAGCTTCTGGTTCGTCTCATGTAGTGTCTGAGAACTTGAAACACAAGAAAACAAAAATAATAAGTAAAATGAAATTAGATACAAGTAAGGTATCTAACCTCAAAACTAATAGTGAAAGATAAATAAGTCCTCGACAATGGCGCCAAAAACTTGACCGGTGCGTAATCACACGCATATAATGCAAGCGCACGTATCGTTCAAGTAGTATTAAAGTATCGATCCCACAAGGACTTAAAACCATTTGTTATTAATTTATGAAGTTAAATGTTTACAAGTATCTAATGGATTGGTTGTTTGATTGGGTGGTGACTTTAAAACTTAAAACAAGTAAATAAAATTGCTTGAAAGTAGATTGAAGAAAATTCAAATTTATAAAACTATCAAGGGTTGTGAATCCTTCCAATATCTTTTTTAAAAGATGAAGTGGTTATTTTACGTTTGTGTAATATATTGGTCTATTAACTTGGAACACGAAATTATGTAAAAGCCTCTTCCGATGGTCAAATACAAATACCCAATATAACCCAATTAATCATATTCCTATGTTAACCAAGTTATCTGAATTCATTAAGATTAAGTTCCAATTATGCCTACCCCCGCCCGACAAGTATATTCATATCCTGTAAGGAAATCTATTAAAGGGTTACCTATCCTCAAGGAAGATCGTGGGCTATTGAGTCTAAGGTCTTTAACCTAAAATCTCTTTTCCAAGTTCTTTTTAAGTTTACCTAATCAATCTTATTAATGGCCAGTTAACAAGATGCATTAAGACTAAGGCTCAATAAATAAACCTTTATATTACCCAAACCATAATTTAACCCCTTATAAATCGGTGATATTTGACTTCATCACAACCCCAGATAACTGGTTTAGTTATGACACATATTTACGGGTAGTAGAAACTTAAATAAAAGAAAAGACATAAAGTAAATGCTGAAAGTAAATGCTAAAAGTAAATGACGGTAAGTAAATGCTGAAAAGTAAATTACTGAAAGTAAATTGCTGAAAAGTAAATGCTGAAACTAAATTGCTGAAAAGTAAATAAAGTAAAGTATAATAAAAGAAAATGCTGAGGTAAAAGGATCCACTTTTATTACTTCTATTTTAGATATCTCCCTTAATATAATATATTAACTTTTCAAGATAATTACCACCAGCCATATAGGCGGTATCCAGATTAAGTCAAATTAATAATTAATTACCAACCGACCAATCAGGCGATATCCAGTTTAGCCAGGTTAAAACCAATTTAAATAATTACCAACCGACCAATATGGCGGTATCCTCGTTAAGTCAGGTTTTTACTAGTTTATAAATTATAATTAAGAGAGATTAATCTAAATATTAGTAATAAAAGTTTTACCTTTTACCCCAGCAAATGGGAGTTACAACCTCATTACTGAAAAGTAAGAACTGAAAATTAAAGAAAGAAAAGTACTGTGCGTAAAAGTAAATTGCGGAAAGTAAAAACTGAAAAGTAAAGAAAAGAAAATGCAAAAGCGGAAATTAATTACTGAAAGCTGTAAATGAACAAACAAGATACAATCATCTTAGTATTCTTAAGGAATTCCTTAGAAGAAAGTATGAATTTACAAATGAAATGACTTGGTATTTATAGGAAAAATTTTACCTCCATCAAATCATCCATCAAATGCTCCACCTAATCCATTATTAATTGCTCCACTAATTTCTATCATGTTTGGTGGTGATTTGATAATTTTTATTATTTATTAATTAATTTATTGTTTGCTTTGAAAATGACTTTAATAATTACACACAACACACGTCTTGATGTTTCATCAATTTCGGTCATGAAAATTCAGAATTCGAAAATAGTTAAAGCTTCAAATTTGTAGATCTCTAAGTCTTCTTTAATCTGCAACTTGAATCGGCTCAATTGGATATCGGATGCGAAAGTTATGGCAAAAATATCAAACTTGCGCAAAATTGGAATTTCCAAAACTGCACTTCGTTAAAACGCCCTTTCAAGTTTCCAATCTCCAAAATTAATATGTCAAGTCCAATATTTGACCTTATTTGACCCATATTTCGTCCTAAATGATTTCATTGAGTCCCAATATTATTTTATCTGCAAAATAAACTAAAACATATCAAAACGTTCACCAAACCCGAGAAACTAAACAAAATATTAAGTAAAATGGGCGGTAAATATTGATATATTTTCCACTCAACATCTAGTTAAGGCATTATGTAAAGATTTAAGAGATTTTGGTGTTGTTGGGATGTTGGAAATATGATGATAAATTATTTGTTGGAAGTGCTTGTGATTGTGTTGAAATGAGGTTTGGAGGTTAACCATGGAAGAAACGAATTCTGGTTCTGGAAACAAGCGAAGTCGCGTCGCGACGCAGATGGCCCAGCATCATAACGCGTACCCAAAATCATAATAATTTTTTTTTTAAATCTGTCGCGTGTGACTACGATTTAAAGTTTTATTCTACATTTCATTCAAGGAATAAGAGATATTCTATGAGAGTAATTCAACTAGACTAAGGAACCTAATTTAATTTCGAACCATATTTTATAACTTATGATTCTAACCCAGTTTATTCCAAATAGATACTCGTCAAGAGCCGCGTTCTCCACTAGCGATGTGAAAGAGACTTGACCGGACTTCAAATCTGTGAGTGGAGTTTTCTTTTAAATTGATTTACATTACTTATTATTGATCAAGATTTGTTTCGAGATTTAATTTTAAATGCTTTAGGGCATTAGCCTTATTAATTATCAGTTACTTCTTATGTAAGATTATTTTGAAAGTTTTAAGATTTAAAAGCATAAGTTTTTAAGTTTTTCTTGGAATGAGGGAAAACCCACCTCGGCTCTGACTTATGGAATTGACGGACAGAGAACGTGTGAACACGTAGTTCAAGGCTAGGGGGATGACGATACGTAACGCCCATAGACCCGAGTTTCAGAGTCAGGTAGTAGCATGGATCAGCACTTCCGGCTCTAGTTCAGTGGCTTGGGGTACGGCGATACGTAACGCCCCAAGACCACTAGTTAGGCGTATGGGGGGCCGGCGATATGGATTTGTTATAGACATAAATGAACACCACCTATATGGATGGTTTTATATGTTTTCGCAAAATTAATTCATGAGATAAATTAATTGGGTAACAAAGACAATATATATATATATTATAATTAAGCGAGATTTCTAGATTTGAAATATTAAAAGTGGATCCCCTAACTCCAGCATTTAATTTTATTTTTAACCTAAAAGTTTCCAACAACATAAAAAAATCAAACCTTTTTCTTTTCGCTCTACTTATCATTCTATTTTACTAAATCGATTCCCTGTGGATCGACCCCGGACTTACCGGGTTATTTTATTACTTCGACTCTCTTATACTTGGGAGTAAAGAACAACTTTTTGAGCGTGTCATTTTTTACTTTGTTGTTATTTTGTATGTAAAAAAGAAATACACACAAACTAACAATAAATTTTTGACTAACCAAATGTAATTGTTGTTCAGAGGTGGCTGTGTAAGGATTTTTCGCTCCTGAGAAGTATCTCAAAATAATTCATAGCAAGTTATTTTTTTTCCTTTCTTTTTGAATTATTTAAATTTATGAATTCTCCATAATATTGATGAAATTTGATCTTCATATGCTCATTTAACAGGTATTATCAACATACACGGTAACATATGATCGTAGGTCGTAGTTGAAAATTTTGTAATATTCAGTTCTCTAATATGTTGGAGCTAGCCCCTAAAGGTAGTGAAATTTATATTTTTATTCAAAAAAAAATAATTATGATTTTACTTAGTAACTGGACATCTTGCCTCAGCAAACAGTGATTGTTCGCGTAAAACGATAGAGCTTGAGTTATTTCTAAAAAAATGATAAAGTTTGTACTTAGTAACCGGACATCTTGCCTCAATAAGCAATGATTGTTCGCGTAAAACGGTGGAGCTTGAGTTTGTAAAAAAAAAGGTGTGAATAAGTTCGATTTTGTATCCTCTCTAACTCGAGCAATTAAGTCCGTACAAGTGTTTTAACACTTAGTGCTCCAAGGACAACTGGTCTGGGAGTCACTGACCCAAAGCTCGTTACATAGGGTTAAAGAGAAAGTTTAAGGAAATCAGACACTTTTTCTTTTTAATATATGAGATCCGAGCAATTAAGTCCATAGGGGTGTCTTAACATATAGTGTCCTAAAACAATTAAGCTCGTTACAAGGATTGAAGATGTATTATTTTTATTAAAAAAATAATTTTTGTATATATAAATAAACTTTCATTGCCAAAAAGTGTGAACTCTAACGTAATTTTAGGACAAAAATATTACTCTATTTTCAACAAAACTTGTGAATATTGTGGGCACAATGAATTGATTGATACATTGTTTTATATGTGTATGGCAGAAGGGTAAAAAGTACAGGAGAATTTACTTGTTTGATCATTTAGAAAAAAAAAGGAAAGAAAATTATTAATTTGAATAAGAATTTATCTTTTTAAAGTTTTTCGCTTAAATTACTAGGGACTAGTAATAAATGTTGGGTTTTCTAGGGTAAACCAAGATCTATTAAGCGATGAAATGTGCGAATACAATAAAGTAAAGTAGCGAAATACTCACTTTGATCTGTTGGATGTTGGCGGAGAGTTCAAAAATTTCCCTTTGATGTATTCGGCCAAGCCCCTTATTGTGCTCCTCCAACTTTCGGCCAAACTCTCCATTTTATTGATCTTCAAGCTCTAAGCTTTGAATGTAGATTACATGCTCATGAATGGGTTTCCTATCACCTTTGAATGACTCCTTTGAGTGTGCTAGCACCATGAAAAATTAGCTACAAATCTTCCATTTGCTTCTTTTGTCTCTCGGCCAATGAGAGAATTTGAGAGGGAAAATGGCACAATGCCGTGGGAGGGAGAGAGGAGAAGAGGAAGTGTTGTGTGTTGTAAGAATTGTGGTTTTTGGATTTCAAAAATCAAATACCAATTATTCAATTTCCAAAATTGGTTCAAGGCATTAAAGCCTTTCAACAACTCCCATCAATCACAAAAGTGACATGCATCACATCACTCACAAGAATGACTAATGATGTGACGCGTGATGTGACTTGTGGGCCCCACTTGATTCAAAATGCGAGTGGTCCCGCAAACATTCCCGGGCTCGGATTCGCTAATTTCGAATTAACGAATTTTTCGTTGCGACGTAATTAAATCAAATTTAATTAAATAATTATGCCTAGCAAAATTACTATTCACGTCGCTCGTGAATTAATTCTAAATCAATTCGTTAGCCAGAATTAAAATCCAATTTTAATTCCGCGTTGAAATCTAATTTCATATAACATATCGAATATATTATTTTATCGATTAATTCCAAATTAATCGTTATCTCTCTTTAAATAGTATTTTATCCCAGATAAAATTTCTCCGTAATTAATCCTAGATTAATTTTCTCTCTCTTATAATTAATCCTAGATTAATTATGTGCGAGTCATACGTCATCGGTGAATCTTTGGGAAGCGACCCATGAGATCCATGGATATGTTGGCAGTAAATCCGGTCGTCGGACTATCCGAACACGTACGTACCTAGTACTACGTTTTTACCGATTTACAAGAGATGGTTGGCTTCTAGCAAAACACCGTGCCTACCCAATTCTCCAGAAATATTCTTAAAGGAATATATAATCTATATCAGGCGTAGTATACGTAGTATTGCGTGTAGCGATTCAGTATCAGATGTCACATGCAAGGCCTGTGACTGGAATTGTGTATGCCCCGTACGAAGCATATATCGGATCTCAGGTAACTAGTCTCTATAATCGGATAATCATGACCTAGTCATATTATCCCGATGACTGCAGTACTAAAGAGTACTAGTTCCGTATCCTGCGTGATCATCATCTCCATATGACTGGATTGATACTTCCATTTTGACATCACGCCCAATACACTACGATTCTCAATATACCTAGAAGAGGCGTACACAGAACCTGTTAAAGCCCTGGACGACCAAAACCAAAGTATATTGATTGTCGCAAGTATTAACGATGCAAGTCTCAGGTTAAGACCAAATACACCTACCCTGATTCGGACTTCCATAGACACATAGTCATACTACCAATGGAATTCAAAGGGGTCTATCCATATGGAAGTTGTTTCCGTACCATCGGCAAAAACAACCTCCTATCACACTTGCATAAGTATCCAATACTTAAATATATGAGAACTATGCCGTTATGCTCCTACAACGCGCACAAGTGCAATACTAGTCTATTCCGCATTATCGATGTCCAGTCTCGATAATACTACGACTAGGGATATTTAATGATCAAACCTTCGTGGATTGATATTGTCTCATATCATCTCAATCCGGAACTAATCATAAGGACTTTTATCATTTATGTATCTTGGTAATCCAATTACAAACAATAAAAGAGCAATTTCCTTTGTCACATAATTAATTTGTACAACAACACCATGTTCTGTACAAATAGTGATGCTATTGGTCATAATTGTCCAACAATAAGCTGGTTGGGGAGTGTGATGAACACTAAAAAGTGTACATTTATTAAAAGAAAAATTAATCATTTTACACTTATAGTTTCATTAATCCGCTTAATTTAGCATAATAATTAAATTTATGTTTTGTATATTTTTATCTTTTATGTAGGTGAAATAATACTTTGGATGCATATCTAGAAAAATGCACTTGACATTTGGATTTTGGAGGCCAGAAATTTAATTGGGCGTTCTAACATTGTACAACTTCATAAATTCCAAACATGTGTAATGTTCGTATTTTGGCCATAACCTTTTACTCCGATATCGGATTGAAGTGATTCTAGTTCTGGATGAAAGAAGACTCAAAGATCTACAAATTTACTGTTGAAAAGATTTTCTAATTCTGAAGCTTTCAAGACCGAAATTGATAAAAAGACCAAAGTGTGTTATATGTAAAAGTCATTATCATTTAAAAAAAAATTAATAATCTGTGGTTTGTCACAACTCCACCAAACTTGAAATGTTTGGTGGAGAAATGCTAGAGAAAGCTTGCAATTTCAAGCAATAGAGGTGTTGAGAACCTCTATAAATATAGGTGCTCTGCACCATATTTTACTGAGTCAGATTTCCATAGTTTTCTCTGAAAATTTGTGGATTTCTACTCTTGTGTGTTTTTATTTTTCTAAAGCTTTCTTTTAATTTCTTTTACTTTTTTTAATAAAATTATGTGTGCTTTTATTCAAATTATGAGTAGCTAATTTCTTTTTTACTGGGTAAAGGGGGACGCTTTTAAAATGAAAATATAGATTAATCTCACTTATATAATAATATATAAATTATAATCTAATGAATAATATTTAATTTAATTATGGATTAATTATTGACAAAATTTGTTACCGCCTATATGGCTGGTTTTATTTATTTGGCATAATTGAGTACCTAACTAGACTTGTTATAGACAAAGTAATCACCGCCTTTATGGCTGGTTTTATTTGTTTTGGCATAATTAATTCCTGAAATAAATTAATTGGGTAATAATGATAATTTATATATTATAATAAGTGAGATTTCTAAATTTGAAATATTAAAAGTGGATCCCCTAGCCCCATCATTTTATTTTATTATTGTAGTCCAATTTAAAATTTCCAATCACTTCAAACAATTCAACCTTTTTATTTTCACTCGAATTATTATTTTATCCTATTAAATCTATTTCCTGTGGATCGATCCTGATTTTACCGGGTTATTTTATTATTTCGACACTCATATAATTGGGAGTAAAGAGCTATTTTTTGAGCGTGTCACACTCACACTTGATTCGTTAATATTACATGACAAATCACCAAGATATCATTGATATAACTCACGATATTTGCCAAGTTTGATGCATTCAGATTTGTTTCATCATTCACTCATTCACATTCATCAATAATGCACTCAAACACTCTTTCTTTTACTCACATCACTCAATTTTCAAAAGATTGCACTGAGATAACAAAGAATGCAAACAAGTAAGCTTACGCATAAATAACATCAAATCTCCGCTATGAACAATTCTTGTATGTCGCGACATAATCATGATTCTCAAAATAAATACGCAGTAATCATTTCTGCAATATACCTAGGCCAAGGATTTTAAAAAATCACTGATTGGATACCTAAATCATGTACACGGGCCTGACATATCCTCTCTTGAAACATCACAAGATATCGTAAGTATTTGTCCACACCCAACGACCATGCAGAGGTCTGATCTTAAAAGATCATTGACGTGACTGCCATCAAAGTGTGGAGAAAATCCTATATATCTTCAATGGTATCTCAAGTCAAAGGAGCTAATATGCGACTTGACTCGAGAAGATTCCTTTTGACGTTGGTGTATCATCTATTAGGAATCTTCAAGTGAGTTGTTCAATATTTATCCAATAAAATACCTACATGTCTATATGAGTCTCTCTAAGACTCATGGTTAACTAAGATGAGCTATTGGGAATATTCTAATATACGACATATATCAGTTTTACGAGTTTACTAACCGACCACGTATGTAAAACTTGACTACGAAATATTTTAAAAATGAATCAAGTTGTAATATTTCTCAGTGTCTGTTGTGATGCTTTTTCAACTTCATTACAAAAACTCATTGTATGCATTGTTTACGTCTTTACCATTAAATAAAAGATTTTATTGATGAAAGTACTAAATTTTATTCAAAATAAAATATAAAAGTGTAGCGTATTTATAATAAATATATCAAAAATTGGCGTTCTGAGCACCAACTATAATAATTTCTCCCGGTTGCTCTAGTGCTAGTTTTGATGGTATCTAATACCCATCGCCTCCACATGTCTATCGTATATTCTCGGAGGTAAGGCTTTTATAAGTGGGTATGCTACATTGTCCTCTCTAGGTATCTTGCATGTGACAATGTCGCCTCGAGCAATGATCTCACGAATAATGTGGTACTTTCATTCCACATGCTTGACTTTTGATGCGCTCTCGGTTCTTTTTCTTATGCGATGGCACCACTATTATCCCAGAATAACGAGATTGAATCCTCAATGCTTGGGACAACTCCTAACTCTGTGATAAATTTTCTAATCCATACAGCTTCTGTTGTAGCATTAGATGCTCAAATATATTTTGTCTCAGTGGTGGAATCGGTTATAGATCCTTGCTTGGAACTTTTCCAACAGACTTCGACATTATTAAGAGTAAATACAAAACCTGATGTAGACTTTCTATCATTAGGATCTGACTGAAAGTCAGAATCTTTATACCTTGTAATTTGTAAATCATCGGCTCCATAAATAAGAAACTTATCCTCAGTACTTTTAAGATACTTGAGGATATGTTTAACAACCATCCAATGGTCGTTACTTGGATTAGCCTGATACTTGCTAGTAACATTCACTGCATGACTAATATCAGCTCTCGTACACAACATGGCATACATAATACTTCCTAAGCATAATGTATACGGTTGACTAGACATTCTAGTCTTTTCATCTTCCGTTTGAGGACACATCTTCTTTAAAATATGAATGTTATATCGAAAAGGTATATTAGTAATTTTACAATTGCTAAAGTTATACCTATCTAAGATCTTATCTATGTATGAGGATTGAGATAGCCGAATCAGCCTTTTTTTTTTTATTTCTATAGAGTTTTATACCAAGTATATAAGAGGCATTTCCCAAGTCATTCATGGAGAAGTTCTTATAGAGATATTCTTTAACACCCTGCATCATACTAAGATAATTCCCAATTATTAGGATATCATCAACATAAAGTAACGAGAACACTACTATGATCCCACTAACCCTCTTATAAACACAAGGTTCTTCTTCATTTTTTAGAAAACCAAACAATTTGATTACCTCAATAAATGAAGATTCCAACTTCGTGATACTTGTTTAAGTCTATAAATGAACTTCTTAAGCTTACAAACAATGTCTGAATTTCGGCCGGAAACAAAACCCTATAACTGTTACATATAGATTTCTTTATCAAGAAACCCATTAAGAAAAGCAGTTTTGACATCCATTTGTTAAATATTATAATCATGGTAAGCAGAAATGAACAATAAAATCCTAATAGATTTTATCATCGCTACTAGCGAAAAGGTTTTAAAATAGTCCACACATGGCTTCTAAGTATAACCTTTAGCAACCAGTCAGGCCTTGAAGGTTTCAACCTTCCCATCAGGCCCTTGTTTCCTTTTGTAAACTCATTTAAAACTGACGGGAATAATTCTCTCGGGAAGCAGAACCAAGTTACAAACTTGATTCTCATGCATGAAGTCTAATTCAAATTTCATAACGTCCTCCCACTTAGTAGAGTCAATGTCTAACATTGATTTTCTAAGGTTGATGGATCATTCTCCTCTATAATGAGTACATCGAGACTCTTGGCTTGTATCAAATATAAGTGATCATGAGGTCTCGATATCCTTGTAGACCTATGGAGAGAGGATGTAGAAAGTTCTGCACATGTCTAAATTTCTGGTTCCTCTGTTGGTCTATCTCTATATGTTGAACTTCATCAAGCTCAACCCTTTTATGATTACCATATTCCCCTAAGAATTATTCCTTGAGAAATCTAACGAAACGAGATACGAACATATTTCGATGCTCGTGATCATAGAATTTATATCCTTTGGAATTCGAAAGATATCCAACAAACCTAACATTTTGCCTTCGAGGCAAAAGTTTATCCTGTTGCGTCACCTTGACATATGCAGGACAACCCCAAACTCTAACAGAGTTAATGATCGGTTTCCTACCAATATCTCATATGTAGTACTAGGAACAACTTTAGAGGGAACCCTATTCAGCAGATGTACAGCAGTAAGAAGAGCATAGCCCCACTAAAAGTAAGGCAAATCTGTAAACCTCAACATAGATTAGACCATATCTAATAAATTATGATTTCTCCTTTCAAACCATTGTAATGTGGAGTACCCGAATAGTATATTGAGCAAGAATCTCATTCATTTTTAGATATTTTTTACTCATATATTCACCATATCAAACCGATCGAAGGCATTTGATGAATTTACCAGTCTGTTCTTCAACTTCATTTCGAAATTTCTTGAACCTTTCAAAGGTTTTTAATTTATGTTTCGTCATAGAAACATAACCATACCATGACAAATCATCAATAAAGGTCACAAATTATGAAAATCTACTATGAGCAGTATGACTTTTATAACCACATACATCACTATGTATGAGTTATAATAGGTCATTGGCTTGATATCCAACACCGGTAAATGGGGCTTTAGTCATTTTACCTTGAATACAAGATTCACAAGTTGGATAAGGTTGTATGGTTAGATTCTCAATCCGACCATTCTTAACCAATTGGGTTAGGCGTCATACACCTTTATGTCCAAGCCGCATATTCTATAATTCAGTATCAGTTATATTAGATCTACTATATTTATTATTCCATATTTCATAGACATCTCTAATAGCATGCAAAATATAATGACTATATGAATTTGAACATTTATGTAATAAAATATCATTCTTATTATATATATACAAAGAACAGTTCTTAATAAGTACGTGATATTCTCTTGTATCTAATACAAACAATGACATAATATTTTCCACACAACTGAGCACAAAAATACAGTCTGTCAAAATATTACCGCCACGGGATAATCGAATTTCATATTCACCAACAGCTATTTTAACTAGAGAATCTTCATTCCCAAAACGCAATTGCATCTCCCTGGGATTCAGTATCCTACTTACGTTCGACCCTTGCAATGAATTACATATGTGAGTATGACAAGCAGAATCTAAAACACATCAAGTACTAATGGCTTCACAAGCCAAAACGATATCAATAACAGAGAAAATAATCATACCTGATGTCGAGGCTCTCTCTCATCTGATGGAAGCAATGTAGTCAGAGCAGTTCCTCCTCCAATGCCCAATCTTGCCACAGTGGTGGCACTTGTCGTCTGCGGCCTTCTTATTCGACTTGCCAGGCTTTGCTACATTACCTTTAGAAAGGATACTAGAATTAGTCTTCCTAGCCTTTTTTTTTCCTTTTTTTTTTCCGAATCTCGCAGATTGGGAAAGAACTAGAAAAATATGACTTACACCTCTCTTGATATCTTTTTCCGCAGTCTACAACATCCTATGTAGCTAACTGTAGGAATAGCGGATGTCGTGCATGTTGAACTTCATGATAAACTAAGAATATGATGGTGGGAGTGATCCCAGAATCAGATTCCGGCCCCAAGTCTCATTCAGCTGGAAGTTACACCTCCTAAGATGCTCGATGAGATCCATTATGTGTTAGTGTCCTAGACATGCCAAGGATCTCTAAACGTGATTATTGTGTGAATAAATAAAAGATAAGTTGCGAAAATTACTTACATTGTTCGGTTGAGATTTCAAAAATTTCAAAGGATGTAGAAGCTTCATTTGCCCTCCAAGAGAAGCAAGGTGTTCGGCCATGGGAGAGAAAAAGAGAGAGATAGTGAATAATAATGTCTTATAAAATTTAATGTTTTCCAAAAACAACTTGCCTTTTATATTTTCCAAAAAACAAAAGTTAAGTGTGTTGAAAAGTTCATTAAATGCATCCAACCACTTACATCAACAAATGATTAGTGATGTGAGTCAAGTTGATGTAAGTTAGTGGGTCCCACCACTTTGAATTCAAAATTCAAGTTGGTTCATATAACACATTTTGGGCCCGATTTTGTTTAATCCGACTAAACAAATTTTCCATTGCGACGTAATTAAATCCAATTTAATTAAATAATAATGCCTCGTAAAATTATTACGGAAGTCAGTTACGAATTAATTCCAAATTAATTCGTTCGCTTGAATTAAAATCCAATTTTAATTCCTTGTTGAAATCCAAATTCAATTAATATATCCAATATATTATTTTAGCCCAAATAAATAAATTAAATAGAAAAATCCAATTTAACTATTAAATTTATTTTGCCGATTAATTCCAAATTAATCGCGTTCTCTCTTCTAGTCGAATTAATCCCAGATTAATTCTTGACGCAATTAATCCCAGATTAATTCTTGACGCAATTAATCCCAGATTAATTTTCTCTTTGATAATTAATCCCTGATTAATTTATCGCCGTAATTAATCCCAGATTAATTTTCTCTCTCATGATTAATCCCATATCAATTCTGTTCGAGTCAAATGTCATTGGTGAATCTTTGGGAAGCGACCAAAAAGATCCATGGATATGTTGGCAGCAAATACGGTCATCAGACTATCCAAAAATATACATACCTGGTACCACATTCTTACCGATTTACAAGACATGGTTGACTTCTAGCAAAGCACTGTGCCTTCCCAATTCTCCAGAAATATTCAACGAAGAATATACAATCTTTATCAGGCGTAGTATATGAAGTATTGCGTATTGCGATCCAGTATCCGATGTCACATCCTAGGCCTGGGGCTGGAATTGTGTCTGCCCCGTACGAAGTATATATTGGATCACTAGCAACTAGTCTCTGTAATCGGATAATCATGACCTAGTCATATTATCCCGATAGATGCAGCATTTAAGAGTACCAGTTTTGTATCCATGCGTGATCATCATCTCCATATGACTGAAGTGATACTTCCATCTTGACATCACACCCAACACACTACGATTCTCAGTATACCCAAAAGAAGCGTACACAGAACCTGTTAAAGCTCCGGACGACCAAAACCAAAGTATAATGATTGTCGCAGTATTAGCGATGCAAGCCTCAGGTTAAGACCATATACACCTACCCTGATTCGGATTCCCATATACACATAGTCATACTACCAATGGGATTCCGAGGGATCTATCTAGAGCAAAGCTGTTCCCGGTCCAACGGCTAACAGAACCTCCTATCACACTTGCATAAGTATCCAATACTTAAATATATGAGAAATGTGCCGTTAAGCTTCCATAACGCGTACAAGTGTAATACTAGTCTATTTCGCATTATCGATGTCCAGTCTCGATAATACTACGACTAGGGATATTTAATGATTAAACCTTTCGTGGATTAATATTGTCTCATTTCTTATTAATCCGGAACTAATCATAAGGACTTTTATCATTTATATATCCAGGTAATCCAATTACAAAATGATAAAAGAGTAATTTCCTTTGTTACATAGTTAATTTGTACAAAGAACACCATGTCTTTTACAAATAGTGATACTATGGGTCATAATTGTCCACAATCTCCCACTTTGCCTATAGCCAATCACTCAAGTGTCTAACACCTGAACTATGTATGGTTCGCTCGTACTTATGCTGAGATATCGCTTTCATCAGCGGATATGCAAGGTTATCATCTGAAACGATCTTTTGATATTGAGATCGCCACGATGTATGATCTCACGAATCAGATGAAATCGTTGAAGTAAAGACTTGGATCATTGATGAGACCGTAATTCCTTAGCCTGTGATGTAGCCCAGCCTAGCTGCTAACAGAACTACTCCTAATCCATTTATGAATTTTATAGATCCAAAATGCTTCTTTTGATTCCTCAGCCATAATGTTTTAATACTTTTGCTGGTCTGTTTTTCTCTAATTCGTGTCGAAACTCTTTGAATTTCTCAAAAGTTACCGACTTTTGTTTCATAAGATACACATAACCATAACGCGATGCATCATCCGTAAGGTTATGAAGTATTGATATCCACCTCTAGCCTGGCTAGACATAGGCCAACATACGTCATCATGAACGAGGGCTAACAGCACGGTGGCACGTACATCCTTACCACTAAAAGGTGTTTTAGGCACTTTGCCTAATAAACAAGATTCACAGACAACATATGAATTAGGATCAAATCTGTCCACGTATCCACTCTTCGAAAGTGTGGATATACGAGTCTTGTTAATGTGTCTCATACGACAATGCCAAAAATAAGTCTAATCTGATTTACTCAGTTTGAGCCTTTTATTTGTCATGTTATATATTTGAGACTCATTTATATTCAAAATATAATATTGTTATTCACATCTAATATGTATATCTCAATATCATCTTTGTAAACAAAACACCCAGTGTTATGAAACTGTGGGGACACATGATCTGGGCCGACGCATGCTGTCTCGGGCTCGCGGCCCGGTCGGGAGTACGGAGTAGCCACGGGGGACTAAACTGGAAAATGATGGAGTCGCCACCCGGTGTGAACCGGGAAAATGAGATTTAAGGCCGCACTCACCCCTCGCAAGGGAAGACCTCAAACCGTTGGGTTCGGAATGATCCCTTACTTATGTCACTTGTAATGAAAGGATTTATGTAATAATTTAATCAAGTTTAAGTAACACTTATTTCCAAGAGTATCATGCTTCTAAATTCACATGCATACATCACAAGTTCATCACAACATGCAACATCTCATGGCAATCTCATGAACATTTCTCAATCATATGATATGGAAAACTAAGAACAACATAATCATGCTTAAATACTATCTCATGAACATATTAACCAAATAACATGCTAACAGCCTAATCATGCTTGAATATCATCCCAAGAACACATAGAATGGATAAATGCAGGAATACAAATAATATGATTGGCTACATAATACAAGAAAGATCAACCAAGAGGCAATTATGCATGAATATGATGAGACAGACTCAGTTCAGTGTGTGCGCGTTTGCGTAGCGTTTGTAAACGCGTTCGAACGGTAAACAGAAGGTTCTCGTTCGTATAGCGTTTGAGAACGCGTTCGAACGGAACCAGACCTGATGCATGATAAGACTAAGAAAGTGCGTATGCGTTCACGTAGCGTTCGAGAATGCGTTCGAACGGAACCAGACCTGATGCATGATAAGACTAAGAAAGTGCGTGTGCGTTCGCGTAGCGTTTGTAAAACGATTTCGAACGGTAAACAAAAGGTTCACGTTCGTATAGCGTTCAATAACGCGTTCGAACGGATCCAGACCTGATGAACAAAATGCATGCTCATTCGAGTAGCGTTTGTAAAACGCGTTCGAACGGAAAACAGAAGGGTCACGTTCGTATAGCGTTTGATAATGCGTTCGAACGGGAACTAACCTGATGCATAAAATGTGATGCAATACATATATAAAAAAAGCAATAGCGAAATATGAGGCGCGGTGAAGCATCGTGGCAAAGGATTTTAACCTCTTCAATTAGAGGACCTTTCATCATACTTACTAAGCCCATGGGCTTATCTCAATGCATATAAAAATAAAGACAATCATATCAAACTTAGTATATCCGATTGAACATATCTTGCATTCAACCGAACACACATCAACCGGCGCGGCAAAACATCGTGGTAAAGGGCTTTAAATCCTCCCCATTGGGGATCTTTCATTCCACTTACTAAGCCCATGCGCTCGATTGAATCATACATATATAAGCAACATGCATAATTCAAGTGACGAAAAATAAATAAACCAAAGCAACACAAAACAAAAGAAATGTCGTTTACTCAAGCGGTACGTGGAGTTTATCCCGAGTACAGATCATACTACCGTCCATTTGGAATCGGCTATGAAATTTATGTCCGGGTTTTCCATCCGATATACGCGATAGTTGACACTCTTCAATTTATCCACGCCACAACACTCATACACAAAACAGATTCAACAAATAATTAAAATATGATCAAGATAAATAAAAAAAATCAAAAAAGATGAGTGTGAAAAGTACCCTCAGGTCTAACCTTTTAAATCACCTCTCGGATGTACGGCACACGATCGTCGGAAGGGTGGATGCTCCGCAACTCTTCCGGTTCACTGGTTCACTGCTCTTGTTCGTTGTCTCACCGTTTGGAGTCGTCGTTCTCTGTCTTTTGCTGCTGCTTTTGACTCCGATTCGCTGCCGTTTTGCTACTGTTCTGCTGCTGTATTTTAGTTATTGTTCTTGGGATGTTTTGGCTACTGTTTTGGGTGTGATTTTTGGTGGTGTTATGGTGTGGTTCGGGGGCTGTTTTGATGAGGTGAAGGGGCTGTTCGGGATGTGTTTTGGTCAAGGCCTTTGGTTTGTGATCTTCGATTATTGAGAGTGAGGGAGAGTTGTGTCAATAAGCTTGGGTGTTTCTTGTGGGTGTTGTGATTTTTCGTGTGAGTTGTGTGTATGAGCTTGGGTGTTTCTTTGTGAATAAGCTAGGGGAAGGGGTTGGAAATTCTTTGCTTCTTTTCTTGTAATGGGCGTGACTCGGGGATGGGAATGCCTTGGAGAGGTGTTGTTTATTTAGAGAATGGCTAGGGCTTCACCTTGTCTCATAAGGAAGGGATTTGGCATTAAATTGAGGATTTGATTTGGTGTTGGACAAGAAAGCAAGGGTTTTGATGGGGGACAAATTTGGTTTAGATTAGGAAATAAATATTTTAATTGGTTATGATTGATTTTAATTAGGCATGACTCTTTTTTAATTTAGTATGTGATTTTGTTTAGTTAGGAAGTTCATATATTTGATTTGTCTTAATTAGGTATGATTATATTTTATGTTTTATTAATTGGTAAATGGTTTAAATATTTTATTTAATTCAATATTTATTAAATTAAGATTTAATTTAATTTCCCATGTGTTTTAAATGTGTTTTATTAATTGGGATGTGTTTTATAGGCTTTGGTGGGTTAATTGGGCTTGGGTGTGAGGCTAGCAGCAAAAACCGAATTACCGACACCGTTCGAACGCCTCATCGAACGCGGAACGAACGCCCGTAATCTTATTGACGTTCGAACGAAGTAACGAACGCAGCACGAACGAAAACAGTGAACTTGTGAAATGAATCCGATGACGTACTTATTCTGAATCTCCCCTTTCGACGTCTGTTTCTCGTGACTTCCGTGACTTAAAAGGTAGTGTCTCCAAATGAGACTCATCATAGGGACTTATATGCAAAAATGCAGTGCCTACAGTCGCCGCCACAGTGACAATCCTATCAAAGTTATGCAATGTATTTTCACTTACCTGGCGCGCCAACTGCCACTTGACTTTCCACGTGTTGAGTGATTTGGGTGGTGAGGTGCTGCGACCCCTGGTTCATTCCCGAACCCGCTGTGATGTGTTCCATTCCCGAACCGTGTTTCCATTCTTGGATGCCATTCTCGGCTTGTTGATGCAATGGCCTCAACCCTAGGACTCATCCCCAAAACTGATAGTGATTGTGGGCCACGACCCTGGGACCATCCCCAAAACTGATAGTGATGTGGGCCTCGACCCTGGGGCTCATCCCCAAAACTGATGCTGAGGGGGCCTCGCCTAACTGCTACTGATATGGGCCTCGCCCCCACTGATACTGATGTGGGCCTCGACCCTCGGGATTCATCCCAAACTTATACTTATGTGGGCCTCGACCCTCGGGATTCATTCCAAAATTCTGAGAGATTCATTCCTTGCATTTGTTCCAAAATCTGAGAGATTCATTCCCGGATTCATTCCAAATTCTTGAGAGATTCATTCTCTGGATTCGTTCCAAAATTCTGAGAGATTCATTCCCTGGATTCGTTCCAAATTCTGAGAGATTCATTCCCTGGATTCGTTCCAAAATCTGAGAGATTCATTCCAAATTCTGAGAGATTCATTCCCTGGATTCGTTCCAAACTCTGAGAGATTCATTCCCTGGATCCATTCCAAATTCTGAGAGATTCATTCCCTGGATTCGTTCCAAATTCTGAGAGATTCATTCCCTAGATTCGTTCCAAAATCTGAGAGATTCATTCCCGGATTCATTCCAAATTCTTGAGAGATTCATTCTCTGGATTCGTTCCAAAATTCTGAGAGATTCATTCCCTGGATTCATTCCAAACTCTGAGAGATTCATTCCCTGGATCCATTCCAAAATCTGAGAGATTCATTCCCGAATTCATTCCAAATTCTGAGAGATTCATTCTCTGGATTCGTTCCAAATTCTGAGAGATTCATTCCCTGGATTCGTTCCAAATTCTGAGAGATTCATTCCTGGATTCGTTCCAAAATCTGAGAGATTCATTCCCGGATTCATTCCAAATTCTGAGAGATTCATTCTCTGGATTCGTTCCAAATTCTGAGAGATTCATTCCTGGATTCGTTCCAAATTCTGAGAGATTCATTCCCTGGATTCGTTCCAAAATCTGAGAGATTCATTCCCGAATTCATTCCAAATTCTTGAGAGATTCATTCTCTGGATTCGTTCCAAAATTCTGAGAGATTCATTCCCTGGATTCGTTCCAAATTCTGAGAGATTCATTCCCTGGATTCGTTCCAAAATCTGAGAGATTCATTCCGGATTCATTCCAAATTCTTGAGAGATTCATTCTCTGGATTCGTTCCAAATTCTGAGAGATTCATTCCCTGGATTCGTTCCAAATTCTGAGAGATTCATTCCCTGGATTCGTTCCAAAATCTGAGAGATTCATTCCCGGATTCATTCAAATTCTGAGAGATTCATTCCCTGGATTCGTTCTTGAAACTGTACTGTTACTGTTTCTGACTAGCTTGCCTTTGCTGCTTTTCTCTCTTTCTTTCTTCGAAACCTGTTAATATAAAACAAAACAAACACAAAAAAATGATGCAAAATGTGTTACGTGTATGCATGTATGCATGAGTTTCCTATCCCGTTGGGTTAGGTCTTCGGTCAATTCCCTTAGTCACAGCCCGGTCTTCTTTTCCTTAGGCAAAGTACTGCTTCAATCTGTCTGTACTAATTGGTTCTGTGAACTCATTCCATTTCCAAGTCTAACAGTCTCACTGTCTTCATTTCCCAATTTCTGAATGGCCAACTTATCTTTTCTGCTTGCTTCTTCTGAGGATTCCCTACGTTCTGAGTATCATAGTACCAAGATTGAATGCTTTTGTCACATGCACTCATCTTGCAAGTTGAGAAGTTGAGATTCAGGCAAGTAAGCGAAGTGAACTTCTTTATTATTGTTGAGAAAAGGTTCGAACAAGCAAACAAAATAAATGTATTTATTAAAAATGCAAGATAAACTTGGAGAAACAGCAGTGCCTTCTTCCTTAGCCTCTGGTTTTTCATTGTTATTATCCATTATCCCCATGTGAGAAGCTTGGTGGTTGAGGATTTGGAGGACAAAGGTTTCAGGCAAGCCAAAGTTGATCATGGTGGTGGGACGGAGTGGTAATTTGGTAGATGATTCCTGTGTGTGCTGGGTTGCTCTCTTTCTGGGTCAGGTATTTTGTGGGTGTCAATCAGGTCTTGGATCTCATGCCTAAGGCGGGGGCAGTTGTCAGTTTCGTGACCCTTTTGCTGGTGAAAATAACAGAATAAGTTCAAGTCAAGGTAGTGCGGCACAGGGCTGGGGAGTGGTTTAGGTTCCAAGGGTTTCAGGAGTCCTTGCATCTTCAATTTCTCAAACACCTTTGATAGAGGTCTACCCAAGTTGGAGAAATGTCTGTTCCTGATGGCAGTGACCTCAGCACTGGAAGACTTGGCTTCAGGATGTCCCCCAAAATTCCTTCTATTCTGGCCATAAAACTCCGGTTTTTTCCGCCTCCTCTTCTTCAATGTCCATGACAGTTTCCCTCAACTGTCGGAAATCAGCAATCATGGAGGTCATCCTCCTTAACTTGCTGTAGATCGAGGGCTTAGTGCCCTTGATGATCACTTTAATCTGGTCCTTCTCAGAGGGCCGAGTCTGTTTTCAGAAGCTGGCTTCTCCAGCGGTCTACATACTCCTTGAAGCTTTCTTCCGGCTTCTGCTTAGTGTTCTCCAAATCACGGAGTGACAAGTCAATTTCTAAGTCTGTAACATACTGCTTCAGAAAAAAATCAGCTTGTTCCTTCCAATCTTCCTTAACCTTCTTCTTAAGGCTATGATACCAAACCACAGGTGCCCCCTCGAGTGACATCCCAAACATCTTTTGGACTTGGCGCTGTGATAGGCCCATTGAACTCATGACTAAGACATATTGCTGCAGATGGACCCTCGGGTATCCGTTCCCATTAAACTTGGCCATGTCGGGCATTTTAAACTGAGCTGGCAGCTGTTCTCCGAAGGTCATTGCCTCATAATCTAGCAAATCCTCGTTCTTACCCCTCATTTTACGGGTAACTGTTTCAACATGATCCCGAAGCTTCTGAAATTCTGCCTGAGACCCAATCACTCTGCCTGTTGCATATTCTACCATGTCATCGTCAAAAGTGGGGACATCATCCCCCAACCCATTCGAAGGCTCATCACGCCTCACATTCTCAGAATTTCCCCCAGCACGGGGCACAGCCATATTTGTCATGGCAGTAGTCAAGGCTTGCAACTGTTCAGTAATCTTGGCGAAACCATTTTCCAACTAATCTATCCGGGATACCTCAATATCTGATTCACTCATGTCTGTTCTCAGTATTTTGGTGAGTCTTCCCTTTTTTCTAACCCAACGGGAATCTATGATGGCTTTCAGAACACAAGGGTTAACATGATGTATGTATGCATGGGGTGCATGAGATTCATGTAACATATATAACATACTAAATCAACTAAAATTATCAAACAAGTCGGCCCATTATCATTTTAGAAGCTTTTGGGCTAACTGTCATAGGAATGAACTCGTCCTAGTTTAAATGGCCCAACGAGTTCACATCTCATGACAAATTGTCCAAATGGATCCAAACGATGATGTTCCCAAGCACAAGCATAAAAGAAAGATAATGCAAACATAGAGTAATAATTTCTACAGAATGGCCCATCAACATTTCAGAAGCTTTGGCCCAAGGGTCATAAGGTATGAACTTGCCCCAGTTTAAACGGCCCAGCAAGTCCGCATTTCTGACAATGGTCCAACTGCATCCAAATGAGGATGGTCCACAAGCACATACTCAAGGAAATAATTGTTACTTTAACCATACAACCCTGGTCTATGGGTGGGTTCACAAGAGTATAGACAAAGGCTCTCATCGGCGAAAGATGGCCCACAACTAGGTCTCCCCAATCAAGGGTTCGAGCAACCAAGTGAGCGCACCCTTTTTTATACACTAAGGTACGTGCCAATGAGCTATGGTGTGTGACAGACTGTCAAATGGATTTCCTGTTGTAGATTCCCCAGAGGGAAGGTGGAGCGAGGCTCACTTAAATACCCAAGCCTCTTAGGCTCTTATCGCTTGGTGTCAGGAATAAACAACGAGTCCTCCAAATTAGTCCATCACAATAGGCTACGAGTAGATGACCATATAGGTGCCTACACAGCTTTTCCTTCTAGAAAGGTAGTGAATGAAGGAAGACACCAAACCATTACCTAGCCTTAAAATGCCTTTGATTAAACCCCCATTTTATCCACTATAGACACGGTCAATTAAAACATAAATCCAAACATTACAAGATAATATTCAGGGCTGATTCTCTATCCCCAGTGGAGTCGCCAGACTGTGGGGACACAGGATCTGGGCCGACGCATGCTGTCCCGGGCTCCCGACCCGGTCGGGAGTACGGAGTAGCCACGGGGGACTAAACCGGAGAATGATGGAGTCGCCACCTGGTGTGAGCCAGGAAAATGAGATTTAAGGCCGCACTCACCCCTCGCAAAGGAAGACCTCAAACCGTTGGGTTCGGAATGGTCCATTACTTATGTCACTTGTAATGAAAGGATTTATGTAATAATTTAATCAAGTTTAAGTAACACTTATTTCCAAGAATATCATGCTTCTAAATTCACATGCATACATCAACAAGTTCATCACAACATGCAACATCTCATGGCAATCTCATGAACATTTCTCAATCATATGACATGGAAAACTAAGAACAACCTAATCATGCTTGAATACTATCTCATGAACATATTAACCAAATAACATGCTAACAGCCTAATCATGCTTGAATATCATCCCAAGAACACATAGAATGGATAAATGCAGGAATACAAATAATATGATTGGCTACATAGTACAAGAAAGATCAACCAATAGGCAATTATGCATGAATATGATGAGACAGAATCAGTTCAGTGTGTGCGTGTTCGTGTAGCGTTCGTAAACGCGTTCGAACGGTAAACAGAAGTTTCGCATTCGTATAGCGTTCGATAACGCGTTCGAACGGATCCAGACTTGATGAAACAAAATGCATGCGCGTTCGAGTAGCGTTTGTAAAACGCGTTCGAACGGAAAACAGAAGGGCCACGTTCGTATAGCGTTTGATAACACGTTCGAACGGGAACTGACCTGATGCACAAAATTTGATGCAATACATACATAAAAAAGCAAATAGCGAAATACGAGGCGCGGTGAAGCATCGTGGCAAAGGATTTTAACCTCTTCAATTAGAGGACCTTTCATCATATTTACTAAGCCCATGCGCTTATCTCAATGAATATAAAAATAAAGACAATCATATCAAACTTAGTATATCCGATTGAACATATCTTGCATTCAACCGAACACACATCAACCGGCGCGGCAAAGCATCGTGGTAAAGGGCTTTAACCCCTCCCCATAGGGGATCTTTCATTCCACTTCTAAGCCCATGCGCTCGATTGAATCATACATAAATAAGCAACATGCAGAATTCAAGTGACGAAAAATAAATAAACCAAAGCAACACAAAACAAAAGAAGGTGCAGTTTACTCAAGCGGTACGTGGAGTTGTATCCCGAGTACAGATCATACTACCATCCATTCGGAATCGGCTATGAAATTATGTCCGGATTTCCATCCGATATACCGTGAGAGTTGACACATCTCTCATTTTATTCCACAGCCGCAACACACATCATACACAAACAAGATTCAACAAATAATTAAAATACGATCAAGATAAATAACAAAAATTAAATAAAGATGAGTGTGAAAAGTACCCTCAGGTCTAACCTTTTAAATCACCTCTCGGATGTACGGCACACGATCGTCGGAAGGGTGGATGCTCCGTAACTCTTCCGGTTCATTGGTTCACTGCTCTCGTTCGTTGTCTCACTGTTTGGAGTCGTCATTCTCCGTCTTTTGCTGCTGCTTTTGACTCCGATTCACTGCCGTTTTGCTACTATTCTGCTGCGGTATTTTAGTTACTGTTCTTGGGATGTTTTGGCTACTGTTTTGGGTGTGATTTTCGGTGGTGTTATGGTGTGGTTCGGGGGCTGTTTTGATGAGGTGAAGGGCTGTTCGGGATGTGTTTTGGTCAAGGCAGTGAGGGTTCTTTGGTTTGTGATCTTCGATTATTGAGAGTGAGGGAGAGTTGTGTCAATAAGCTTTGGGTGTTTCTTGTGGGTGTTGTGATTTTCGTGTGAGTTGTGTGTATGAGCTTGGCTGTTTCTTGTGTGAATAAGCTAGGGGAAAGAGGTTGGAAATTCTTAACTTCTTTTCTTGTAATGGGCGTGCACTCGGGGAGGGGAATGCCTTGGAGATGTGTTGTTTATATAGAGAATGGCTAAGGCTTCACCTTGTCTCACAAGGAAGGGATTTGGCATTAAATGGAGGATTTGATTTGGTGTTGGACAAGGAAAGCAAGGGTTTTGATGGGGGACAAATTTGGTTTAGATTAGGAATACAATATTTTTAATTGGTTATGATTGATTTTAATTAGGCATTACATCTTTTTAATTTAGTATGTGATTTTGTTTAGTTAGGAAGTTAATATATTTGATTTGTCTTAATTAGGTATGATTATATTTTATGTTTTATTTAATTGGTAAATGGTTTAAATATTTTATTTAATTCAATGTTTAATTTAATTAAGATTTAATTTAATTTCCCATGTGTTTTAAATGTGTTTTATTAATTGGGATGTGTTTTATGGGCTTTGGTGGGTTAATTGGGCTTGGGTGTGAGGCTAGCAGCAAAACCAGAATTACCGACACCGTTCGAACGCCTCCTCGAACGCGGCACGAACGCCCGCAATCTTTTTGACGTTCGAACGAAGTAACGAACGCAGCACGAACGAAAACAGTGAACTTATGAAATGAATCCGATGACGTACTTATTCTGAATTTCCCATTCCGACGTTCGTTTCTCGTGACTTCCATGACTTAAAAGGTAGTGCCTCCAAATGAGACTCATCATAGGGACTTATATGCAAAAATGCAGTGCCTACAGAAACATAAAGGTTTTCCCGCAATGGGTTAAACTAGATATAAAGATAATGTTTCTAGTCAAACTAGGTATATTATAACAGTTTCCTAATTTAAGTACATGCCCAAAGGCAGTTCCAAAACTTAGGTTCCCACAGCCAAAACAGCGACTCTCATCCCGTTTTCGACTCGTAGGTCGATCTCATCTGAAGCCAGTATCCTACTTATCAGCAGATGCTGCACATCAGTACATATGTGTGTACCACTTCCAGTATCAAAAATCTAATTTTTAAAACTAGTAGTGTACATGTTTATAACACACATACCTGAAGTCGGAGCCTTGTTCGTCTTCACTTCCTTCAACTCCACCTTGTACTCACGACAGTCACGCTTCCAGTGACCCCGTTTGCTACAATGTAGGCAGACGTCTTGGGATATGTCCTTAGTCTTCCCATAAGACTTTAATGATTTAGCCTTGCCATTTTTCTTCCTTTTCTTCACATCACCAGAAACCTTTGGTCAAGCCTTGGCTTTCTGTGATGTCGAAGTAAGATGTGCCTCGCATTTCTTGCCCTTCAGAAGCTCTGGCTCTGCTTCTTTCAGTATTGCCATTAACTCTCCAAGAGTTTTCTCTTGGTTCATGATGAACCCGCCCCAGCATTCTGGCAGAGACTGAAAGATCAAATCTATAGAAGTCTCGACCTCGTAGGTAATGCCTAGCTAACCTAGATGTTCGGTGTCAGCAATCATCTGCAACACCTAGTGCTCGACAGATGTACCATCTGACATACGCGAGCGAAATAGCTTCTTTTGCAATTCGTACTTCTAAGATCTAAGGTTAGATCTATGAAGATCCTTTGATTTCAACATCATGGTATAAAGATCTAATCCTTAGTTCTGATGATGAAATTAAGGAGTCATTCCAGCAAGCATAACGGATTGAGCACTAAAGTTATCATCACGATGAGTCTTCCTAAGCTCATGCTCTACTATTTGCTCAACTCCAAGCTCAGCACCCGAGAGGTTTCTCTATCCAATAGAGTAACTTCTCAGCTCCTAAGACTATCCTGAGATTCATTTCCCAATCTGAAAATTTACACCGTTAAAGACATTTTCACCTAGGATTATGTTCCTTAACACTAATCTTTCCAACCATATCGATTGTAATAGTCCAACTATCCAATCAACGATATCAGGTACACTCAAAATGTAATGGTTACTATAGTCCAACTATATAACCAACTACAAGTGGAGTAGTGTCTTGTACAGTCTAACTGTTCAAAGAAAGCAATATTCAATATTAGTCCAACTAATATATATTTATAACGACGATAAATAAAATAAAAGAGCGCGTATTGGCAAGTATTTAAATGAAATTGTAAATTTAATACTAGCCTCCCACTATTTTTCGGCGAGCCTCTAACCCTCTGTGGAGTACTCAGGAAACCTAGTTTCCTAGTGGCTAGGATCCCGTTAAATAACACACAACTTTGACTTTGGCCAACAAGCTGTATGAAACTTAACTACGTATATCTCTAAGACCAATTGGATCCCATCCAATTCCTAGATCCGGTAGGTGGACCTTCAAGACCGAGATATATATCTAATATATATTTCCTAACCTTTTCCTCTGAATCAACTAAGCCTTGGCTTTGGCTCAACAAACTTAATGATTCCAGTTAAGCGCGACCCATTGACAGTGGGAAAGCTTCGTAATCCACGTCGATGAACTAGAAGTGACCTTGACTTTGGCCAACAAGTCACAACCACCCAAGACATGTGATATATAACAAAGCTTTCGTGGTTCAAACACATCCGTGATTGACATTGATCTTGACGTTGGCCAACAAACCAATGCCAATCTTGGATCTTGAGAGAGAACCACTCAATGGAAGGAAAACGCTTAATATTTGATTGAGGGTTTTTCGCGTAAATTGGCAACCAATTTATTATCTTTGATTAGGTCATATCATACACCCTTAAACATGCATTCTAAAAGCATAATAAGGTGCGAATAAATTAATAATGATATGCGGATGAATATATAACAATTTGTTCCTAGAACAAATCTCTCTATTTCCTCTCTCCCGATAGTACTATTCTAACTTCTACCCAATTGCATAATACTATGAAGAAACCTCATTTACATTGAGGGGAATTGGTGAGAAGATAAATACAAAGAGAATATAAGATAATAGGCTGGACTCGCAGGTCTAATTTAATAAATTCTAAATTTATTAAAACAATTTCCAAAATTGCCCTCACCCATGTAATATCCATCTGATATACATTATTCATACAGTACATACAAGTATTCACACAAAGCATGTTATTCAATCAATATAATCCAATTAATTAATCTTTGATTTAATTATTATACAATGTTCAAACAACGATTTGATTTGCGCGAGTCCAACTCGTTTAAGAATAAATACTTAAAGTACGTATTCTTGAATTATATCGAACTACAATTTTAAATCCAATTTAAATTGTATTCAATACTAATTCTAATTTAATTCCAAATAAAATAATTACATTTATTTATGTGCCTTTTAGACTTAGATTCTAAATCTAATCTAAATGGGTCTCAAAGGCCCAATTAGTATCCAATACTATTCAATTAAAGTCCAATGGGCTTTCAATTAATTCCTTAGGGTTGGGATTTGGCCAATATGGATCAAACCCAAAATGCCAAGGCCCAAATAGGAATCACCATATGCCAAAAAATCAATTTAGGCCCAATTAAATTTTTAAAGGCTCAATTGTCATATTTGGACTTTGTGGAAATGGTTTTAGGCCCAATTGGATCCAACCCAATTGTCCAAAACCATACTTGGCCCAACCAAGCCCATTAAGCCCAATTACAACAAATTAAATTAATACATCATTCCAAATTAAATATTAATTCAATTCAAGTGCAATTACCACAATCATGGTTGGCTTCTAGCAAAGCACTGTGCCTTCCCAATTCACCAGAAATATTCAATGAAGAATATGCAATCTTTATCAGGCATAATATATGAAGTATTGCGTATTGTGATCCAGTATCGGATGTCACATGCTAGGCCTGGGACTGGAATTGTGTCTGCCATGTACGAATCATATATCGGATCACTAGCAACTAGTCTCTATAATCGGATAATCATGACCTAGTCATATTATCCCGATAGCTGCAGCATTTAAGAGTACAAGTTCTGTATCCCTGCGTAATCATCATCTCCATATGATTGAAGTGATATTTCCATCTTGACATCACACCGAACACACTATGATTCTCAGTATACCAAGAAGAGGCGTACACAGAACATGTAAAAGCTCCAGACGACCAAAACTAAAGTATACTGATTGTCGCAAGTATTAGCGATGCAAGCCTCAGGTTAAGACCATATACACCTACCCTGATTCGGATTCCCATATACACATAGTTATACTACCAATGGGATTCCGAGGGATCTATCTAGAGCGAAGCTGTTCCCGGTCCAACGGCTAACAGAACCTCCTATCATACTTGCATAAGTATCCAATACTTAAATATATGAGAAATGTGCCGTTAAGCTTCCATAACGCGGACAAATGTAATACTAGTCTATTCCGCATTATCGATGTCCAGTCTCGATAATACTACGACTATGGATATTTAATGATTAAACCTTTCGTGGAATAATATTGTCTCATTTCTTATTAATCTGGAACTAATCATAAGGACTTTTATCATTTATATATCCAAGGAAATCCAATTACAAAATGATAAAAGAGCAATTTCTTTTGTCACATAGTTAATTTGTACAAAAAACACCATGCCTTTTACAAATAGTGATGCTATGGGTCATAATTGTCCAACATTATGTGCAGGACATGTGGACTCTCTGGCTTAGCATCAGTCAGACGAGCGTTGAACAATTCCACATAGATTTTGTACACCAGGGCTTGCTCATGGTTCAAGAATAACTCTCTATGATGAGTAATAATGTTGCAAGAGTCAGGCATATCCACATATTGCCTCTTCAAATCAGGAGACATAGAACAAAGAATGAGTAATATAACTCTTAGGTCATCATCCCTCCATTTATGAAGAGTCTACATCTTCTAATGAGTTGACTCCGGAGCAATATCCATAGGTACTGGACTATCCAGTATGTATTCCAACTTCTCCGAACTTAAGACAATCTTAAGGTCTAATTCCCATTCAGGAATTTTTTTTAGGGCCATCCAGTTTGTTCAAGCGCAAAAGGATTAGAAGAAGTGGTTGCTGCCATTCCAAAACTTAACCAAAAAAAATAAGAATTAGCATATAAAGTAATTTCATCGATATCATACAACATCTAATAGGTCATGGATTTTTAATCTAAAGATACATTCCCACTACTTCACTTAATTTCATAATACCCATATAAAATACGAGAATTCAATAAGTAAATTAACTTATATAGTAGGAAATGTTATGATATATGCCCTAGATCCTCATGTAATGTAAACAGAATTATTTGTTATAAAATAAAATATGTATTATTCATCAAATATTTTGATTTAAATCACATATTATAAATTATCTTGTTTACCCTTGATTACTTATTTGCCTTCAGATTTAGTGTAAGAGTGTCTTACACAAAAGGATTTAAGTATGAAATTAGTAATCTAAAATAGTCAATAATGAGCAAAGAAAGATGGAACATTGTTTGTGGTTTATCTATAGCTGCGGTCCATTCTATAATTGTATGGCTACCTTGATCCAGAATCGTCCATGTGGTGACATGAGATTATAGGCATCTAATATGATGTGATCATATAGGACTGGACCCAGATAGAAATGAATTTCTTATAATATCCGTTAAATAAAGAAATTCATTTCAATCTATTAGATGGTCATACATGGATTGATCTGAATCTGGAGTCTACTTCGAACTCCTACATGCCAGGCTATATCCTTTGATTTACAAAGGTGAGGCTGGTGTAGCGATCCCGACCAATAACTACGTACTTTGGGGACATGGTTTGGTGTGCAGCTATGGACATTTTAAATAGACATGAAGTTCACTCATTCTTGCGAGAAGTAGAGGAGTATCTTCCTTAAGGGTTGATTCGATACTTGAACGATTAGAGGGCCCAAGTTTTTCTATTACGAATAGAAAAATTAATATTCATAATGGTTATGAACAAATTATTTATTAGAGAATCAATGGTACTCAAGATAAAAATAATTAGAGGGGTACAACAAATATTTTGACCCGGCTATAATTATGAAATACTCTTGAAGGGCCAATTCATATGTAATGACTATATCGATGGACACCGACATAGTTCGGCTTATATTATTTATCTACGGCAATGAGAGTGCATCTTTGGGTTTTTAGTTGAATAAACTGAAGTTAATAATTCAAAAGATTTAATTAAAGAGTTTAATTAATATTATGAGATTATTGGAGTTCAAAACTGTATGAACATTTGGTCTTCGTGCTAGCTCGATATACTGTAACAAACTAAATATAATTGGATAGTCCAATTATATACTCACATATATATTATTATTAATGTGATTAAAAATATATTTATCACACATAAGACTTTATGTTAAATTTAATATAAAGTTTTCATTAAATAAACGATTATGAGATAATCATTTAATTTATTAATAAAAAATTATAATTATTAAATTATATATCACAATTTAATATATCATTTTGGAAATGAATAAATTTAAAATTTGATTTTGAAACTGTTCATTACTAAAATGGTAGTTACATTATTTTTTTAAGTAACATGTTAAATGTCATTATGATGACATTAATCATCAAAATTTTGGTGTTACATTTTCCCTAGGGCTGGCCGAATAATGCAAAAGGTTTGTAGGTTATTTTTTATAATTTGGTTGCAAACTTGATAACTCAAAAACCTATCTATAAAAGAAAAATATGTATTTTCTTTTAAGGATAATCTAATTCTCTAAACTCTGGCCTCCCTTTTTCTTATTTTTCTCTCAAGTGTTAAAAGAAAAAATGGAAGAACAAAAACGAAAAGCATTGTGTGTGACAAAACAATTCTCTAAAGTGTTTAGAGATTTAATCTTTTGTGAGTGAAGCCCACACTTCTATTTGCTGGTTGCAAGATATAGCACAGAAGAATTTTTGGAAATCAAAACAAAAACACATTATTCTCTTCCATTATGCTCACGGCAGTGAGAAGAAAATGTTGCTCACTGCCGTCACTTTTACTATATATTTGTGAGGTGTTTTTGTTATTTATTTCCCCAGGAAATTTTGGGAACACAAAGGGATATTTCGTGGACATTTTAGGGCTCTTTTGAAGTGATTATATAATCCAAAATAGTGGCAGAAAGATAGCAAACATCCATCATAAAAATAGTGAACTGTATGCGAAGGGAGTGTTTTTGGTATGAAAATCAGTCCCATTTTTGAGCTGTTGTTCGGGGTTAGAAAAATCATGGAAAAAAGAAGTAAAACAAGTCCAAAAGGGTTTGGACAGGTCCGTTTCAGAAGGGAAAAGGCAGAAAATTTTTTAAGATCATTCTCGGTGCCTTAGACGCTTTCGCTGCGTGAGTGAAATCGTTTCCTGCAATTGGCATCAAAAGCGAGGTTGAAAAGTGTTCTTAACCCTTCTCTTTTTATTAATTTTTTTTAATATTTATTTATTTATATGAGATATAAAATATTTTTATGCATGTTGTGAGGAGTAGGCACATTCTAATATTTATGTGATGAACGTTTATTTTTAATTTCATATGATGAATTTATTGCATTGATTGTAAATTTTTTCAACTCTTATTTTTTTCGTTATTTTTATTTTGGGAATGTAAGGCCATAAGGCCAATTTTTACAAGTGTTGTAAATATTTTTCTTATGTAGAATTGTTAAGTTGTATCATTTTATGTAAATTGGAGAGCTGATGCCGCCAACGACTCAATCCCAATCCATGGAGCAAAATTTGAAGACCAATGGATACCTTTGTAAATTTTGTACTAATTAGATTAGTATAGGAAAAATAAGAGCTCGTCAATGAAATTTTATTTTTATGTTATATGTATGCTTATTTCGAAATGTTTGAATAACATGTCATATAGTTGAGGGTGCCTACTTTTTCATTTTCATATGTCATAACATATAATAGATGCATGAATATTCTAGTCATTAAATGTGATTTTATGAAATTTGAAAGAGTTAAATTGGAATATGGTATGCATGAAAATAAATTAATAGATTAATTGTTTTAAAGGTTTAAAAATTTGAAATTCGAATTAAATAATTTTATGGGCTTAATTAATGCATTATATTTTCCCTTGGAATATCGGATGAAATCCGGACGTAAATTCCATAGCCGATTTTGAATGGACAATAGTGTGGTAAGCACTTGAGATATAATTCCACGTACCATTGGAATTTATAATACGCTTATTTTAATTAAATAGTTTGGTTAAACTTTTATCCCTTTTTGAATTTCTAAATTTTAAACTTTTATGTGAACTAAAATTTTAAGAGTTAAAATTAATTAGTTCACTAAACCAAACTTAATTAAATGAGTTTAATTAATTAAAAGATTTGTTGAGACTAATAAGAATTAGTGAATAAAAATTTTAAGAGTTAAAATTGGTTAGATCACTAATTTTACACTAGTGTAAAGTAGAGTTATGTCTTAGCCACGCATAAACTTATTGACACTAGTGAATTAAAATAATAGATATTTTAAGTATAAACCTTTAATTTTAAAATAGTGAGTGGGAGATGGATATACGATAATATATCTCGCAATCTCCTTTATTAGTCCGAAAACGTGAGATTCAAAAGGCGCCTCGAGACAGCTTTGTTTTTGTCCCTCTACGGATGATGTCCATTTTCGGTCAATATCAAGTTTGGATTCCGAGAGGATATGAACTCTAGATGTATCTGGTAAACTGTCCTACCCTACGACGACACTTCACTAGTTAAATCCAAGGGTTCCGAAAAAATGGGTTCAACTCACGAAGGAATGATTAAATATTAATCAAAACTCTTTGATCAAATCAAATGATGGTTGGTTAATATAGGAATAAGAGTTGTTCCCGTATATTTTAATCAATTGAGATTGTCTCGATCTATCATACAAATACTTGACCTATCATACGACAACACTTATTTGTAGGATGATATATTTTCGTGACATAGTAATTCTTTTAGATTTCTAATTCATTATAGATGGTTCATGAATCATGTTTAATTTTATGCCTAAATATTTGATGATTTTAATATATGATGGATGAATATTAAAATGTATGTTTAATTTATTTCAGCCTTGGTTTCTCTGATTATTGCTATTCTCTCAAATGACAAATTAACGAGAGAAAAATATGTAAAATAGAAAAGTAACATGAACACCATCTTGGTTTATGAAGACCTTAAGTTTAACCTGATATAGGAATGTCCTCCCGAGCCAGCGAGAAATTTAGGCCATGCTATGCGCGATGCCTACCAAAAATGGGTAGCGGCCAATGAGAAAGCCCGATGCTACTTTCTAGTAGGGATGTCCAATGTTCTTGCTACAAAGTATGAGCCGATGGCTACAACATCTTTGATGATGAAGTCATTACATGGCATTTTCGATCAGCCTTCGGAGAGACAACGCCATGAGGCTATGGTCTCAACGATGACCATAAGGATGAAGGAATGGACATCAGTCCGAGAGCACATCTTGAGGATGATGACCTATCTTAACACGACTGAAACTCATGGAGCTCGTATTGACGAGTGTAACCAGGTGACCATGATCATTGAAAAACTCTTCCGAAGAGTTTCCCACAGTTTAAAAGCAACTATGTTATGAAAAAGTTGACTTTTACTTTGACTTAGCTACTTAATGAGCTCACCCATTACGAGTTCATGCTAGTGGATCCTCATAAGCCCAGTGGAGAGGCAAATATTGTCGAATCTTCTAAATCAAAAAAGAACAAGATGAAATGCATTGGGAAGGCTAAGGCAAAGCCCATGAAGAAGAACAAGATAAGCTTCAAGGATGCAAAGCCCAAAGGAAATTGTTTCCGTTGCAACAAGGATGGGCATTGGAAAAGGAACTGTCTTAAATACCTTGTAAAACTGAAGGAGAAAAGGCAACAGGTAAATATGATTTACTTGTAATTGAGTCTTTATTAGTGGATGATGATAAATCTGTATGGATTGTTGATTCTAGAGCCACAACCATGTTTGTTTTTCCTTGCAGCTACTTGACTCATGGAGGGACCTTGCTGAAGGTGACTATACCATGAGAGTTAAGACATAGGATTTCGTTTCAGCAAGAGCAGTGGGAGTTTCAAGTATAAAATTTTGAAATAATAGTTATTTACATTTGAACAATGTGTTATTTATTCCTAGTTTTCGCAGGAATTTGATTTCTATCTCTAAACTTTTGGATGATGGTTTTTATATTTCATTTAATAATAATTTGGTTATTATTGTAAGAAATGGATTAACTATATGCACATAAAACTCAAAAAATAATTTATATTTGTAAATGTCATTAACACATAATTCACTGCTCAACATTGAAATATTTAAGGTTGAAAAACTTGAAACAAAACGTCAAAATATTTCTCATGATGACACATATCTGTGGAATCTTATCCTTGGTCATATTAACCTTGACCAGATAGAAAGGTTGATAAAAAATGGAGCTTTAAACCAGTTAAAGCTTGAAACTTTACTAGTCTTTAAATCTTGTCTAGAATGAAAAATGACCAAGGGACATTTACTAGAAAATGTATAAGTGCCAGTCAACCACTTGAGCTAATACATTCCAACGTTTGTGGAACGATGAATGTAAGAGCCCGAGGATGTTATGAATATTTAGTCACATTCATTGACGATTATTCTAGATATGGGTACGTTTATCTAATACAGAAAAAGTCTTATACCTTTGAAAAGTTCAAAGAGTATCGTGCTAAGATTGAGAACCAATTTGGTAAAACGATCAAAACTTTACGATTGGATCTTGGAGGAGAATACCTTGGTAGTAATTTTGAGGAATTCTTGGTTGATCATGGGATAGTATCCCAGCTCATAGCACCTGGAACACTACATCAGAACGGTGTTACAAAGAGGAGAAATCGGACCCTATTAGACATGATGAGATCTATGTTTAGTTACAATTCACTGTATAGTTCATTCTAGGGTTGCATTACAAAAAGTAATGTATATCCCTAATGTAGTTTCATCTAAGTCTGTTCCTAAGATTCCCGCACATTTATGGAGTGGTCATAAAACTAGTTTACGATATTTTCGCATAAGGGGGTGTCCATTACATATGCTGAAAAATAAGGCTACAAAGTTGGAGCCACATTCTCAAGAGTGCCAATTTATAGGGTATTCTAAGGAAACTAAGGGTGAGTTCTTTTATAGTCTGGAAGATAATAAATTGTTTGTATCGAAAAATGCTATATTTCTTAAGGATGACTATTTGGGGGTGTTCAAATCTCGAAGTAAAATATTACTCAAGGAGTTACTTGCTGGTTTGACCAGCACACCATCGTCAACAATAGTAGACAAAAACATAGCACCTTCAACATCTTAGCGTTAGATGTAAGTATGTTAAAATTATATTCCACCTAGACGTAGTGAGAGGGTTGAACGACAACTTGATCGCTATCTAAAAGTTGGAGAGGCACAAGTTGTTGCATCCAGTGATGGTGTAGATGATCTATTGACATATCGTATTGTAATGGATGATTCTGATAAAGAGGAATGACTCAAAGCCATGAATACTCTCGTTCTCCTAGTTTATGCTATGTTTTGCACGAGCCCAGACATCTATTTTACAGTGGGAGTAGTCAGTAGGTTCTTGTCTAACCTAAGGTTAGGTTATTGGGTGGCTGTGAAACACATTCTCAGGTATCTTAAGAGAACAAGAGATTATAAGCTTGTATATTCTGGCAAGGATATGATCCTCAAGGGATATACGAACTCTAATTTTCAGACGGATGTCGATTTTATGGAATCAACATATTGATCAGTGTTTACCTTAGGTGGTGGGGCCATTGTATGGAGGAGCATAAAGTAATCTTGTATTACTGACTCTGTTAGGGATATGCCATATACCCAACTTGTGGGTAGGCTATATGTACATGTATTTGTAATATTTTCATTAATTAATAAAATGGAAATCTTTATTATACGTGTCTTACATAAATTATATGAATCATCAAACACTGTAATAAAGCCCTTGGAGTAATAAGATGATGATTTCCACGCCTTATGAGAATCATTACTCTTAAACGTTCCTAGTCATAGTTTTGTGAATAATCTAGGCGTTTACAAAGCGGAGAGACTAGCATGATGATATGATCCGCCCCTCAGTAGGGTAGCCGATCTCATAGGCTACAAGCGGAGATCCGTCTGCTTGGTGTATCACATGGATGCATGAGTTGCTCGTGTCCATCGAACTGACCGCCAAAAGTTTTCACATAGAGTGTTTATCCCGTGGGTCTGTGAGAACTTTCATGTATCGATTGTATGACTAGACCTTAGACTTGAGGTCTTTTCAATCTTATGTGTGGATCAAATAACTTTGACATTCTCCTTCCCCGGTTCAAAAGATTTGGTCATAAGGGTATGATTAGGTCATTTGTTGAAACACATGAAGTTTTGTAAAGATACAACAGAGAATCACCACTCTCTCAGATAATATTTTCTTATAAGAGTAGTATTTCAGTTCGCGGGTTGATATGTGTGATCACTGCTTGAGACTGTGGCCACAACGGAAGAATCATATGAAATTCTTGGGTTAGCACGATTCATGACACTATCAACATCATACATTTGACTATATAGGTAGACACTTACCATACCCTAGGTCAAACGGTGGGGACACAGTGAGGAGGGGGAGTGTATCATATGTAAATTACATACAGAATGGGTATATATATCTTTCATTCTCATTTGGGGACCTTGGCATGTTGCTAGATGTCAACCTTGGTCATTGAAATCGAATGACCATCTGATCAGAGGATAATTTATGTTCGATTAAATTATCACGATTCATTTCATATCCAACTTGAGGGGAACCCAAAAGGTCACACACAACAAAGTCGAAATCAATGGTTAACAGTGCACAATACAAATTTGATAGCATATATGATTGCTCTAGGAATTGTTCATAAATGGTTCAATGTGTTTAATTATTGAACAAATTATTTATGAGGTTCCATAGTGGCTTAGGGATTGGTGTATGACGATAGTGGCACTTTGGGAATTGGAATAAATAAATAAATAAATAAAAATGTGAATAGTAAATTTTTATTTTATTTTATTTGTTATTTGTTTTGAATTCCAATTCGGCCCAAACTCTTATTAGGGTATTATAATCTCATTAAACCACTAAATTAAGATCCAATGGCTAAGATTAAATTAGTATTTATCCCACATCGGATTCTTAATTAATTTTGTTGTCTTTGGAGCACCTATATAAACCCAAAGAATTCTTCACAAATTTTTGCACCAAACCTTTCATATCTTGGGTTTATATAATTGAGCAACTCTAAAGTTTAAGAGTAAGCCACTGATTTTGAGGATTCTTAAGTCTAATTGACTAGAGGAACCTCGAATTAAAAGTTTTGAGGTATTTGCCTAGGCTAGCACCAAGGGCAAAATACCCGTGCACTCAATGCGTAGGCTTGCCATTGAGTTTTGGCTTTGGTGTGTGCATCTTTGGAGGCCACACATTTGGGTGGCTCTTTGGAACATGGAAGATCTTACTGAGTTCGAGAAAAGCTTGTAGATTGGAGGGAGGACTGGAGGAGTCTTCAGTTCAAGTAAGTCTTTTTCTTTATTTATTTCAATTAGAGTTCTTATGATGGTTAGCATGTTTAGGTTTATGTTCTTTCCATGTTTTATGAGTTTTTATGCTTAGAATATATAGTAACATGCCTAGGCTTGTAGAATAATCAAAACAAACGAGTCTTGGGAAAAGAGATAGCGGCATTATAATTTGATATTTTCTTGATTTTCCGCTGCGCACTTGTGGCCGCTTCCCAACAGTGGTATCAGCGCGCCGTTTTTGTTTTGATTAGTTCTCTCTCATTTGAGCTCGATATTGGGTGTGTAAAAGCTCGTTGGAAAGCTAACACCCTAAACTTAATTTTAGGCACAATTTTTGCATGATTTGGTTAAGATTTGATTTGTGAAATTATATTTAAAGTTCACGCATCTGTAAAAAAACGTGAATAGTAAATTTATTTGAATAAAATAAAATGCAATATCATAATTAAATATTAATCAAAGTTATTTAATGCCTAAAATAATTCCAACATATTAAAACTCATATGCTTGATGATTCTATGTATGATTAGAATTGCCATGATTATTTTATGGTGCAAGCATCTAGAGACTTTCTAAGGAAATAGAGAGTGTATTGCTTATCCCTTAGCTAAGTAATTATTCCGTGATGAACTTAGAGATTTATTACATTTAAGGCTAATAAATATAAATCACTTGTTTATAATAAAATACATTATCAAAGATACAAGTGGGGTGGGACCAAGCCATTAATAAAACTTTCCAAACTAAAGTTAATTTAACCAAAGGTATTACTAGAGTTAGATAATGATTTGGTGTCTTCCTTCACTTACTACCTTTTATAGCCAAAAGGAAAAGCTCTAAAGACATCTAGATAATCATTTACTCAAAGCTTACCTTAAAGCATATTTAAAGTGTTGGACTAATTTGGAGGATCTATTGTTTATTCCTGTCACCAAGGCAATAAGAGCCTAAGAGGTAAGGGTATTTAAGAGAGTTCGCTCCACCCTCCCTCTGGGGAATTTTCAATGGAGGAATCTATTTGACAGTTATTCACTTAAACATGCTAAAATCCTCAATAATAATTTAAGTCTAAAATTTACCTCACATTTTAAAGTATAGACCCAAATGGCTTAAATCGTATTGGCAGGACTAGTCTTTACCAGGCTGACCAATACCAATTTGTCCCTAAATCATACTATTGACAATGGTTTGACTTTTCTGAGTCATAAGACGCAGCGACCCTTAGGCATGGTCTTATAACTTAGTGGCAAAGATTGGGTGTCCACGAGGACTAGCATAAGCTATGGCATGTTTGATTGCCCAACCCAATGATCAAGGAATAGTGATTTATATCATAAAATGGTTGGGAACCTACCTAATTATCATATTTTATAATGACCGGCCCTAGTCGGAGTTATGAAATGATGATAATGGGATCCTTGCCCACAAGAAATCCATCATATTGGGGTTGATGCGATTTGCTTAAAATTTTAAAACAATTGATTGGGAGCAACTTTATAATATTAAAAGCCCATGTTATTATGAAACATTAATGAAAACATATTCCTAATTTTAACATTCTCTCTTAACATGTGGGTTAAAATATTTAACAAACATTCAAATGGCAAAAAGAGTATCACTTCGTTCCATCCTTGATGAGCATAAGCTCAAATGGGACAACTATAATGACTGGTTTAGAAACCTTAAAATTGTCTTACGACAAGAAAATATTTTCTATATTCTTGAAAGACCATTTCCCCCTGAACCCGCAGAAGATGCTGACCAAAATACATTTAATGCTTGGAAGAAACACGTCGATGATGATAAGCAAGCAGTTTGCATAATGCTTGGCTCTATGTCGGATGAACTTCAGAAAGCTCATGAAGATATGGATGCTCAAACCATCATCTTTCACTTGAAGGAGTTGTATGCAACTTCTGTTCATACCGTGAGATTCCAAGTGTCATGTGCCTTATTCCAAACAAGGTATAATGGAGGATCTGTTAGTGGACATGTGCTTAAGATGATTGGCCACATTGAAAAATTGGCCAACCTCGGGTTCATCATGGATCATGAGATAGGTCACGATCTAATTCTTCAGTCCTTACCAAAAGACTTCTCAAACTTTATTATGCAGTTTCATCTGTCTGATAAAGAAGCTACTTTAGCAGAATTGAACAATCTGATAAAGCAAGCAGAGAATGACTTGAAACCGGAGCTTAAAACCTCTGTCATGCTTACGGGTACGGACCTGAAGCCACGAGGCCCAAATAAAAATAAGGGCAAGGCCAAGGCTCCAGATCACCTAAAGCCCAATGGTAAGGTGGAGAAGAAAAAGGGAAATAGGAAATGTTTCTTTTATGGAAAGAATGGTCATGGGGAGGTTGACTTATGCATGGGTAATGGAGCAAAACTGGTTGCATTGTGCGTGGGGACTTATTCATTAGTTTTGCCGAATGGTTTAGTTTTAGACTTAGAAGATTGTGTTTATGTACCTTATCTAGTAAAGAACATCATTTCAATTTCTTCTTTATGTAATAAAGGCTTTTCATGCCTAATAAGTTGTAATGAATGTTCTATTTATTTCAATGAAATAAAATATGGAGATGGTATTTTGAATAATGGTATCTATGTCTTACAAACTAACAAAGAATGTTCAACCTCTAATATATACAACGTTAACTCGAATAATCTCAATGAATCACTTCTATGGCACAGTCGTTTATGTCATATCAATGAAACAAGGTTAACTAAGCTATAAAAGGATGGGTATTTTAGACCCTTCAAATATGAACCTTATGGAGCTTGTGAGTCTTGATTACTTGGTAAAATGACCAAATTACCCTTGAAAGGTAAAGAACAGCGTGCAACGGAGACATTAGAACTCATACACTCTGATGTATGCGGACCATTGTCAGTCACCGCTAGAGGTGGATTCTCCTACTTCATTACCTTTATCGATGATCACTCGCAATATGGGTATGTGTACCTTATGCGGTACAAATCTGAAGCCTTTGAGAAATTCAAAGTCTTCAAAGCTGAAGTAGAAAACCAGCTTAATAAAAGTATTAAGTCACTAAGGTCTGACCGAGGTGGTGAATACTTAAGCGACGAATTTCAAGATTACTTGAGAGAAAATGGCATTGTTTCCCAGTGGACTCCTCCGGGAAATCCACAGCATAATGGGGTCTCCAAAAGGAGAAACCAGACATTATTAGATATGGTCTGATCAATGATGCCAGACACAGATCTACCTCTTTCATTTTGGGGTCTTGCTTTAGAAACTGCAACACTACTACTAAACCAAGTTCCTTCCAAGACTGTTAGTCAAACACCATATGAGTTATGGTCTGGGATACGTCCTAGTCTTAGTTATCTAAGAGTTTGGGGATGTGACGCATATGTTAAGCTCACACAAACTAACAAATTGGATGATAGGCCAATTAAATGTAAGTTTGTAGGATATGTCTTGAACTCAAAAGCATACGTGTTCTACGTCCCAAATGAATAAAGAATATTTGTCTCACGAAATGCTAAATTTCTAGAGAATGAATTTCTTCTCATGAAATATAGTTGGAGTAGACTTGACCTCGATGAGGTACGAGGAGAACAAACTAACATAGAACTAAGCCCTAGGCCCCTCAAAAGGGCAGCGACGGAACAACCACAAGGTTATGAACTTAGAAGGTCTGGTAGGGAAAAATATGAGCCTGAAAGATATGGTTTCCATATTGATGAGGAACATGATCAGGTCATTGATAATGACGATCCCACCAGTTATGACGAAGCAATGCGTGACATTGACTCAGTCAAGTGGCTTGAGGCCATGAAATACGAAATAGACTCTATGTATCAGAATCAAGTTTGGGACTTGGTGGATGCACCTGAATTAATAAAACCCATAGGCTGCAAGTGGATTTACAATCGTAAAACTGATACAGAAGGCAACATCGAAACCTATAAGGCTAGGTTGGTGGCGAAAGGTTATAGACAAATCCAAGGAATTGACTATGACGAAACCTTCTCGCCTGTAGCAATAATAAAGTCCATTCATATTTTACTGGCACTAGCTGCACACTTTGATTATGAGATTTGGCAGATGGATGTCAAAACAGCTTTCCTTAATAAGAACCTCGTAGAGGAAGTCTATATGACACAACCTGAGGGGTTTGCATCTAAGGATGATCATAATAAAGTATGCAAGCTTAAACGATCCATTTATGGACTCAAGCAAGCCTCGAGACGTTGGAATATACGATTTGATGAGACAATCAAAAAATTTGACTTCATCAAAAATGTAGACGAGCCTTGTGTACATTTTTAGTGGGAGTACTGTTTTATTTCTTGTATTATATGTGGATGACATATTAATCATCGGGAATGATATTCCCATGATGCAAGCAATGGTTATCTCAGAATTTCTCCATGAATGATTTGGGAGAAGCAACCTACATCCTCGGTATTAAGATCTACCGTAATATATCTAAGAGGTTGTTAAGACTTTCTCAATCTATGTATATTGATAAAGTTTTGAAAAGATTCAAAATGGAAGATTCCAAAAGAGGTAATTTTCCTACTTTTCATGGAATCAAATTATCTAAGGAGCAATGTCCACATACTCCTTCAGATAGAGAGCCTATTAGTAAGATCCATTATGCTTCAGCAATAGGATCGATCATGTACGCCATGCTATGTACAAGACTTGATGTCTCTTATGCTCTTAGCATAACGAGCAGGTATCAGGCAAATCCTAGTGAGCAACACTGGGCAGCTGTCAAAACAATCCTCAAGTATTTGAGAAGAACTAAGGATGTGATTTTGACATACGGAGATTGTTCTGAGATGAAAGTCATTGGTTACTGTGATGCGAACTTTCAGACCGATAGAGATGACATCAGATCACAAACAATATATCTATTTACTTTGAATGGCGGTGCTGTCAGTTGGAAAAGCTCAAAGCAGTCAACTACATCGGACTCCACCAATGAAGCCGAGTATATTGCAGCATCTGAGGCAGCTAAAGAAGCAGTCTGGATAAAGAAGTTCATCACGGAGCTAGAAGTGCTTCCCGCGATAGAGAATGGCATCACGATGTACTGTGACAACACGGGTGCCATTTCTCAATCAAAGGAACCAATGTCCCACCAGAAATCCAAGCATGTACTCAGGCGATTTCATCTCATCAGGGAGATTGTTGAGAGAAAAGAAGTTATTATAGAGAAAATACCCACAGAAGATAATCTTGGGGATTCTCTGACTAAAGGGCTGACTAAAAAAAAGCATGATAGGCACACCCAGGAGTATGGTGTCCAGATTCATACTAGTTGGCTATAGTGCAATTGGGAGATTGTTAGGGATATGCCCTATACCCAACTTGTGGATTGGCTATATGTACATGTGTTTGTAATATTTTTCATTAATTAATAAAATGGCAATCTTTATTATATGTGTCTTACATAAATTATATGAATCATCAAACACTATAATAAAGCCCTTGGAGTAATAAGATGATGGCTTCCACGCATTATGAGAATCATTACTCTTAAAGGTTCCTAGTCATAGTTTTATGAAATCTAGGCGTTCACAAAGCGGAGAGACTAGCATGATGATATGATCCGCCCTTAAGTGGGGTAGCCGATCTCATAGGCTACTAGCGGAGATCCGTCCGCTTGGTGTATCACATGGATGCATGAGTTGCTCGTGTCCATCGAACTGACTACCGAAAGTTTTCACATGGAGTGTTTATCCCATTTGTCTGTGAGAACTTTCATGTATCGATTGTATGACTAGTCCTTATACTTGAGGTCTTTACAATCTTATGTGTAGATCAAATAACTTTGACATTCTCCTTCCCCGATTCAAAAGATCCGGTCATAAGGGTATGAATGGGTCATTTGTTGAAACACATGAAGTTTGTAAAGATACAACAGAGAATCACCACTCTCTCGGATAATATTTTTTTTATAAGAGTAGTATTCCAGTTCGCGGGTTGATATGTGTGATCAGTGCTTGAGACTGTGGCTGCAACGGAAGAATCATGTGAGATTCTTGGGTTAGCACGATTCATGACACTATCAACATCATACCTTTGACTATATGGGTAGACACTTTCCATACCCTAGGTCAAACGGTGGGGATACAGTGAGGCGATGGACCGTATCATATGTAAATCGCATACAAAATGGGTATATATATCTTTCCTTCTCATTTGGGGACCTTGGGATGTTGCTAGATGTCAACCTTGGTCATTGAAATCGAACGACCATCTGATCGGAGGATAATTTATGTTCGATTAAATTATCACGATTCATTTCATATCCAACTTGAGGGGAACCCAAAATGTCACACAGAACAAAGTCGAAATCAATGGTTAACAGAGCACAATACAAATTTAACATCATATATGATTGCTGTAGGAATTGTTCATAAATGGTTCAATGTGTTTAATTATTGAACAGATCATTTATGAGGTTCCATAGTGGCTTAGGGATTGGTGAATGACGATAGGGGCACTTTGGGAATTGGAATAAATAATAAATAGTAACGTAATAGTAATATAAATAGTAAATTTTTTTTTTTAATTTTATTTGTTATTTGTTTTGAATTTCAATTCGGCCAAAACTCTTATTAAACCACTAAATTAAAATCCAATGGCTAAGATTAAATTAGCATTTATCCCAAATCAGATTCTTAATTAATTTTGTTGTCTTTGGAGCACCTATATAAACCCAAAGAATACTTCACAAATATTTGCACCAAACCTTTCATATCTTGGGTTTATATAAGTGAGAAACTCTAAATTTTAAGAGTAAGCCACTGATTTTGAGGATCCTTAAGTGTAATTGACTAGAGGAACCTCGAGTTAAAAGTTTTGAGGTATTTGCCTACGCTAGCAGCACCAAGGGAAAAATACCCATGCACTCAAGGCGTAGTCTTGCCGTTGAGTTTTGGCTTTGGTGTGTGCATCTTTGGAGGCCACACACTTGGGTGGCTCTTTGGAACGTGGAAGAGCTTGCTGAGTTCGAGAAAAGCTTGTAGATTGGAGGGAGGACTAAAGGAGTCTTCGGTTCAAGTAAGTCTTTTTCTTTTTTTATTTTAATTAGAGTTCTTATGATAGTTATCATGTTAAGGTTTATGTTCTTTGCATGTTTTATGAGTTTTTATGCTTAGAATATATAGTAACATGCATAGGCTTGTATAATAATCAAAACAAATGGGTCTTGGGCAAAGGGATAACGGCATCATAATTTGATTTCTTCTTGATTTTCCGCTGTGCACTCGCGGCTGCTTCCTGTAGGCATTGTATTTTTACACATTAGCCCAATTATGAGTCTCATATGGAGGCAACTACCTCTTTAGTCATGAAAGTCGCGAGAAACGGACGTTGGAAGGGTAAAGTTGGAAAATGGAATTTTTGTTGGATTTAACCTCGTTGTTTAGCTTCAGTTGCTTGTTGGACTTCCGTTTCAAAGCTTATCTTAGGCCCAAAACCCCCCATAGACCACCTACCAAACCCAAACCAAACCCAAAATACCCAAACCAAACCCAAAATACCCAAGTCAAACCAAGTCAAACCATGGCCCACGTCCATATAGCCTTATTCACGCCCATGGCTTCCTAGATTAGGGATATGCACATTTATCACATGCTAAAATCAAGTCAAATCCCTTCCTAATTAAAATAAATCACATAGATCCCTTTCCTAAATCAAAAGCAATCACCATCCTAAATAAGGAGATTCATTCCTTGTGAGATACAAATTAGGAGATGTCACCATCAATAAGAAATCCCTCTCCTATTCAAATTAGGAAAGTCTTCTCTCTTACCTATAAAAAGAGGCCTTCACCCCCCATTCAAAACCTAGCCCATACATCTCTCTCACATGCCTAAAGCACTCTCTTAAGCCTCCATTACATGCCCAAGCATCCCCCTGAAGCCTCCATTGCCGCACCTTCAAGATCCAATAGCCTCCATTGCCGCACCTTCCCTCCATCATCAACACCCTTCACGCCCAAGCCCTAAACTTAACCCTCCATTGCCGAGTTCCAGCCCCCATTCACAGCCCTAAAACACCCTCAAATAAACCTTATTCACAGCCCTAAAGTCGCACTAAACACCCTCCAAACACAGCCCCATTCGCAGCCCCAAAACAGTCCCTGAAAACACCCCACTGCACCTGTGAACTGCCGCAGTTCACCTTCTGTTCTGGTCAGTTTTTGTTGCGTCCTTAGCCCACAAAACAGTCCTAAAATCACCTAAACACCATCCCCAAAACCTCCATAAAGTTTCCCTAAAAAATCCTCACAAACGCACCTCCCTAAGCCTTCAAAATCACCCAAAACAGTCCGCTAAACCATCAAGACAGTGACCTGAAACGTAGCAGCGAAATAGCAGCGAAACGGACTTGAAACAGCAGCCCGAACAGCAAAACAGCGAGGAAAGACGTTGAGTTGGTGAACTAAAAGAGTAGCGGATCATTCACCCTTCCAACGGACGTGTAACGCCCTTTCTTAGACGACAAAAGAGGTTAGACCTGAGGGCACCTTTCTACTTATCTTCTTTATTGTTGTTTTATTTATTTTGATATATAATTGCATGAGAGTCGTTTGAAGCATGATGTGATTGTTGAATGAGCGGGATATGTGTTCCCTTTTGTGGTATATCGGATGGAAACCCGGACGTAAATTCCATAACCGATTCCGAATGGACGGTAGTATGGTCTGCACTCGGGATACAAAGCCACGTACCGCTTAAGATATACATATCTCGTCTCATCCTAATTTGTATTTGAGCATGTTATAGTCTTTAGGTTATATGTTTATTATTTAAAGCATGGTTTAATTTAGTTTGTTATTCATTTGTTAAAGCATGTTTAGGTTGTTCATTATGCATGTTCTTAGTTTATGATGCGTTTGGGTAATGATTTATACATGTTGATTTAATGGTTCAATATGCTTGTTGTGTTACATTGCGTGGAATTATTTGGATGAAAGCATGTTAGATCTAAGTACCCTTGAGCATGATTATTGAGTAGACTTGGTTAGTTCATTGCAAAAATTATATCATCACAAGTGACATAAGTAAGTGACCATTCCGAACCCAACGGTTTGAGGTCTTCCCTTGCGAGGGGTGAGTGCGGCCTTAAATCTTTGTCCCGGTTCACACCGGGTGGCGACTCCATGTTATTTTGTACTTCCCAACTAGGCCGCGAACCTAGAACAGCGTCGCCCAGGTTCTGTTGTCTACACTTCCCAACAGACTCTGCCATGGTGGATGAGTATGTAGCATCTTGCAAAGCAGTTAAGGAAGTAGTCTAGCTCCGAAAATTCTTGGGAGATCTGCAAGTTGTTCTAGATATGGTTAAACCTCTCACATTTTATTGTGATAATAGTGGTGCAGTGGCGAATTCCAAAGAACTAATAAGCCATAAAAGGGGAAAGCATATAAGGAGAAAATATCATCTCATTAGGGAGATAGTGTAGAGAGGAGACATTTCTGTCATAAAGACTGCATCCACAGAGAACCTGGGTGATTCGTTTACAAAGACATTGTCGATTAAAGTGTTTGAAGGTCACCTAGAAGGTATAGGATTTTGTGACATGTCCCATTTTCTCTAGTGTTGGAGAGAGATTGTTGGGATATTTGCCCTAAAGCTTCATGTATTGTAAATAAAATTATTTGTTATGAAATAATATATGCATTTTTCATTTATAAAATATTTTTATTTAAATCGCGTATTGTAAATTATCTTTTTTACCCTTGATTACTTATGTGCCTTCAGACTTAGTGTATGAATGTCATACACAAGAGGATTTAAGTCTAAAGTTAGTAATCTAAAATATTCCATAGAGAGCAAACAAATACGGTACTTTATTTGTGGTTTATCTATAGCTGCAGTCCATTCTATAGTTGTATGGTGACCTTGATCCAGGATCGTCCATGTGGTGACATGAGAATGTAGGCACCTTATATGATGTGATCATATAAGACTGGACTAATATAAAACTGAATTTATTATAATATCCCTTAGATAAAAAAAATTCATTTCAATCTACTAGATGGTCATATATGGAGTGTAATGTGAACTCATGCATGGCAAGTGATAAGTGCATGAAAATGTAATTTGAACATCGCTAATTTGGTTTGATTATCAAGTATTTAATCTTAATTATAGTTTATTTTATGTTTTATTATTAAGAAGCAATGGAAAATGGATCTTACAGCAATTTCACGTGTTTAAGGATCCTACGAACGCATCGGAAGCACACGGGAAGAACAGAAACACAGAAAACTAGACACTAGAAAATTCAACTAGCGTCGCGATGCCCACCTTCTGGCATCGCGACGCCCCTCAGCATCACTCCATACAAAATTCCCGAGAGTTGGGCACTGTAATGCCATTTTTCGGCACCGTGGTGCCCCGGTAGAGTTTCAAAAACATAGTTTAGTTGTGTTTTACATGTACAAGGACTCTGGGACTTCCCTATATATACCCAAGCTCGTCCAAAACCCTAGAAGGGAGGAGAAATACACAAAAAAGAGTTCAAATCACATATTTGTGAGAGAAGAACGAGGAAGCTTCAGGCCAGACAGAATGCTTCTGCAATCTCTCCAGCTATGTCTCTTTATTCTATGGAGAACTAATCTCTTAGGCAAAGCTAGGGATGAACTCTTGTAATTGACTTCTTATATTCATGTTTTTTATTCCTGAATGATCGTCAACATTTAATACAATTGATATCTTGTTGTTCTCTATCATCTTTTGATTTATAATCCAGATATTGTGTTTACTAATTTTCATATAGGAATAGTCATGTTTTTTTCTATGTGTGATTGAGGAACCCAGTTGTGACTGGAATTGTTGTTTTATTAGTTAATCTTCTGCTACAGTATTACATGTGGGTATATTGTCGATGTTAGATAGGTCATAATGATAACATAGTGTGCTGTTAATATAGAGAAAGTAATTCATCAGTTACCTTAGAACTTAATATGCTTTGAATTGAAATATCTTCTGATTGTTGGTGTGGGAATTGAAACCCTCAATTGAGTAATAAAAGGGGATCAACTACTGAATATAGGAACTTGATACAAGAGGGATTCCCGACGCTTTGCTATTTTTCTCTATTGATAACTCTTACGTATTTTTCTATAGTTTTTATTTTACATTACCAATTAAATCATTTTTCTCTAATTAAGTTATTGCTAATGTTCGTACTAAGTGATTCAGTTCCTTCGTAACCGTCTCTCTGAGGAATCGACACCCCAACTATACTACGATAACCGCAAGTACTTTTTGGGCGTAATCAGATTTTGGCGCAATTACCGGGGAGACGGTTTAAAATCTAAAGGAGCTGGTTTGCTTAGTCAACAGCAAAGCGGTAACTTCGTTCCATCCTTACTTTTTAGTTTTTACTAAATTTTTTTTATTCAGTTTTAGTTTAAGTTTTTATCTTTAGTTTTATTCTTTTATTTTTGTTTCTTATTTTATTCGTGTTTATGTGCACGCCTAGAATTAGGGATTGGTTTGGTAGATTTGTTAGAATTGAAGAGGAATAGTCTAATTTAGAAAGTCTATTTGACAACCTTTTTGCCACACCATCTACATCTAGAACACACAACATGAGTGATTATGAGAGGCCACCCATTAGGACTCTTGAGGAATACCTCAATCCCACTCATACAGTGATGAGTGGAAAATATATCAATATTTACCACCCTTTTTACTTAATATTTTGTATGATTTCTCGAGTTTATGAACGTTTTGATGTGTTTTAGTTTATTTTACAGATAAAATAAAATCGGGACTCAATGGAATCAATCAGAAAGAAATATGGAACAAATAAGGGCAAAATTGGACTTGACATTTGGATTTTGGAGGTTGAAAACCTGAAATGGCGTTCTAACGAAGTACAATTTTGGAAATTTCAACTTTGCGCAATTTTTGTATTTTGGCAATAATTGTTTACTCCGATATCAGATTGAGTTGATTCAAGTTCCACATGAAAGAAGACACAAAGATCTACAACTTTAATGTTAATAAGAATTTCGAATTTGGAAGTGTTCAAGACCGAAATGGATGAAATATTCAAAGTGTGTTATGTGTAATTATTAAAGTAATTATCAAAAACAAAAAAAAAAAGGAAAATGACAATTTACAATTGTCAAACTTCCACAAAACATGCTTGCATGTTTGGTGGAGGATTTGGTGGAGTGTTTAATGGCATGTTTGGTGGCATGTTTGGTGGAGAAATTGGTGGAGGCATACTTTTGCCTATAAATGGAGCTTGATTTCATTTGTAAATTTCATACTTTCCTTAGCTTTCTTAATAAGGAACCGAGGATTGTATCTTGTTTGTATATATAGATAGTAATGTATTTTTATTTTTAGTAGTACTAATAATTTGTTTGTTTTATCTTTCTTTTATGTTTTGTAGTTAATTTCCGCTAGGGGAAGGGTGGAACCTTTAATATGAAAAGGTAGATTAATCTCACTTATTTTATAATATGGAAATTATAATTTAATAATATGGATTAATGTTGATACCGCTTGTATGGCTGGTTATATTTATTTGACATAATATGACACTGCCTATATGGTCAGTCTTTAGGTGACAGATGATTACCGCCTATATTGCTGATTTATGGATAAATAATAACACCGCCTTTATGGCTGGTTTGACTTAATTAATCAGGTAACACTGACAATTTCAATATTATAATTAAGTGAGATTTCTACATTTGAAATATTAAAGGTGGATCCCTTAACCCCATCATTTTATTTTTAATTTAGGAAAGTGATAAAGCACAATATTCACAAGTTTAATAATTGATTTTCTTTATATATGTGTGATGCTTTGGCTTGTTTATTGAATATTAAGCATAATGCTTATTGTTGCCTGATCACCAATAAGATTGATGTGGTAAACTTAAAATAAACTTGACGAAGGGATTTTAGGTTTCAGCCTTAGATTCAATAGCTCATGATCTCATCTTAGAGATTTCCTTCCAGGATAGACATATACCTATCAGGCATGGGTAGCCACAATTGGAACTTGATCTTAATGAATTCTGAGTTTCTTGATTAATATAAACATATAGTTAATCGGGTTACTTTGGGTGTTTGCATCTGACCATCGACAAAGGCTTTTGAATATCTTCATGTTCCAGGTTAACAACTGATTTATTACACATGTATAGGAGAATTAATTCATCATTAGAGTAACATTGGGCGGATTCACAACCTTAGATGTTTTCTTTATTATTAATTTCCTTTGAATTTATTTTGTATTTTTTATTTATTAAATTAGTAAACCATCTTCAACCAACGAACAAATATTCCCTCTCAACCTTAATTAGATACTTGTAAATAATTAGCATCAATAATTAATAACATCGTAGAAATTAAGTCCTCATGGATCGATATTTTTATACTACTTGAGCGATACGTGCGCTTACGTTACGTGTGTGATTTCACCGATCAAGTTTTTGGCACCGTTGCCAATGACTTATTTTTCTTATGTTATTAATTTTGAAGCTATATAATTTACTTGTATCTAATTTTCTTTATTTTGATTTTTATCTTTTCATTTTTATTTGTTTTATTTTCAGATAGTTGAAAATGGATCCTTATTGGGCGATGGAAGCATTAAGAATTTTAAGAGGTGAATATACACCGCACATCAGGGAGACACAATCCAGTTTTCTGAGGCCTTTTGTCCAGCCCAACAACTATCCAAGGATGTCAGAGCCAATCAACGCGACATTTGCTCAACTATTTCAGAACACAATGATTAGATGTGAGAAATGTGATGGTAACCACCTATACGATCAATGCATGTACCAGTATAATTCAGGGTGGCAGAATTATCAGAATCATTCTTGGTATGTCAATAAAGAACCAACATATTTAACTTAACCATATTCTCCATCTTATCTACCATTAACCTATGATCTTCATCAAGAACCAGAACCATCCAAGGAAGAACGATTGATGGACATGCTCAAGAAACACGATGAATGGATGACTGACATGTTCAAGAAATGGGAAGCAATCTTTCAAAGTCAAGCAACAACCATACAGAGAATGACGGATCAAGTGAGACAATTAATAGAAAACCAGAGCTACATACCTCACGGAGCATTTTTAGATGACACTGATGAAGCCTTCAAGTACCAAAGATTTCATGATAACACCTTAACATGGGAAGAGGCTGAGCAGTATCAAGATTCAGAGGTATCAGCTCAGGAGGCTGAACAAATAGAATCTCAATTTGATCTAGATAATTATCTGGTCACTGATTGCATTTGTGAGGAGAAAAAAACAGAAGAGCTACCCAAACAATTCATATTAACCATGGAGGATGAAGGCCTACAAACAGTCATATTTTTACATCCTCAGGTTGACACTTATAGAGCATGCATTACGCATATGTCGGATGAAGAGCTGAGTACAAAAAATTTAAAATAAATCTTTGAAGAAATGATGTGACAAGATGCAGGGCAAATACAAGAGCAAATGTGGGAGTATAATAAGATTCTCATGACACTAGTTGAGACATCACATCATTGGGGATTACATATTGAGGACACCGCCCAGAAGCTTGACAGAATGGCATAACCATTCAAAGTCAAATACCATACGAGACCTCCTGATATTCTTTCTTTCCGTTCAGAACCGCACAGAGATACAAAGTTTAAGAAGGTTGCACGAGCACTGAGTCAGACAAAATTCTTTTGGCCACCTTATTTTTGGAAAAGACGCTGGAAAAGTAGCGCACATGGCATTTTTCTCTCTAGGACGTCCAAAACCACACTGAAGCCTCCTTGAATGACAATCTTCATACCCGTCTGGCTGAAGACGTTAAAATTAGCGCTAACGAGGAGGCAACCCTTGTAAATTTTTATTTTCGTATTTTATGTACACATGTTGTAGGTTTTTTAATTTTGTGTGTTAATTTTTGTAGGAAAAAGATACAGACGGAGCATTTAAAGCAAAGCAAACCAAACCAATCTACCAGTAAAAATAGGAGCCGTCAAGGAATGGTGTCTAACAAATAGAGCGATTTTCACAGTAATGTTGTTCCATTATCTTTATTTTATTTTGTATTACATTGGAGATAATGCTAGATTTAGGTTTGGGGGTGATTATTGCATGCTCTATCTTGTTATTTCCTACAAGTTTTATTTTGTTTAATGCATGTTTCTTTTTGTATACTAACCGGGTGATGTCTTCTAAAATCTTCTTCTTCTTTTTAAGACATTGGGGACAATGTCTCAATTAAGTTGGGGGGAGGGGATAGTTGACTAGTTTGTTTTTTTTTATTATTTAGTTTTGTTATTTTTTCTTTGTTGTGTTTGTTATTTTAGGATAGTTGTCTAATTTTCTTTTTATTTTTCTTTGTTGTATTTTGTTATTTGTCTAGTTTTGTTATTATGTTTTTGTTGTGTTTTGTTATTATTATTATTATTTTTTGCTTAAGTTTTGACTAACCAAGTGAAATTGTTGTTTTGAGATAGTTGTGTAAGGAGTTCGCGCTCCTGGGACGTATCTCAGGCTAATTCGTAACAAGTTAATTTTTGTTTATTTCCTTTTGAATTATTTAAATTTGTGAATTCTCCATAATATTGATTAAATTTGATCTTCATATGCTTATTTGATAGATATTATCAACATACATGGTAACATATGAACATTAGTTGTAAGTGAAAATTTTGTAATATTCAGTTCTCTAGTTTATTGGAGCCAACACCTAAATTCAGTGGAATATTTATTATAAAGAAAAAGAAAAAGAAAAAAAGATATATAAATAAATAAATACTGACCAAGTTTTACTTAGTAACCGAAAGTCTTGCCTAGCAAGCAGTGACTGTTCGGTTTCAAACGAATTTACTTGAGTTAGATAATAATTAAACCTCTATTTAGTAACCGGACATCTTGTGTGGCCAGTAATGATTGTTCGCGTCAAATGGTAGAGCTTAACTAGTTTAATAAAGCTTTTACTCAGTAACCAAACATCTTGCCTCAATAAGCAGTGATCATTCGCGTCAAACGGTAATGGTAAAAAAAAAAGAAAAAGAAAAATTTGTTTATTGTTGTAAATAAACTTTCATTGCTAATAGGTGTGAACTCTAACATAACTTTAGAACAAAAATATTACACTTTTTCAACTACACTTGTGAATATTGTGGGCACTATGAATTGATTAATACATTGTTAATTGTGTATATGGAGAATGGTAAAAGAATAAGAGAATTTACTTATTTGGTAATTTAGAAAGAAATAAAAAAATTACTAACTTGGATAAAAATTTAACTTTTTAGTTGAATTTTTTTATTTGTTTATTTTATTTCTTTTTACTTTTATTTGATTATATTTAATTGACGTTTGTGAGTATCGTCGCTGTAAACCCTCACGAGACTACAACTCGTCCACTAGGGACACCTATGGGGTTTAAAGGCTTGTTGCATACGCGAAATGCAAATGTGATCCCTACGAAAGTGGCTTAGATTAATTTAGTATTAGTTGATTATTTCCGTTTGTTTTGCTTGTTTTGCTCGAGGACTAGCAAAATGTTAGGTTTGGGGGTGTGATGAGTGGAAAATATATCAATATTTACTACCCCTTTTACTTAATATTTTGTATGGTTTCTCGAGTTTTATAAACGTTTTGATATGTTTTAGTTTATTTTACGGATAAAATAAAATCGGGACTCAATGGAATCAATCATGATGAAATATGGAACAAATAAGGGCAAAAACTGGACTTGACATTTGGATTTTGGAGGTGGGAAACTTAAAATGGCGTTCTAACGAAGTACAATTTCGGAAATTTTAGCTTTGCACAATTTTCATATTTTGGCCATAACGTTTTACTCCGATATCGGATTGAGCTGATTCAAGTTCTAGATGAAAGAATACTCAAAGATCTACAACTTTGATGTTCATAAGAATTTCACATTATGAAGTTTTCAAGATCGAAATTGATGAAAAAGCCAAAATGTGTTATATGTAATTATTAAAGTCATTATTAAAAATAATAAAAAAATGGAAAATGAAAATTCATAATTGTCAAACTTCCACCAAACATGAGGATTTGGTGGAGTATTTGGTGGCATGTTTGGTGGAGGAAAATTTTACCTATAAATAGAGCTTGATTTCATTTGTAAATTTCATACTTTCATTTGCTTTCTTAATAAGGAACTGAGGATTGTATCTTATTTGTATATATAGATAGTATTGTATTTTTATTTTTAGTAGTAATAATAGTTTATTTGTTTTATCTTTCTTTTTTTTTTTTGTTAATTTCCGTTGGGGGAATGGTGAAACCTTTAATATGATAAGGTAGATTAATCTCACTTATTTTATAATATGGAAATTATAATTTAATAATATGGATTAATGTTGATACTGCCTATATGGCTGGTTTTATTTATTTGACCTAATGTGACACCGTCCATATGGTCGGTCTTTACGTGACAGATGATTACCGCCTATATAGTTGGTTTATGGACAAATAATAACACTGTCTTTATGGATGGTTTGGCTTAATTAATCGGGTAACACTGAAAATTTCTATATTATAATAAAGTGAGATTTCTACATTTGAAATATTAAAGCTGGATCCCCTAACTCTAACATTTTATTTTAATTTAGGGAAGTGATAAAGTACAAAATTCACAAGTTTGATAATTGATTTTCTCTATATAGGCCTGAGGATAGTCTTAAAACACAGGTTGAGCTGTTGACTAGAGAGTTAAGAGCCTTAAAAGCCAAAGATAGCAAGACTATGCATGCAGTAGCCTAGTTAGAACCCCAATGGGTATGTTTTATGTGTAAGGGGATTGGCCATCCGGCCCAAGAGTGTCATTTCTACGGTGAGATGAGGGAAACTTATGAGGAACAATGTAATAACTTAAGGATGTACAAGAAGCCGTATACACCTTATTCAGATGCATATAATCCTAGTCGGTGGAACCATCCTAATCTTAGTTGGAAATATGAGTCCCCTCTGTTAGGTTTCTACTATAGTCCCAAAATCATTCAAGCAATGAAAATAAGTGAATACAATAAAGAAGTATGGCAGAATCATACTTACAATGAACGGATTTGCGATGCGATGAACACAAAACTTTTTGCTCATTCCTTGAAGCTCTCGGCATTGCCCCTCTTTGTGCTCCATTTGTGTTCTTCAAGCTCCGAGCTTTGAGAATGAATTACATGCTCATGAATGGGTTTCCCTATCACATTTGGATGACTCTTTAGTGTGCTAGCACTTGGAAAAATTTGCCACAAATTCTTCCTTTGCTCCTTGTGACTCTCGGCATTGAGAGAAAAAATTGAGAGAGAAAATATGGCTCCATGGACGAATGGTGAGAAAAGGGAGAGAGAAGAGAGTTGGTTGGTTTTGTTTATTTGGTTTCTAAAACCTAATACCAATTACTTTTTCCAAAAATTGTACAAGGCATTTAAGCCTTACAACCACCACCATCAATCACAAGTGACTTACATCACATCACTCAAAGTGACAAGACATCAATCACTTGAATGACTAATGATGTGACGCTTGATGTGACTTGTGGGCCCCACTTGATTCGAAATGCGAATGGGCCCGCAAACACTCCCGGGCTCGGGTTTGCTAATTCCGAATTAACGAATTTTCCGTTACGACGTAATTAAATCAAATTTAATTAAATAATTATGCCTAGCAAAATTACTATTCATGTCGCTAGTAAATTAATTCTAAATTAACTCGTTCGCCCGAATAAAAATCTAATTTTAATTCCACGTCGAAATCCAATTTCGTTTAATATATCGAATATATTATTTTATCGATTAATTCCAAATTAATCGCTCTCTCTCTTTAAATAATATTTTATCCCAGATAAAATATCTCCGCAATTAATCCAAGATTAGTTTTCTCTCTCTAATAATTAATCCCAGATTAATTATGTACGAGTCATACGTCATCGAAGAATCTTCGGGAAGTGACCCATGAGATCCCCTGATATGTTGGCAGTAAATCCGGTCGTCGGACTATACGAACACGTACGTACCTAGTACTACGTTTTTACCGATTTACAAGACATGGTTGGCTTCTAGCAAAGCACCGTGCCTACCCAATTCTCCAGAAATATTCTTAAAGGAATATGTGATCTATATCAGGCGTAGTATATAGCGTATTGCGTATTGCGATCCAGTATCGGATGTCACGTGCTAGGCCTGTGGCTGGAATTGTGTCTGCCCCATACGAAACACATATCAGATCTTTGGTAACTAGTCTCTATAATCGGATAAACATGACCTAGTAATAATATCCTGATAGCTGTAGCATATAAGAGCACCAGTTCCGTATCCTACGTGATCATCATCTCCACCATGACTGGAGTGATACTTCCATCTCGACATCACACCCAATACACTACGATTCTAAATATACACAGAAGAGGCGTACACAGAACCGGTTAAAGCCCTGGACGACCAAAACCAAAGTATATTGATTGTCGCAAGTATTAGCGGTGCAAGTCTCACGTTAAGACCAAATACACCTACCCTGATTCAGACTCTCATAGACACACAGTCATACTACCAATGGGATTCCGAGGGGTCTATCCAGAGCAAAGCTGTTTCCGTACCATCGGTAAACACAACCTCCGATTACACTTGCTTGAGTATCCAATACCCAAATATATGATAACTATGTCATTATGCTCCCGTAACACACACAAGTGCAATACTAGTCTATTCCGCATTATCGATGTCCAATCTCGATAATACTCCGACTAGGGATGTTTTAATGATTAAACCTTTGTGGATTGATATTGTCTCATATCATCTCAATCCGGAACTAATAATATGGACTTTTATCATTTATATATCCCGGTAATCTAATTACAAATGACAAAAGAGCAATTTCCTTTGTCACATAGTTAATTTGTACAACAACACCATGTTCTGTACAAATAGTGATGCTATAGGTCATAATTGTCCAACACCCTCAACCTAGTCAGACACCACAACCTAGGAGTTACAATGCCCCCCAGTATCACACAATTGTCGTTTCTAGGAATTCTTTAGAAGATACTATGCAAGCATTTTTGGAGGCCCATAAAACATTTGTAGAAGCCCAAAGCAAAACCAATCAAAGTTTTGAGTCATTGATAACTCAGGTAATTGAAGATAATAAGGAGATAAAGAGTCAAGTCTTTAAATTGACTATTGTCCTGAGTGTGCACGAACAAGGAAAATTCACATTTCAGACTAAACCAAATCCACAAGGGCAACACATGGCAGAGACTGATCATGAGGCTGTCAATATAAAAAGTGTTAATGTCGTAATCACTAGGACTAGTAGGGAGGTAGGCGTACAAAACACCTCCAACATTATAGAGGACCCCAAAGATAGTAGTATAGGTACCCCTTAGAAAGAACAAGTGCCACATTTCCCAGTTAGAGTACCTTTCCCTCAAGCACTTAGGCCCACAGTGAGAGTTCTTGATCCAAATGGTGAGATCCTAGAACGTTTAAAGCAGGTAAAGATCACTCTTCCGCTGTTACATGTGATAAAACAAGTTCATACTTATGCAAAGGTTTTGAAGGATCTATGAACTATAAAGAGAAAGCATAATGTTAAGAAAACCACATTCTTGACAGAGCAGGCAAGTGCAATAATTGAACATAGGTGTAGGCATTGCATTTTTTACACATTAGCCCAATGATGAGTCTCGTATGGAGGAAACTATCTCTTTAGTCATGAAAGTCGCGGGAAACGGACGTTGGAAGGGTAAAGTTGGAAAATGGAATTTTCGTTGGATTTAACCTCGTTGTTTCGCTTCGGATTCGCTTGTTGGACCTCTGTTTTAAAACACACCAAACCCATTAAAACACATCTCACAAATTAAATAATTAAAATATTTAAAACACATCTCACAAATTAAACAATTAAAATCAATTAAATTAAACTTAAATTAAATTAAATCACATTCACCAATTAAATTGAACTTTAAATTAAATTCCTAATTTAATTAAAACACATTCCTAAATTAAATTAAATCACCTTCCTAAATTAAATAAATCATATCCTTAACTAAAAAGAACAAATCAAATCAATTCCCTAATTAAAAGATTTCTTTATCATATACTAAATTAAAAGATATCCCCAATTAATACACAAATCCTATTCATTCCCTAACAAGGTAAATCCCCTCCCTTGGCCTATAAAAAGAACCCTTAACCCACACATCCAAACCCTGGCTAGCTGGCTAATCTTCCCGAAAATACAAAGAAAATAACCCTCACGCCACTCTCACCTAAACTCACGCACATAAACTGCCACCGGCCACTAAACGCATCCACTGCCCCTTTGCTCCACTCACCATCACGTAAGCCCTCACGTTGCCAAGTACCCCACACTCAACACGGCCACAAACCCTTTTAATTTGAAGCCACCTGCCCCCTTCACTGATAATCCCACATTGACCAAATAGACAACCAACACACAACAGCCACTGCCCAGTCTCGTTACTGCTTCAACACGTCCTCACCACCTTCATGCGCATATAGCCTTCACGCCACTGCCCTGACCAACCCTGCTTTCACGTAACACACCCTTGCACAAACAGCCCTTCACGCCTGGACTCTCACAGCCCTCCATTGTCACCCAGAACAGTCCCCGAATTAACCCAAAACAGTCCCTAAATTACCAAAAAACAGTGACCAAAAACAGCAGCGAAACGGAGTGAAAACAGCAGCCCAAACAGTGGAAAATCGAGGAAAAACGTTGGATTAGTGAACCAGAAATGTTACGGAACATCAACCCTTCCGACGGCCGTGTAACGCGCTTTCGAGAGACTACAAAAGAGGTTAGTCCTGAGGGCACCCTTTTATTTATTATCTTTCGTTTATTTTATTTATTTTAGAAATCTTATCGCATGAGAGTCGTTTGAGGCATGATGTGAATGTTGGATGAGCGGAATATGTGTTCCCTTTTGTGGTATATCGGATGGAAACCCGGACGTAAATTCCATAGCCGATTCCGAATGGACGGTAGTATGGTCTGCACTCGGGATACAATGCCACGTACCACTTAAGATACACGTATCTCGTCTCATCCTAATTTGTATTTGAGCATGTTATAGTCTTTAGGTTATTTGTTTATTATTTAAAGCATGGTTTAATTTAGTTTGTTATTTATTTGTTAAAGCATGATTAGGTTGGTCATTATGCATGTTCTTAGTTTATGATGCGTTTGGGTAATGATTTATACATGTTGATTTAATGGTTCAATATGCTTGTTGTGTTACATTGTGTGGAATTATTTGGATGAAAGCATGTTAGATCTAAGTACCCTTGAGCATGAATGATGAATAGATTCGGTTAGTTTATTGCATAAATTATATCATCACAAGTGACATAAGTAAGGGACCATTCCGAACCCAACGGTTTGAGGTCTTCCCTTGCGAGGGGTGAGTGCAGCCTTAAATCTTTGTCCCGGTTCACACCGGGTGGCGACTCCATGTTATTTCATACTTCCCAACTAGGCCGCGAACCTAGAACAGCGTCGCCCAGGTTCTGTTGTCTACAGTCTGTCGACTCCACTGGGGATATTAGAGAATTGGCCTCGAAATCATGTCTTGTGATGTGTATGATTTGTGCTTTAGTTAACCGTGTTTACCGTGGGTTGAAAGGGGTGTAACCAAACGCATTGTTAAGGCTAGGTAATGGTTCGATGTCTTCCTTCATTCACTACCTTTTCATAAGGAAAAGCTGTGAAGACACCGAGATAATCATTATTTGTAGCTCGTTGTGACAGACTAGTTTGGAAGACTCGTTGTTTATTCCTGACACCAAGCGATAAGAGCCTAAGGGGCTTGGGTACTTAAGAGAGCCTCGCTCCACCCTCCCTCTGGGGAATCTACAACGGGAAATCCATTCGACAGTCCGTAACACACCATAACTCATTGGCACGTACCGTAAGGTATAAAAAAAGGTGCACTCACTTGGTCGCTTGAACCCTTGAGTGGGGAGTCCTAGTTGTGGGTAATCCTTCGTCAAACGAGAGCCTTTGTCCAAACTCCTGTAAACCCATATGTGAACTATAGTTGTATGACCTATAGGGGCCACCCTTTATGCTTTTGATAACCCCATGCATATTGTGCCTCATACATCACATGCATCTCATGCATCATGTTAACCCTTGTGTCTTAAAAGCCATCATAGATATCCGTTGGGTTAGGGATAAAAGAAGACTTGTCAAAGAAGAGTTTAGCAAACATGGATATCGTGGAAAAGGAAACCGAGGAACAGAGAACTTTACTGCAATGATAGAAAGACCATTGGGGGCCTTTAAAAAAAAAGGAAAAAAAAGACAAAAAAAAGAAAAAAAAGAAAAAAAAAAAAAAAAAGAGAAAAAGAAAAGAAGAAAAAAAATATGTTTGTTTTTAGTCCTTGATAGTTAGACATAAGTCCGATGATGAAATTGATTGCTTTAGGGAGAAACCTTAGAAACGATAAACCCTTGACGTGCTTTTATCTGATAATTTGAGTAATTGATCTATGTTAGACTCGTAAGCACTTGATTATAGGTTCTTAGCGGTGAAAACCTGAGTAGTTAGCAAAGTGACTAGTTGAAGAAATTGTAGGTTGGTGAATGACCGTTCGCCTAAATGTCTATCCTAATTTGCTTGTGCTATGATGTGTGGTATGGTTGAAAATAAAGAAAAGTCTCTAAAGAAAAGAATTGAACCACCTATAACTGATAAGCGTGAAGCTACCCATGGGCGAGTATTAGGACCACCATGAGGAGAAATGCTACCTTAAAGGGTAGGTGTGTTGAAAAAAAAAAGAGAAAAAGAGAAAAAGAAAAGAAAAGAAAAGAAAAAAAGAAGTTCAAAATGAAAAGAAAAAAGAGAGAGACAAAAAAGAAAAAAAAAACCATACCACATTGAGCACAAAAAAAAAAAGCAATTACAGGCATAATTGAGATATCTAGGTTGGTTTGACCCATCGATCCCGATTTTTGAAATAAAATCATTGAGTTGGCCTACTTAGGAATCAAGCTGTGAAAGAACATTTGCACACACACAATTTAAGTCTGGCATAGATCATTTGTTCAAAGACTTGGATTTGAGTTGCATCAAATGTTTTGAAGGTTCTCTAGTTTCATTATTAAGCATTCTTTGAGGACAATGATATGTATAACTATTGGGACTATTTCGTAGAATGTGATATAGCATGATGATATGGAAGGCTCCACCATGTGGTTCATCTTGATCAAGTACAAAACAGCAGAGAGCAGAAAGCTAAATCAAGACTGGGGGCGACCAGTCTACTACATCATGAATCAGAGACATAACAAGATATTGGGTCATGAGACTAGAGAGAAGGCCGAGCAATCACCTGGAGAACTGGCGGAAAACCTAACCCAGCGGGATAGGAAAATCATTCATACATGCATACATGTAACATATTTTGCATTCTTTTTTGTGTTTGTTTTGATTTCACAGGTTTCAAAGAAGAAAAAGAGAAAGCGGCAAAGACAAGCCAACCAGAATCAGCAACATACGAGTAGTAGTTTTGGGGATGAGTCCCAGGGCTGAGACCCATATCAGTATCAGCATGGGGGCGAGGCCCACATCAGTATCCGTTTGGGGCGAGGCCCATATCAGTATCAGCATGGGGCGAGGCCCATATTAGAGTCAGCATGAGGTCGAGGCCCATATCAGTATTCATTTGGGGATGAGTCCCGGGGTTGAGGCCGACATCAGTATCTGTTTGGGGCGAGGCCCACATCAGTTTGGGGCGAGGCCCACGTCAGTATCAGTTTGGGGCGAGGCCTACATCAGTTTCAGTCTGGGGGCGATACCCATATCAGTATCAGTTTGGGGCGAGGCCCACATCAGTATCAACTCAAGGCTGAGGCCCACATCATCAGAATTTTGGAATGAATCCACGGAATGAATCCCAGGGCCGAGGCCCACATCGTTAGAATATGGAATAAATCCAGGGAATGAATCTCAGGGCCGAGGCCCACATCAGCAAAGTTTTGGAATGAATCCGAGAATGAATCCTAGGGTCGAGACCCACATCGTCAGAGTTTTGGAATGAATCCGGGAATGAATCCCATGGTCGAGGCCCACAGTATCAGGATTTATGAATGAATCCCAGGGCCGAGGCCCACCTTACCAGCAGCTTCGGGAATGGATCCCAGGGTCGAGGCCCACTTTGTCAGCAGTTTCGGGAATGAGTCCCAGGGTCAAGGCCCACATCAGACATCAGCATCAGTCTGGGGCGAGGCCCATATTAGCATCAGTATCAATCTTGCCGGGTACGGCACTCTGGGAGCGAGGCCCACATTATTATCGGTATCAGTGTTGCCGGGTATGGCACTCTGGGGGCGAGGCCCACATCATTATCATCACCAGTTTTGCCGGGTATGGCACTCCGGGTATGGAGACATCAATATCAGTTTTGCCAGGTATGGCACTTCGGGTATGGAGATATCAGATCAGTTTTGCCAGATATGGCACTCCGAGTATGAAGACATCAGATCAGTTCTGCCAGATATAGCATTCTGGGGGCGAGCCCCACATAGCATCAGATTAGTTTCGACCGGGTATGACATTCTGGGGGGAAGGCCCACATAGCATGAGATCAGTTTCTGCCGGGTATGGCATTCTGGGGGCGAGGCCCGCATCACATCAGATCAGTTCTGCCGAGAATGGCACTCCGAGAATGGAGATATAGTCTGGGAATAAACAGCTCGAGAATGAGCACGCCGAGAATGGCAGGCCGGGAATGACACTCCGAGAATGGAGATATAGTCCGGGAATGGACATCTCGAGAATGAGCACGCCGAGAATGGCACGCCGGGAATGGCACTCCGAGAATAGAGATATAGTCCGGGAATGGACAGCTCAAGAATGAGCACGTCGAGAATGGCACGCCGGGAATGGCACTCCAAGAATGGAGATATAGTTCGGGAATGGACCACATCACATCAACAGTTCGGGAACAAAACCCACAAATTCAGGGAACAAGACCCTCATCTCACTTTGGGAACAAGACCCACGGGAACAAAACCCATGATTCAGGGAACAAGACCCTCAGCTCACTTCGGGAACAAGACCTACAAGTCAGGGAACAAGACCCTCAGCTCACTTCGGGAACAAGACCCATGGGAACAAAAACCCACAATTCAGGGAACAAGACCCTCAGCTCACTTCGGGAACAAAAACCCACAATTCAGGGAACAAGACCCTCAGCTCACTTTGGGAACAAGACCCACGGGAACAAAACCCATAATTCAGGGAACAAGACCCTCAGCTCACTTTGGGAACAAGACCCACGGGAACAAAACCAATAATTCAGGGAACAAGACCCTCAGCTCACTTCGGGAACAAGACCCACAATTCAGGGAACAATACCCTCAACTCACTTCAGGAACAAGACCCACGGAATAAGACCCACAATTAAGGGAATAAGACCCTCAACTCAACTCAGATCGGGAACAAGACCCACAACACAAATTGGGAACAAGACCCACAGCACAACAAACTCAGATTGGGAACAGACCCACAACACAACTTAATTCAGATCAGACTATGTGGACTACCGCGACACCCCAAGTACGGGGTTAGCACGCCAGGTACGGCATTCAGACAACTGCGGCACTCTAGGTATGGAGACGCAACCGCGACACCCTAGGTATGGGGTTTAGCACGCCAAGTACGGCATGTGGACTACCGCAACGCCCTAGGTATGGGGTTTAGCACGCCAGGAATGGCACATCATCAAATACAGTTCGGAGTAGCAGGTAACCAGGTGGTAGCTGGCGAGCCAGGTAAGTAAAAATGCATTGCACGTACTTTGATAGGATTGTCATTGTCACACACTGCACAAGTCCCATCAAAGTGGGGGCGACTATAGGCATTGCATTTTTTACACATTAGCCCAATGATGAGTCTCGTATGGAGGCAACTACCTCTTTAGTCATGAAAGTCGCGGGAAACGGACGTTGGAAGGGTAAAGTTGGAAAATGGAATTTTCGTTGGATTTAACCTCGTTGTTTCGCTTCGGGTTCGCTTGTTGGACCTCTGTTTTAAAACACACCAAACCCATTAAAACACATCTCACAAATTAAATAATTAAAATATTTAAAACACATCTCACAAATTAAACAATTAAAATCAATTAAATTAAACTTAAATTAAATTAAATCACATTCACCAATTAAATTGAACTTTAAATTAAATTCCTAATTTAAATAAAACACATTCCTAAATTAAATAAATCATATCCTTAACTAAAAAGAACAAATCAAATCAATTCCCTAATTAAAAGATTTCCTTATCATATACTAAATTAAAAGATATCCCCAATTAATACACAAATCCTATTCATTCCCTAACAAGGTAAATCCCCTCCCTTGGCCTATAAAAAGAACCCTTAACCCACACATCCAAACCCTGGCTGGCTGGCTAATCTTCCCGAAAATACAAAGAAAATAGCCCTCACGCCACTCTCACCTAAACTCACGCACATAAACTGCCACCGGCCACTAAACGCATCCACTGCCCCTTTGCTCCACTCACCATCACGTAAGCCCTAACGTTGCCAAGTACCCCACACTCAACACGGCCACAAACCCTTTTAATTTGAAGCCACCTGCCCCCTTCACTGATAATCCCACATTGACCAAATAGACAACCAACACACAACAGCCACTGCCCAGTTTCGTTACTGCTTCAACACGTCCTCACCACCTTCATGCGCATATAGCCTTCACGCCACTGCCCTGACCAACCCTGCCTTCACGTAACACACCCTTGCACAAACAGCCCTTCAAGCCTGGACTCTCACAGCCCTCCATTGTCACCCAGAACAGTCCCCGAATTAACCCAAAACAGTCCCTAAATTACCAAAAAACAGTGACCAAAAACAGCAGCGAAACGGAGTGAAAACAGCAGCCCAAACAGTGGAACATCGAGGAAAAATGTTGGATTAGTGAACCAGAAAAGTTGCGGAACATCAACCCTTCCGACGGCCGTGTAACGCGCTTTCGAGAGACTACAAAAGAGGTTAGACCTGCGGGCACCCTTTTATTTATTATCTTTCGTTTATTTTATTTATTTTAGAAATCTTATCGTATGAGAGTCGTTTGAGGCATGATGTGAATGTTGGATGAGCGGAATATGTGTTCCTTTTTGTGGTATATCGGATGGAAACCCGGACGTAAATTCCATAGCCGATTTCGAATGGACGGTAGTATGGTCTGCACTCGGGATACAATGCCACGTACCACTTAAGATACACGTATCTCGTCTCATCCTAATTTGTATTTGAGCATGTTATAGTCTTTAGGTTATTTGTTTATTATTTAAAGCATGGTTTAATTTAGTTTGTTATTTATTTGTTAAAGCATGGTTAGGTTGGTCATTATGCATGTTCTTAGTTTATGATGCGTTTGGGTAATGATTTATACATGTTGATTTAATGGTTCAATATGCTTGTTGTGTTACATTGTGTGGAATTATTTGGATGAAAGCATGTTAGATCTAAGTACCCTTGAGCATGAATGATGAATAGATTCGGTTAGTTTATTGCACAAATTATATCATCACAAGTGACATAAGTAAGGGACCATTCTGAACCCAACGGTTTGAGGTCTTCCCTTACGAGGGGTGAGTGCGGCCTTAAATATTTGTCCCGGTTCACACCGGGTGGCGACTCCATGTTATTTCATACTTCCCAACTAGGCCGCGAGCCTAGAACAGTGTCGCCCAGGTTCTGTTGTCTACAATAGGACTCCACCAAAGTATAATGATCCAGGATGTCCCAACATTACCTGCCATATTGGCACATCGGAGTTTGGTCAAGCATTATTAGATTTAGGTGCTAGTGTTAATCTCATGCCATATTCAATCTATGTGCAGTTAGGGCTTGGCCAGATTAAACCTACATCTATAGTTTTACAGTTAGCTGACCGATCCATTAGAGCACCTTGGGGAGTAGTTGAGGATGTTTTAGTTTAAATTGATAAATTCCACTACCATGTTGACTTCTTGATTTTGGACAGTCAATCTGTACTTAACACCGAGTCCAAGATTCCTCTAATCTTAGGTAGACATTTTCTTGCTTCAAATAATGCCCTTATTAATTGTAGGAATGGTCTCATGAAGCTATCATTTGGAAATATGACACTAGAGGTGAATATTTTTCATGTCGAGAAACAACCACGAGATGACGATGAGTGTCATTACTAATACATGCTAGAAATAGTCCTGCCAGAAACAGCTTCTCTACAACCTGAATCAAATCCTCCCAAAGTGAAACTGACCTTAAGGAACCGTAAAATGAGGAGAAGGAAAGTTAGTGCTCAGTTAAAGATGATATTTGGGCAGTTAAAAATGAGGTTCAACTAATTGATAAAATCTCAGCCATCAGTAGACCCTGGCGGATCAATGCATACACTGCCACAGCTAGACAAAAATTCTTTCTCATGCCTTAATCAGTTCGTAACATGGAAGCCACCATAACAACCTTAGTGGTTACATCTTGTTGAAGACGTTAAACTTTGCGCTAGCGGGGAGACAACCCTTGCATCTGCATTTATTTCATTTATTTTATTTGTTTTATTTACTTTAGTTTTATTTTATTGTGTGCTAATTGCATGTTTATTTTTTATTTTGTTTGCATGAGTATTTATGCAGGTCTTAACAAAACCTACACAGCCACATAACTAAAGTCACAACAGCAGGAACCTGACCAACTCCACGACTGGTAGTGTTGTTCCTTAATCCTTTTTCTTTATATTTATCTTAAATTGAGGATAATGAAAGTTTTAAGTGTGGGGGTGTATGCATGCACATGATAATACATGTTATTAAAAAAATATTATTTTGTTCTGTTTGTTTTTAGTCCTTAATAGTAAAGCATAAGTCCAATGATGATATTGTTTGTTTTAGGGTGAAATCTTAGAAACGGTAAGTCTTTATTGTACTTTTATCTGATGCTTTGAGTAATTGATATAGGTTAGACTCATAAGGACTTAACTATGGGTTTTTAGCAGTAATAGCCTAAGTAGTTTGTTAGGTGACTAGTTGAAGAAATTGCATGTCGATGAATGATCGTTTGCTTAGAGGTCTATCCTGATTTTCTTGTGTTATCATGTGTTGTATGATTAAAAATAAAAAGAAAAACTCACTAAAGAAAGAAATTAAACCACCTATAACCGATAAGCGTGAAGCTACCCATGGGCGAGTATTAAGACCACCATGAGGAGAAATACTACCTTAAATGGTAGGTGTGTTGGAAAAAGAAAAGAAGAAAAGAAACAGTTGAAAAAAGAAACAAAAAGAGACATGAAAATGAAGAAGAAAATCATACCAAACTGAGCACAGAAAGGCAACTACAGAGCATAATTGAGATATCTAGGTTGGTTTGACCCATCGGATCCCAATTTTTAAATGAAATCATAGAGTTGGCTTACCTAGGAATCAAGTTGTGAATGAACATTTTCACAAACGCACTGTGAGTCTTGCTTAGATGATTTATTCAAGGATTTGGATTTGAGTTGCGTTGAGTACTTTAAAGGTTCTTTGGTTTCATTTCAATACATTCTTTGAGGACAATAATATACGTAACTATTGGGACTACTTTATTTTGTTTTTGTATTTATATGTGTTTTGAATGACGTTTGTGGGTGTCGTCGCTGTAAGCCCTCACGAGACTATAACTCATCCACTAGGGACACTTAGTGGTTTAAATGCTTATTGCATACGCTAAATGGCTTAGATAGTTTTTATTTATTTATTTATTTAGTTCTTAATTTATTTTTGCTCTTGAATTGCTAATTGGAGGTTTTGATAAATGCACGAAAGTGTACTTTGAACATCGCTAATTCGGCTTGATTATCATGTATTTATTCTTAATTATAGTTTATTTTGTGTCTTATTATTAGGGAGCAATGGAACATGAAGATTAAAGCAAATACACATGTTTCGGGACCTTGCAGACGCATCGGAAGCAAACGGGAAGAGCTAAATCACAGAATTGGAGAATCCATAAAACTAGACACGCTTCGCGATACATATGTGTATTCCAAGATTTTTTGTTTAGTTCATTTTTATGTAGATAAGGCCGCCAAGATGTTCTCTATATAAACCCAACTTCGTCCAAAACCCTAGGGAGGGAAAAAAGAGGAGAAAAATAGAGAAGAAAAACACAACAAAGAGCCACAAATAATATTTTGGGATTGAAGAACGAAGAAACTTCATAACAGACAGGATGTTGCTGCAATCTTTTTAGGTTGTGTCTCTCTTCTGCATGGAGAGCTAATCTCAGAGGAAAAGCTAAGGATGAACTCTTGTATTTGATTTCTTATATTCATATTGTTGATTCCTAAATACTCTTAAACGTTTAATATAATTGATGTTTGTTATTCTTTATTATTCTACGATTTATGAATACAGAAACTGTGTTTGTTCAACTTGCATATAGATTCAATAATGATTTTTCGATGAGTGATTAGGGAATCCAGTTGTGACTGGTAAAGTTGTTTTATGAGTTGGTCATCTACTGCAGTATTGCCTGAGGGTATATTGTCAACGTTAGATAGGTCATAATGATAACTTTGTGTGATGTTAACAAAGAGAAAATAAATCATTGGTTACATTGGAATTGAATATGTTTAGAATTGAATATCTTCCGATGTGAATCCTTCAATTGAGTAATAACATGAATCAATAACTGAATATAGGGATTTGATACAAGAGGGATTCCTGACGCTTTACTGCTTTTCTCTGCTGATATTCTTAACGTATTTTCCATAGTTTTTATTCTATAATATCAATTCAATCACTATCTTTTCATATAGTTAATGCTAACATTTTGTTTAAGTAAATTAGTTCTTTGCAACCATCTCTGTGAGGAATCGACACCCTGACTATACTGCGATAACTGCAAGTACTTTTTGGGCGTAATCAAGCTGCCTCTAACATGCTAGGTGAAACCGGAGTGAGCTGATTTGGGAAAATTTTGTTTCTCGTGTAGCGACGATGCCTCTTGGGCGTCGGGACCCTCCCACATGCTTGGCAATTCTAGTGATCATTTATGTCTCCGCGTCACGACACAAAGCCCTAGGCGTCGTGACACCCCCAATTCCATACTCGATCTGTTGCAAATTCCCAGTGCGCGTCTCGTCGCTGGGTTTGTAGCGTAGCGACACGAGCCTAAAATCAGGCCCTAACATTAACACTCCATGTCTAGTTTGCTCAAAACACTCCCCATGCTTCCCTACTATAATTTTTACTCAAAGATTCTACAAACCTAAATGTAAATACTTGCTAAACTAACACTCCTTAATCCACTTAACTCTTTAATCTCAAAGCCCCAATTAGCTAAACACTTAAGGTTTCAAATTTTTGGTCCACCTTAACACCATCAATTTCCATGCTTATTAACCAATTAAATACATTTACTAGCATGCCAATAATCCTAACATGACATCAAACTCTTAAAATTCCATAACATAAAATTTGGGTCAAGATTTTTTACCTCATTTTATTTGATTCTCCTTTAACTTCCAAGCTTTGTAAGTTGTTATCCCCATTCATGGCTTATTTTGAAAAGATTTGAGTTTGCTTTCCTATTCTTTCTTTTCTTTCTTCTTCTTCTTCTTCTTCTTCTTCTTCTTCTTCTTCTTCTTCTTGCCTCACGTTTCTTCTCTTCTTTTCTTTTTTTTGAATGAGTGAATAGTACTTGTATTTATAATAGGGCTAAAATGAATAATTTGAAGTGTTTTAGTTTGAAGGAAAACCAGAATTTTGGAGAAAACTGTAGAATCTTCTAGTTATGACCGAAGTCACTATTCATTTCAAATTTTGAGTTGGATTTTTGACTAGTCTCTGGTTCGAATTTGGAAAACTGTTCAATGAGAGATTATAGGTCTTGATCTTAACTTTCCGATGATATAAAATTCATGAAAATCGGAGTTCGTATGAGAAAGTTATGGCCCGATTACCATGGGCTGTCCGGAGTGAAATATTGTACAGTTTCGTATCGAAAATTTGAGGAATTTATCGATTGTCCCCAAAGTCATTTCTTGAGTGTGTACGTATCTAAACATATTTTATGATATATAGAACTCGTCCCTCAATGTAACAGTGGTTGAGAATATCGGTCGTTATAAATTCTTCCCCCTTAAATAGGATTCGCCCTCGAATCCTTTTTAAACTTGGGATCTTACTATAAGTTACAGGGTTCACGGGTCATTTCGAATCCACCAGCTTAAACTGACTATATACTCATAATCATCTTTATTTCATCAACTATATTATATCACTGCTCGACGATCCTCCATACACTAATATTATAGTACATGGTGATGTGGTTATCTTGTTGCATCTGAAAACATACCACAAAAACCATAGTTAGGATTGTCCTCGTCCTAGTTTCATAAAAATTCCTGCTGATTTCTTTACGTTACGGTCATGCTATAGCTCTTATGATGTATCAAAGAATCTCATTCCTAGATCATTTGTTATACCCTACTTACTCCAGCTCATTACCTGTATGGGCTATTAGTTCTGAGTTGGTACTAGGTTCGCGGTCTACATCCACACCTCCTAGTTCTTGATTGTTCAAACTTCTTATATCTATCTATAAGATGATATATCTAAGAGTCTTCTTGTTGAGAACTCAATGCCCTCTTAACCTATTCTGTATAACTATTGAGCTAAGCTTTCCAACATTTACTTAAGGATCTCTCATCTCTGAAGATATAGTTCTTACCCCGTCAAGTGGCGTTAATCGCATTTAGGTAAATGTACACAAACCCATATGTCTCATTCTTATCCGACGACCATATACATATACCGTACTTTGAAGATTCGCCCACTGCGCTAAATACAACATTGCAGTAACTTATCTCCTCGATTTCATAATATACTATATATCTACCAAACCACCCATACATGTGGCTAAGACCCTCCCAAACCCTTAGTGGTTTGGTCAACTTAGGCTAGGGCTGGGTACCTTGTATGGATTATATGAGCTAAAATGTAATAGATCTTTGGTTTCATTCCAACACTGTGAATCCTTGTTGTTAAGCCCTTTTATCATTGCTCATTTGGTATTCTCTTCTACTGCTGTCACATTTCGACAGTTTACTTTCAACCATTTTTCTTGTTGACTTTTTCTTCTTCCCTTCAATTTTGTCTTGTAACTGGAACTTCTATGGTCTATGTCTCTGTCTCCTTATCCGAAGAATATCCTCTCCCACAAGTCTCTAGTCTTGTTTAACGTTGTTCTTTTGTATTCCTATCACTGCTAGACTAATAGTTTATCTCCCCATCGCTTCATCTAGACAACTTCTTTCCTAAATCTCTTACTTCACTACTTTCTTCTTTTATTCTGTTATGGTACTAAGTTTGAAGGTCTTGTGTTTCGGTCTTCTTCCATTATATTTCCACTTATTTCTAGGAGTATTTTTGAGGCCATTACCGAGGTCCCTATTTGCTACTGTTGTATAACAAGGGTTGGAAGGATATGATTTGGTCTTGAAGCCTTTCCTATCGCGGTACTCTCTCTAGTTACCCGCGCTATAGTTATACTTGTTGGCACCGACATTAAGGTACTTTTGTTAGGTACTATCTAAATTATCTCATTTGACTATACTCCTGATCATCCCCCCGTATATTGATCTTACTACCTTCTACTAATAACCTTCTTAAGGATTACTCTCTGTCAGAGTCCTACTATACTCCCTTGTTATTTCTTCTTACAAGGTTTACCCTATTACCTAGGCTTCTTTCTTTTCTCAGTTCCTTGAACTCCTTACATCTTTACTCTCCTGAAAACTCTATCCACTTCGATTTCTTAGGACATCTCTAAAATCTTTTTAGTTTAGGTGCCATTTTCCTACTAATTTTTCTATCTAGTGTAATGGGAGTCTCTATAAGTCCTATATTTTATTCCCTAGAATTCTCTTCTTTTACTTTTTACTCCTCTGAGTCTCTTCTTCCCTGAAAGTTCTTAGTTTTACGATAGGGCAGGTTATCTTCTCTCGATTAGCTAGACTTACAGTAACCTCAGATTATTCTGTGTTATGATTTTTTTTCAAGATTTCATGGAACCTCTTGTCTCGTCTAACTTACTGCCTCGAAATATGTTCATCTTAGCAGGCATTTTGCTTTACTTGCTCAACTTATTACTGAGCTTTAAGTTTGGAGGTGAATACATGCTCACATGTCTGGTTAAGTGTCTATATACTTACTAGACTTAAGGCTACTGGAAGGAAGAATTACTATGTGTTCTGTTAGGTTCCACGACTTTTATCAACTATCCTGAGGTCTTCTCTTACACTTCTGTCCTCAAACTATATCTCTAATACTATACGTACTAAGCTTCTTTGTCACTCTCCACATCACTCTTATTTGTTTCCACATCTCATATCTTATCTCTAAACCGTGCTGTCGAGGCTAGTGGTGTGTCACTCTTATGGTCTATTTTCTAAATCTCTGCTCTTTGACCTTATTATAGGCTACAACTATGTCTTTTAATCTTAGTGTTGGCTCTGGTATTCACGAGTCTGCCCTGATGTATTCACACAAATTTTGTACTGTCATTAGTATGCTTGATGGGTTTCTACTATGTTTGGTCTATTCTGTGGAGTTCTACTAGTACAACAAACCTCGTGCTGGTTTGCCTAGATTCCTAGACTATACTGGGTTCTTTCCCTTTCTAACTTCGAAGGCTTCCTTGGTCATTTCTGGGTGATCTATCTTCTCATGTATTCTATTTATGTTTTAGGAAACTCTCATCGGGTTTTCTTACGGTTACCTTTATCTAAGCTGGGAAAGGATAGGGCAAACCTTTGCAGCTCGATGGTTAACATTGTCCTAATTCTGGTACTTTGTGTCCTGGTAGAGTCTATTTCTCATATAAGGTAGGTATGAGATAGACTCCGTCATGATAACTTCCTTAACCGGTATCACTGAGGAGCTCCAAAATTAGAGTAGTTTAGGTCGTATCTAAGTCAGGTTTCTTGGCTGCGGCAACTAGTCAACTATTCTGACGATATTCACTTTATTTGCTTGCGGGCATGGGTTTGGGGATCTAGAATCTCCATATCCTTTATGTTAGCTTGGGTTTACTGGAAACTCCATTGACTAATCCTAATCTTTTACTTCTCTATTTGTTTTTGACTATTTTCACTATTCGGAGGGAAACCTTGCTATCTGTAAGAGATATTTATGGCTATTGGGTTTACCTAAAGGAATTTTCTTGATGAAGAGAGGAATCTTAGTAGGAAGGAAGGGATCTTACCCTGGTTTACTCAACATTTTATTCTTGTTCGGGGTTTCTATGTTCTCTTTACTAGTACTAGTCCTGGTACTTCATTATCTATATGTTTCTATACCTTTTCCCATAGTCGCTTCTGATTGTTTAAGCATCTGTATTCTATCTTTTACCTTTCTTTCTAGCTTTTCTTTCACTTTCTACTTTCCTGGATTGGCATCTTCGGAACTTTACAATCTCTTTCTGTCTCTTACATTCCTTTATCTCTGACCACTCAAACATCTATATATCTTTCCTTACTTTCTTAGAGCTTTATTTTCCCACTCCCTTGGGTAACTTTTCTTAGTACTTATACTTTCTAGTTTCATAACTGAACTTGAACTTCTTTTAATAATTGAGGATGATTTCGAAAAGAACTTTCAAATAATATTGTTGCTTTATAAGGAATGATATTCGAATAGTCTAGGAATTCTTACAAACCTGTCTATACAACTTTGAGGACGTACTCGAGGATCGGATACTGAAGAGGTAGTTCCTTACATACTAGTACAACAGGCATACTACGTATACAAGACCCCAACACTCTACCCACTGCAGTCACTGACTCTCTAGACCATGCTCTGATACCATCTTTGTAACATCCCAAATCTGGAGATGCTATCGACAAGGATTAGGCTATCATATCCCCCTGAGCCTCTCACTTACTGATTGTATACATCATTATTAACTCATCTCAATTATAGCTTGAACATGAGACCATTGCCCACACTCAATTTAAGATATAAACATTATTTTACTCATGTCATGTACTTATCACTTCCTTACAATACAACCCTGACAATGAAGCTTAAACATATTATATATGCAATCTTTACTATACAACATGCAAAATGCATGACTTTACATGACTATGACTGAACTGTAACTCAATCTGGTAGACTTAGACCCTCTAGTGACTGCCATCAGTATCTATCATCTCGAGCACGTCCTTCATGTATCCTGCAAAATAAATAAACTTGGAGTGGGGGGTTAGATTGTTTGAACGATCTAGCGAATGGACGATTTAAAAATAAAAAGTGATGTGCTTTTATGAAAACAGTTGGTTCTGTAACCAAAACTACAAAACTTTTCTAAAAACCTTTTCTGTTTGTAAAACTTCCGAGTCTTTTCTGTAAAACAGATTTTTCATTCTAAAACTCTTTTATAAAACTATCATTTCAGAAATATGTATCTCTGAAAATCTATCACTAGAGTCTGTCTCTGAAAACCTGACGCATGGGGATGTTACATATCGTCGTCCCCTCATACGCCTAACTAGATCCAAGAGTGCAAATCCATGACTTTGGAGCGTTACATATCATCGTCCCCCAAAGCATGCCACTCATGTCCCTAAAATTAGTGCTCTTTGGGTGTTACGTATCGTCGTCCCCCAAGCGACTGAACTAGAACTGGAGGTGCGGATCTATGCTACCCTCCATGCTCTGAAACTAGGATATAGGGGCATCTATCATCCCTAGTCCTGAACTAGGATCTGGGGGCGTTACGTATCGTCGGCCCTCCAGTCCTCTACATATGCACATGTCATCCGCCAATTCCATGTTTCTATCAAGTTACATACTGAGATGGGTTTTCACCCCATGCCTCGGAAATCATAAAATCATACTTTGAAAATATTTTTTTCTCAAACGTATCTTAAAACATGATCTTTCATTAAATAACAGCAATAAAAATCAACTAACGCCCTAGAAGCGTAAAAATAAGTCTGATATGTTAAATAACCTAATAAAAGTAAACTTTAAAGAAGATTGTCCACTCACTGATTTCAGAATTTGGCTGGTGATGAATTCCTTCATCGAAGAAGATTATGGTGCCTGAGGATAATCTATGATTGAAAACTTGATTAGTATATAAGTCATAAGATAAGCTTCAGAACTTAACTAAGCTTACTAATACATCTACATGCTTTAAAAATAAAGTTTAGCATGCTTGTGTCTTGATGTAATGTATGTATACAAACTGATACGAGACCTATAAGGCGGCCTCTAACAAGCTAGGTCAAATTTAAGTGAGCTGAAATTGATTTGGGAAAATTTTATTTCACGCGTCGCGTGCGCTGCCCCTTGGGCGTCGCAACGCTCCCAGATGCTTGGTAATTCTGGTGAGCATTTCTAACTCTGCGTCGTGACGTAAAGCCCTGGTCGTCTCGACGCTCCCAATTCCAGAATCAATCTGTGACAAATTCCCAGTACGCGTCGTGAAGCTGGGCATGTAGTGTTGCGACGCGAGGCCAAAATCATGGCCTAACATCAACAGTTCATGTCTAGTTTGCTCAAAACACTTCACATGCTTCCCTACTACAATTTTTACTCAACGATTCTACAAACCTCAAGGTAAATACTTGCTAAACTAACACTCATTAATCCACTTAACTCTTTAATCTCAGAGCCCCAATTAGTTAAACACTTAAGGTTTCAAATTTTTGGTCCTTCTTAACACCATCAATTTCCATGCTTATTAACCACTTAAATGAATTCACTAGCATGCCAATAATCCTAACATGACATCAAACTCTTAAAATTCCATAACTTAAAATTTGGGTCAAGATTATTTACCTCATCTTATTTGATTCTCCTTCAACTTGCAAGCTTTGTAAGTTGTTATCTCCATTCATGGCTTGTTTTGGAAAGATTTTATTTTGCTTTCCTCTTCTATCTTTTCTTTCTTTCTTCTTATTCTTCATATTCTTCTTTCCTCACGTTTCTTCTATTCGTTTCTTTCTTTTGAATGAGTGAATAGTACTTCGATTTATAATAGGGCTAAAATGATAAATTTGAAGTGTTTTAGTTTGAAGGAAAACCAAAATTTTGGAGAAAACTATAGAATCTTCTAGTTAGGTATGGAGTCACTATTCATCCAAAATTTCGCATTGGATTTTCGACTATTATCTGGTTCGAATTTGGAAAAATATTCAACGTGAAGTTGTAGGTCTCGATCTTAACTTTTTGACAATATAAAATTCATGAAAATCAGAGTTCGTATGAGAAAGTTATGGCCCGAATACCATGGGCTGTCCGGAGTGAAATATTGTACAGTTTCGTATCGAAAATTCGAGGAATTTACCGATTATCCCCAAAGTCATTTCTTGAGTGTGTACGTATCCAAACATATTTTATGATATGTAGCACTCATCCCTCAACGTAACAGTGGTTGAGATTACCGGTGTTACACCACACAGCCCACACAACCAAAGTCTTACCAGCATGAGCCTGATCAACTCCATGCACGATAGTGTTGTTCCTCACTCATTTTTCCTTATGTTTATCTTACATTGAGGACAATGCAAGTTTTAAGTTGGGGGGTGTACGCATGCTAATACTTGTTAAAAAAAACAAAATTTTTATTCCTTAATAGTAAAGCATATGTCTAATGATGAATATTGTTTGCTTTAGGATGAAATCTTAGAAATGATAAGTTCATAATGTACTTTTATCTGATGCCTTGAGTAGTTGATCTAGGTTAGACTCTTGAGCACTTAAATATAGGTTTTTAGCAGTAAAAACCTAGGTAGTTGGCAAAGTGACTACTTGAAGAAATTGCATGTCGATGAATGACAGTTTGCTTAGATGTCTATCTTGCTTTTCTAGTGTTATGATGTATGGTATGGTTAAAAATAAAGAGAGAAAGTCTTGAAAGAGAGCAATTAAACCACCTATAACCGATAAGCGTGAAGCTACCCATGGGCGAGTGCTATGACCACCATGAGGAGAAATGCTACCTTAAAGGGTAGGTATGTTGAAAAAAAAATAAAAGAATAAGTTGAAAAAGAAAAAAAAAGCAAAAATAAACAAAATCATACCATACTGAGCACAGAAAGACAATTACAGAGGGCATTTGAGATATCTAAGTTGGTTTGACCCATCGGATCCCAATTTTTAAACGAAATCATTGAGTTGGCTTACCTAGGAGTCAAGCTGTGAATGAACCTTTACACACACACTGTGAGTCTAGCTTAGATGATTTATTCAAGAACTTGGATTCGAGTTGCATTGAGTACTTTGAAGGTTCTATGATTTCATTACTAGGCATTCTTTGAGGACAATAATATGTGTAACTATTGGGACTATTTCATTTTGTTATTTATGCATGATTGCATATGTTTTCAATGATGTTTGTGAGTGTCGTCGTTGTAAGCCCTCAAGAGACTATAACTCGTCCCCTATGGCCACCTAGGGGTTTAAAGGCTTATTGCATAAACTAAATGCAATCGTGATCCCTACGAAATTGGCTTAGATAGTTTTTATTTATTTCTTTTTAATTTAGATTAGTTTACAATTTGTTTTTACGTTTGAATTGCTAGGGACTAGCAATAAGCTGGTTGGGGTTTGTGATAAGTGCATGAAAATGTACTTTGAACATCGCTAATTCGGCTTGATTATCAAGTACTTAATTTTAATTGTAGTTTATTTTATGTTTTATTATTATGAAGAAATAGAACATGGAATTTGGAGAAATTGCACGTATTTTGGGATCCTATGGATGCATCGGAAGCACGCGGGAAGCTCAGAAACACAGAAAACTAGACACTAGAAAATTCAAGTGGAGTCGGGACGCCGACTCAGTATCACTCAATACAAAATTCCCGAGAATTGGGTATCGCAACGCCACTTTCAGGTGCCGCAGCTCCCTAGTAGAGTTTCAGAAACTTAGTTTAGTCGTGTTTTACATGTACAAGGACTCTGGGACTTCCCTATATATAGCCAAGCTCGTCCAAAACCCTATAGGGGAGGAGAAATACACAAAAAAGAGTTCAAATCACATATTTGAGAGAGAAGAATGAGGAAGGTTCAGGCCAGACATGATGCTTCTGTAATCTCTCCAGGTTATGTCTCTTTCTTCTATTGAGAACTAATCTCCTAGGAAAAGCTAGGGATGAACTCGTAATTGACTTCTTATATTCATGATTTTGATTCCTAATGATCGTCAACGTTTAATACAATTGATATCTTGTTGTTCTCTATCATCTTTGATTTATAATCCAGAGATTGTGTTTTACTAATTTTCATACATGAATAGTCATGTTTTTTCTATGTGTGATTGGGGAACCCAGTTGTGACTGGTATTATTATTTTATTAGTTAATCTTCTGCTGCAGTATTTCCTGTAGGTATATTGTTGACGTTAGATAGGTCATAATGATAACATAGTGTGATGTTAACATAAAGAAAGTAATTCATCAGTTATCTTAGAATTTAATATGTTTTGAATTGAAATATCTTCCGATTGTTGGTTTGGGATGTGAAACCCTCAATTGAGTAATAAAAGGGATCAACTACTGAATAAAGGAACTTGATACAAGAGGGATTCCCGACGCTTTGATGCTTTTCTCTATTGATAACTCTTACGTATTTTTCCATAGTTTTTATTTTACATTACCAATTAAATCCTTTTTTCTATAATTAAGTTATTGCTAACGTTCGTACTAAGTGATTCAGTTCCTTCGTAATAATCTCTCTGAGGAATCGACACCTCAACTATACTGCGATAACCGCAAGTACTTTTTGGGCGTAATCAGCAGGCTATGTCCTTCGATTTATAAAGGTGAGGTCGATGTAGCAATCCCAACCTATAACTACGTACTTTGGGGACATGGTTTGGTGTGTAACTGGAGACATTTTACATAGATATGGAGTTCACTCCTTCTTGCGAGAAATAGATGAGTATCTTCCTTAAGGGTTGATTCGGTACTTGAACAACTAGAGCGCTCAAGTATTTCTATTATGAATAAAAAAAATTAATATTCATAATGGTTATGAATAAATCGTTCATTAGAGAATCAATGGTACTTAATGTAAAAATAATTAGAGGGGTATAAAGAACATTATGACCCGGCTCTAATTATGAGATATTCGTGAAGTGTCAATCAGTATGTAATGACTATATCGATGGACACCGACGTAGTTCGGCTTATATTATTTATCTACATTAACGAGAGTATATTTTCGGGTTTTTAGTGGAATAACTTGAAGTTAATAATTCATATTATTTAATCTTAAATCATAATATCACCTACTTAGCTAAACATGATTATTAATCTTTAGGGTGTAAATTTGAAATTATGATGTGGGCTTTATCATAAATGACATACTTACTTGGTAAACTAAACACTGTAACTAAAAAAGATTATGTGTATCGTAGAATCTATTGGGATGTAGGCTATCAACTTAAGATTTATAACTTAACTCATAAATATATAATGTGTCCTCAAATAACAAATTTAGAATATATATATATATATATATCGTAAACATAAAACACGCATGTAAATTCGTAATTGTAAAACACATACACACAATTTGAACTCGAATCACATATTCAAACATATATATAAATATTGTCTTATTACGTATACTTAAAACATAATCTTGACTAATTAATAAAATTCAAATTTAAGTTTAACATAAACCATAAACATATTTTCTTAACACATTTACAACGTGTAATCACCATCAACTATGAATTTAACTATCCACCATCAAGCATAATCCGTAAATGAAATTAGTGAATAATAAATCATAAAACTAATACCATGAAACTTAAGCATTGTTTGTAATTCATAAAAACATAATTCATAATGAAAGTAACTACTTGGAACAAGCTTGTAGGGTTAATAAATATAAACAAAAAAAAAAAAAAAAGCTTAACTTGATCTAAATAATTCTCAACATAAGAAACTTAGTAATTCAAAATCATGGTTACAAAATAAAATCAGTATTCATAAAAAGAAACTTATTTTGAATCGTAAAATACTTAAAAGGGAGAACATTATATTATAACATCCATTCACGGCTAACTAAATACAATTTATTAAGATTTTTCTAAGACATACTGTAAGTGTTCCTAAAACATGCCAATGATCTCTAAGATGATATTGTGTGTGAATATTCAAAGAAGTAGCGGAAATACTTACAATGATCAAATGTGGAGATTTCAAAAATCTTTTCGTTTCGGAAGCTCCAAGCTTGATGTTTGTGTTCCAAACTCAAGGAATTAGTTTCCCTATCACCTTGTATGACTCCTTTAAAGTGCTAGCTTTGAAGAAATTTTGAAGCAAAAATTCCCTTGGAGAAGATGATGTTCACGGCAAAGTGAGGGTAGAGGGAGAGAGTTTTCTTTTGTTTGATATTTGATTTCTAAAATAAATTACCAATTACCAAAACAAAAGTTGGTATATGTCTTTCCAAAATTAAAACAAAGTGTGTTGGTTTGGATTGTGTGTTGAATAAGCAATCCAATTCTTACATAACCTTTAACAACTTCCATCACTAGTCAAACTAGTTGATGTAAGTCAAGTGGGTCCCACCACTTTTAAATTCCAAATTTAAGTCGAACAACTCAACACGCAACTTCGCTCGGGCCCCGGGTTTGTTTTAATTCCGAATTAAACAAATTTACCGTTGCGACTTAATTAAATCCAATTTAATTAAATAATAATGTCTCGCAATATTATTACGAAAGTCCCTTACGAATTAATTCTAAATTAATTCGTTCGCCCGAATTAAAATCCAATTTTAATTCCACTTTGAAATCTAATTTCAATTAATTTTTCCAATATATATTTAATCGATTAATTCCAAATTAATCGCGTTCTCTCATCTATCCAAATTTTATCCCAAATTAATTTTTCTCTCTCTTATAATTAATCCTAGATTAATTCTGTTCGAGTCAAACGTCATCGGTGAATCTTTAGGAAGCGACCCATGAGATCCCTGGATATGTTAGCAGTAAATACGGTTGTCGGACTATCCGAACACGTGCGTACCCGGTACCACGTTCTTACTGATTTACAAGACATGGTTGGCTTCTAGTAAAGGACCGTGCCTACCCAATTCTCCAGAAATATTCTTTTAAGGAATACATAATCTTTATCAAGCGTAGTATACTAAGTATTGCGTATTACGATCCAGTATCGGATGTCACATGATAGGTCTGGGCTGGAATTGTGTCTGCCCCGTACGAAGCATATATCGGATCACTAGCAACTAGTCTCTGTAATCGGAAAATCATGACCTTGTCATACTATCCCGATAGCTGCAGCATTTAAGAGTACCAGTTCTGTATCCTTACGTAATCATCATCTCCATATGACTGAAGTGATACTTTCATCTTGACATCTGATGACTGGTAAATCTATCACTATTTCCCACTCATTTAACCTAATATTTTGTATAGTTTCTTGAGTTTTGTGAATATTTTGATGTGTTTTGTGTTATTTTGTAGATAAATAAAGTTTCAGAACATTCTGGAGGTGATTTGGGCCAAAACAGTGAAAATTGGACAAAAAGGGCATTTTTGTAAATTCCCGCGTCGCGACGCCTAACGTGCACCAGAGCTGCTAACGTGCGCCGGATCAGAATTTGAGAAGTTTGACTTTGCTAACATGCGCCATGACACGTGTCATCATCACAGCCGATCTGCTAACGTGCGCCGTGCCAGGTGTCATCATCCTACGTTGCCGACAATTACTATTTCCACCTGTGCCACATGTCATCCTATGTGTCGCCACGTCAGCAGGTCAACCAGGTCAACTCTTCCACGCGTCTTACCACGTCAGCAGGTCAACTGAGTCAACATGCCACGTCATCATCACCCATCAGAACATGACACGTGTCGCAATCCTACGGTGCCGACAATTGATCTCAGCCGCCTTGCCACGTCATCGCCACATCAGCATAATAATTGAGGTCTTAGCCGCCTCGCCACGTGTCGCCTTATCTTCTTATCTGAATCGCCACGTGTCAAGCCGTGAGCATGCCATGAATCACTATTACAGTGTCACGATGCCGAAGCTGTTAGCGTCGCGAAGCCCAAGGGCTATCCGCGCCTATAAATTGAGCTCGAGATTTCAAAATTGAATGCACCACTCTCCCCCTTCTCTTTGATGTAAAGAGAGTTTCTCTCTCTAGTTTCTTTTAGTTTTTAGTTTTTTTTAATTTGTAGTTTTGTAAATAATTTTAATTACGTTTTGTAATAATAGTAATTTACTTTTTACTTTTTACTTTTTACAGTTTTTACTATTCACTATGAGGAGGTAACTTCTCCAGCTAGGGTGAAGGTAATTCTTTTACTGTTACTATTTAGATTAATCTCCCTTAAAAATAATATATTCACTGTTTAAAATATTGACTTAAAAAGGATACCGCTATATTGGTCGGTTGGTAAATTAATTTTAATCTGGTTTAAACCTGACTAATCAAGGATACCGCCAGATTGGTCGGTTGGTAATTTAATTTTGGTTCCGCCTTTATGGCTGGTTTATGGACAAATATTACCGCCTTAATGGCTGGTTGGACTTAATTTGACTTAATCAGGATACCGTCAGACTGGTCGGTTGGTAATATTATCACAAGTTTATATATTATTTTATGGGAGATATCTAATTTAGTAGTAGTAAAAGTAATTCCTTTTACCTTAGCATTTTATTTTATTTTACTTTTCACAGCTTTACTTATGTCTTTTAACTTTTAAGTTTTTACTAGCCCTAGTTATGTGTTCGTTATCTGGGGTTGTGATAAATTCTAATATCACCGGTTTATAGGGGTTATTTTATAGTTTGGGTAATTTAAAGGTTTACTTATTAAGTCTTAAGCTTAATGCTTCTTGTTGTCTGATCACCATAAGATTGATGTGGTAAATCTAAAATGAACTAGACATAGGGATTTTAGGTTTCAGCCTTAGACTTAATAGCCCACGATCTTCCTGAGGATAGATAACCCTTTAATAGATTCCTTCCGACAGGATAGACATACCTGTCGGGCGGGGGTAGCCATATTTGGAACTTAAACTTAATGAATCCAGATAATTTGGTTGACATAGACATATGGTTCAATGGGTAAACTGGGTATTTGCGTTTGACCATCGACAGAGGCTTTTGCATAATTTAGTGTTCCAGGTTAGTAAACTGATTATTACCAACATAAAATAATCACTTCATCTTTTAAAAGATATTAGAATGATTTACAACCCTAGATCTTTGTCTCTTTTGTTATTTTCCTTAGTATTTTCTTTTGTCTTTTTATTTATTTATTTATTTTGCAAAACTACAATCAACCAAATCAATCAAGCAATCATTCTTTTCACCCTCAATTAGATATTTGTAAATAAATAGATTCAATAATTAATAACAACAGTAGAAATTAAGTCCTCGTGGGATCGATATTTTTATACTACTTGAACGATACGTGCGCTTGCGTTATACATGTTTGTTTACGCTGGTCAAGTTTTTGCGGCCATTGCCGGGGACTTATTTTTCTTGAGTTATTAATTTTGAAGCTATTCTAATTTACTTATATCTAATTTTCTTTATTTTTATCTGGTAATCTTTATCAATTTCTTTTTTGTTTTTTCAGGTGATTGAAAAAAAAATGGAACATTATTGGGAGATTGAAAGATTACGAGGTTTACTAGAAGATACACCCCAAATCTGGGAGCAACAGTCCGTTTTCTGAGGCCTGTTGTCCAGCCCAACAATTATCACTGGATGCCAGAACCAAGCAATACCACATTTGCTCAACAGAACGCAATGGGGAGATGTGAATATGTAATGTAACCACCCTAGAGATTATTGCAATACAACTACCATCCAGGGTGGCAGAGCTATCAAGATCTTCATGGTATGACGAGCCATCACATTTCACAGAACCACATTTTCCATCTTATCCACATCTACCTATGATCTTCATCAACAACCAGAACCATCAGAGGAAGTTCAGTTGCCAAACAATGCTCGAAGATATGTTCAAAAACGAAAATAAAAGTTGGATACAATGCTTGAAACAAACCAGAATCAATTTGAAAGTATTCAGAGACAATCAAAATTCATTCATAGGATGACAGATCAATGAGACAATTCACAGAAAACCAGAACTACATACCTCAAGAACCAGTTTCAGATGACACTGATGAAGCCTTCGAGTACCCAGAGATCCACAATGACACCTTAACAGAGGAGGAGGCTGAGCAGTATCAACAACCAGAGGTATAAGTTCAGGAGCCCAACCGGCAAAGTCGCAATTTGACTTTTATTATTCAGATTCTGACGAGGATGAAGCTGATCTATTTGTACCAACTGCACCAACAACGGAGGATCAAACTTTCAATCCTCAAAATGAAGATCTTGGAGACTATTTTGCAATGATGTTTGAAGAAGATCTAACCTGAGCCATCAGTTCACCCAGATCAGAGGATTGAAAGACCTAAAATCTGACATTTCTTTTCATCCTCATGTTGATAATTTTGAAGCTTGTATTTCACAGATGACAGATGAAAAACTGAATACGAAAATTTTAAAATACATTTGTGAAGAAAAGGTGGAACAAGAAGCAGAGCAAATGGAGGAGCAAATGTCTGACCTTAATAAAGATCCAGAGCATTCAGGAGAAACATCGCTGTTTTGGGGAGTACAAATCAAAGATATCGCTCAGAAGCTTGATAGAATGGAACTTTCATTCAAAGTCAAGTACCATACGAGACCTCCTGATTTTCTTTCTTTCTTTGCAGGAAACACTGGAGCAACAAAGGTTAAAAAGGTGGCACAGCACTGAATAAAACAAAATCTTTTTACCACTTTACTGTTGGAAGAGACCCTTCAAAAGCAATGCTCACGGGATTGTCTTTAATCGAACATCCAAAACGACATTGAAACCTCATTAACAGATGAATTTCAGTCACGTCTGGCTGAAGACGAAAAATTTAGCGCTAGCAGGGAGGCAACCCATGAAATTTGTTGTAATTTGTTTTCATATTTTGTGTGAACTTTTTAATTTTGTGTGTTAGTTTTTGCAGGAAAAATAAAAAACGGAATTTTTCAGGATAAGCAAGTGCAAGCGGGATTTTCATAAAATAAAAATTTGACAAAATCACGAAGATGCAAGTCAATCCAAAGAGACAAGCCGAGTAAGGATTCACCTCTTGAGACGTGTCGCTATGGATTTATCCGTCGCAAGATATGGTTTTGCCAAAAAAAAAAATCAAAAATCAAAAATAAAAAATTTTAAAATCCATAAAAAGTCCGATGAATTGATTTTTTGTTTAGTTAAAAGTTTTAGGAAAAGATAAATGTTAATTCGCTTATATCCCTAATTTGAATTTCTTATCTAGATCAGACTCGCATGCACTATTAAAACAATTTAATAGTAGTTAGATAATAAGGAGTTAACAAAGTGACTAGTTAAAATAATCAGTGGTTAATGAAAGATCGTTTATCTGAGCATCTGTTTTCGTCTACAACAATTATTATTATGTGGGGTATGTAAAAAAAAAAAATAATAATAATATAATAATATTTTCTGATGTACAAAATAAAACATCTAAGATCCGGGTTATTAAGCTTGTAAGGGTGTTTTAACACCTAGTGCCCCAAAACCAACTGGTTTTGGAGTCACTGGCCCAAAGCTCGTTACATGGATCGGAGATGTTGCAAAAAAAATATATATATTTATATCTGAAGTCTGGGTAATTAAGTCCGTAGGGGTGTCTTAACACCTGGTGCCCTAAAGCCAACTGGTTTGGGAGTCACCGACCCAACACTCGCTACATAGACGGAAGATATTGTATATAATAAAAAATAGAAAAATAAAAAGAAAGAAAAAAATCAGAAAACAGAAAAATTACATACCTCACCTGAGTTGATTATGGTAGACAGAACTATTTTAGATACTCAGATTGGTTTGACCCATTAACTATTGAGAATTGAAGCAAAATCACTAAGTTGATAACTTAGAATCGAAGCTATTTACTGGACTATTCACACACACACTTTGAGTCTGATTTAGGTATGTTGTTCAAATAAAAGGATTTTAGTAGAGATATGCATTTTGAAGGTTCCTCTAACTTTGATACTAAACATTCTCCGAGGACAACTTTTATTCTCTTTTCTCTTGTCTTTTTGCTTTTGTGTGCATTAGTTTTACTACCTTTTTACTTTTGTAAAATGTTTGTGGGTATCATTGCTGTAAACCCTCACGAGACTACAACTCATGCACTAGGGACACCTAGGGATTTAAAGGCTTGTTGCATATGCTAAATACAACCGTGATCCCTATGAAAGTGGCTTAGTTAAATTTTATTTTTGTTTATGTTATTTTACTCTATGTTTTGCTTGAGGACTAGCAAAATGTTAGGTTTGGGGTGTGATGAGTGGTAATCTATCACTATTTCCCACTCATTTAACCTAATATTTTGTATAGTTTCTTGAGTTTTGTGAATATTTTGATGTGTTTGTGGATAAATAAAGTTTCAGGACATTCTGGAGGTGATTTGGGCCAAAATAGTGAAAATTGGACAAAAATGGCATTTTGGTAAATTCCCCCGCGTCGCAACGCCTAACGTGCACATAGCTGCTAACGTGCGCCGGGTCAGAATTTGAGAAGTTTGACTTTGCTAACATGCGCCATGACAAGTGTCATCATCACAGCCGATCTGCTAACGTGCGCCGTGCCACGTGTCATCATCCTACGTTGCCGACAATTACTATTTCCACGTGTGCCACATGTCATCCTACGTGTCGCCACATCAGCAGGTCAACCAGGTCAACTCTTCCACGCGTCTTACCACGTCAGCAGGTCAACTGAGTCAACATGCCACGTCATCATCACCCAATCAGAACATGACACGTGTCGACACGTGTCGCAATCCTACGGTAGTACCGACAATTGGATCTCAGCCGCCGTGCCACGTCATCGCCACGTCAGCATAATAATTGAGCTTTTAGCCACCTCGCCACGTGTCGCCTTATCTTCTTATCTGAATCGCCACGTGTCAAGCCGTGAGCATGCCACGAATCACTATTACAGCATCGCGACGCCGAAGCTCTTAGCGTCGCGACGCCCAAGGGCTATCCGTGCCTATAAATTGAGCTCGAGATTTCAGAATTGAATCACCACTCTCTCCCTTCTCTTTGATGTAAATAGAGAGTTTCTCTCTCTAGTTTCTTTTAGTTTTTAGTTTTTTTTTTTATTTTTTAGTTTTGTAAATAATTTTAATTACGTTTTGTAAATATAGTAATTTACTTTTTACTTTTTACTTTTTACAGTTTTTACTATTCACTATGAGGAGGTAACTTCTCCAGCTAGGGTGAAAGGTAATTCTTTTACTGTTACTATTTAGATTAATCTCCCTTAAAAATAATATTTACTATAAAAAAAAGAATATTGGTTAAATACCGCTTTAGGTCGTTGGTAAATTAATTTTAATCTGGTTTAACCTGACTGATCAAGGATACCGCCAGATTGGTCGGTTGGTAATTTAATTTTGGTTCCGCCTTTATGGCTGGTTTATGGACAATATTATCGCCTTAATGGCTGGTTGGACTTAATTTGACTTAATCAGGATACCGTCAGACTGGTCGGTTGGTAATATTATCACAAGTTTATATATTATTTTATGGGAGATATCTAAATTAGTAGTAGTAAAAGTAATTCCTTTTACCTTAGCATTTTATTTTATTTTACTTTTCAGCAGCTTTTACTTTATGTCTTTTACTTTTAAGTTTTTACTAGCCCTAGTTATGTGTTAGTTATCTGGGGTTGTGATAAATTCTAATATCACCGGTTTATAAGGGGTTATTTTATAGTTTGGGTAATTTAAAGGTTTACTTATTAAGTCTTAAGCTTAATGCTTCTTGTTGTCTGATCACCAATAAGATTGATGTGGTAAATCTAAAATGAACTAGACATAGGGATTTTAGGTTTCAGCCTTAGACTTAATAGCCCACGATCTTCCTTGAGGATAGATAACCCTTTAATAGATTTCCTTACAGGATAGACATATACCTGTCGGGCGGGGGTAGCCATATTTGGAACTTAAACTTAATGAATCCAGATAATTTGGTTGACATAGACATATGGTTCAATTGGGTTAAACTGGGTATTTGCGTTTGACCATCGACAGAGGCTTTTGCATAATTTAGTGTTCCAGGTTAGTAAACTGATTTATTACACAAACATAAAATAATCACTTCTTCTTTTAAAAGATATTAGAATGATTTACAACCCTATCTTTGTCTCTTTTGTTATTTTCCTTAGTATTTTCTTTTGTCTTTTTATTTATTTTTTATTTGCAAACTACTACAATCAACCAAATCAATCAAGCAATCATTCTTTTCACCCTCAATTAGATATTTGTAAATAAATAGATTCAATAATTAATAACAACAGTAGAAATTAAGTCCTCGTGGGATCGATATTTTTATACTACTTGAACGATACGTGCGCTTGCGTTATACATGTGTGTTTACGCTGGTCAAGTTTTTGGCGCCATTGCCGGGGACTTATTTTTCTTGAGTTATTAATTTTGAAGCTATCTAATTTACTTATATCTAATTTTCTTTATTTTTATCTGTAATCTTTATCAATTTCTTTTGTTTTCAGGTGATTGAAAAAAAAATGGAACATTATTGGGAGATTGAAAGATTACGAGGTTTACTAGAAGATACACCCCAAATCTGGGAGCAACAGTCCGGTTTTCTGAGGCCTGTTGTCCAGCCCAACAATTATCACTGGATGCCAGAACCAAGCAATACCACATTTGCTCAACAGAACGCAATGGGGAGATGTGACATATGTAATGGTAACCACCCTAGAGATTATTGCAAATACAACTACCATCCAGGGTGGCAGAGCTATCAAGATCCTTCATGGTATGACGAGCCATCACATTTCACAGAACCACATTTTCCATCTTATCCACCATCTACCTATGATCTTCATCAACAACCAGAACCATCAGAGGAAGTTCAGTTGCCAAACATGCTCGAAGATATGTTCAAGAAACGAAAATAAAAGTTGGATACAATGCTTGAAACAAACCAGAATCAATTTGAAAGTATTCAGAGACAATCAAAATTCATTCATAGGATGACAGATCAAATGAGACAATTCACAGAAAACCAGAACTACATACCTCAAGAACCAGTTTCAGATGACACTGATGAAGCCTTCGAGTACCCAGAGATCCACAATGACACCTTAACAGAGGAGGAGGCTGAGCAGTATCAACAACCAGAGGTATAAGTTCAGGAGCCCAACCGCAAAGTCTCAATTTGACTTTTATTATTCAGATTCTGACGAGGATGAAGCTGATCTATTTGTACCAACTGCACCAACAACGGAGGATCAAACTTTCAATCCTCAAAATGAAGATCTTGGAGACTATTTTGCAATGATGTTTGAAGAAGATCTACCTGAGCCAATCATTTCACACCAGATCAGAGGATGAAGACCTAAAATCTGACATTTCTTTTCATCCTCATGTTGATAATTTTGAAGCTTGTATTTCACAGATGACAGATGAAAAACTGAATACGAAAATTTTAAAATACATTTGTGAAGAAAAGGTGGAACAAGAAGCAGAGCAAATGGAGGAGCAAATGTCTGACCTTAATAAAGATCCAGAGCATTCAGGAGAAACATCGCTGTTTTGGGGAGTACAAATCAAAGATATCGCTCAGAAGCTTGATAGAATGGAACTTTCATTCAAAGTCAAGTACCATACGAGACCTCCTGATTTTCTTCTTTCTTTGCAGGAAACACTGGAGCAACAAAGGTTAAAAAGGTGGCACGAGCACTGATAAAACAAAACTCTTTTTACCACTTTACTGTTGGAAGAGACCCTTCAAAAGCAATGCTCACGGGATTGTCTTTAATCGAACATCCAAAACGACATTGAAACCTCATTAACAGATGAATTTCAGTCACGTCTGGCTGAAGACGAAAAATTTAGCGCTAGCAGGGAGGCAACCCATGAAATTTGTTGTAATTTGTTTTCATATTTTGTGTGAACTTTTTAATTTTGTGTGTTAGTTTTTGCAGGAAAAATAAAAAACGGAATTTTTCAGGATAAAGCAAGTGCAAGCGGGATTTTCATAAAATAAAAATTTGACAAAATCACGAAGATGCAAGTCAATCCAGAAGAGACAGCCGAGTAAGGATTCACCTCTTGAGACGTGTCGCTATGGATTTATCCGTCGCAAGATATGGTTTTGCCAAAAAAAAAAATCAAAAATCAAAAATAAAAAATTTTAAAATCCATAAAAAGTCCGATGAATTGATTGTTTGTTTAGTTAAAAGTTTTAGGAAAAGATAAATGTTAATTACGCTTATATCCCTAATTTGAATTTCTCTATCTAGATCAGACTCGCATGCACTATTAAAACAATTTAATAAGTAGTTAGATAATAAGGAGTTAACAAAGTGACTAGTTAAAATAATCAGTGGTTAATGAAAGATCGTTTATCTGAGCATCTGTTTTCGTCTACAACAATTATTATTATGTGGGGTATGTAAAAAAAAAAAATAATAATAATAATAATATTTTCTGATGTACAAAAATAAACATCTAAGATCCGGGTTATTAAGCTTGTAAGGGTGTTTTAACACCTAGTGCCCCAAAACCAACTGGTTTGGGAGTCACTGGCCCAAAGCTCGTTACATGGATCGGAGATGTTGCAAAAAAAATAATTATATTTTATCTGAAGTCTGGGTAATTAAGTCCGTAGGGGTGTCTTAACACCTGGTGCCCTAAAGCCAACTGGTTTGGGAGTCACCGACCCAACACTCGCTACATAGACGGAAGATATTGTATATAAATAAAAAATAGAAAAATAAAAAGAAAGAAAAAAATCAGAAAATCAGAAAAATTACATACCTCACCTGAGTTGATTATGGTAGACAGAACTATTTTAGATACTCAGATTGGTTTGACCCATTAACTATTGAGAATTGAAGCAAAATCACTAAGTTGATAACTTAGAATCGAAGCTATTTACTGGACTATTCACACACACACTTTGAGTCTGATTTAGGTATGTTGTTCAAATAAAAGGATTTTAGTAGAGATATGCATTTTGAAGGTTCCCTAACTTTGATACTAAACATTCTCCGAGGACAACTTTTATTCTCTTTTCTCTTGTCTTTTTGCTTTTGTGTGCATTAGTTTTACTACCTTTTTACTTTTGTAAAATGTTTGTGGGTATCATTGCTGTAAACCCTCACGAGACTACAACTCATGCACTAGGGACACCTAGGGATTTAAAGGCTTGTTGCATATGCTAAATACAACCGTGATCCCTATGAAAGTGGCTTAGTTAAATTTTATTTTTGTTTATGTTATTTTACTCTATGTTTTGCTTGAGGACTAGCAAAATGTTAGGTTTGAGGGTGTGATGAGTGGTAAATCTATCACTATTTCCCACTCATTTAACCTAATATTTTGTATAGTTTCTTGAGTTTTGTGAATATTTTGATGTGTTTGTGGATAAATAAAGTTTCAGGACATTCTGGAGGTGATTTGGGCCAAAATAGTGAAAATTGGACAAAAATGGCATTTTTGTAATTCCCGCGTCGCAAGCCTAACGTGCACATAGCTGCTAACGTGCGCCGGGTCAGAATTTGAGAAGTTTGACTTTGCTAACATGCGCCATGACAAGTGTCATCATCACAGCCGATCTGCTAACGTGCGCCGTGCCACGTGTCATCATCATCTACGTTGCCGACAATTACTATTTCCACGTGTGCCACATGTCATCCTACGTGTCGCCACATCAGCAGGTCAACCAGGTCAACTCTTCCACGCGTCTTACCACGTCAGCAGGTCAACTGAGTCAACATGCCACGTCATCATCACCCAATCAGAACATGACACGTGTCGACACGTGTCGCAATCCTAACGGTACCGACAATTGATCTCAGCCGCCTTGCCACGTCATCGCCACGTCAGCATAATAATTGAGCTTTTAGCCACCTCGCCACGTGTCGCCTTATCTTCTTATCTGAATCGCCACGTGTCAAGCCGTGAGCATGCCACGAATCACTATTACAACATCCGCGACGCCGAAGCTCTTAGCGTCGCGACGCCCAAGGGCTATCCGTGCCTATAAATTGAGCTCGAGATTTCAGAATTGAATGCACCACTCTCTCCCTTCTCTTTGATGTAAATAGAGAGTTTCTCTCTCTAGTTTCTTTTAGTTTTTAGTTTTTTTTTTTATTTTTTAGTTTTGTAAATAATTTTAATTACGTTTTGTAATAATAGTAATTTACTTTTTACTTTTTACTTTTTACAGTTTTTACTATTCACTATGAGGAGGTAACTTCTCCAGCTAGGGTGAAAGGTAATTCTTTTACTGTTACTATTTAGATTAATCTCCCTTAAAAATAATATATTCACTGTTTAAAATATTGACTTAAAAAGGATACCGCTATATTGGTCGGTTGGTAAATTAATTTTAATCTGGTTTAAACCTGACTGATCAAGGATACCGCCAGATTGGTCGGTTGGTAATTTAATTTTGGTTCCGCCTTTATGGCTGGTTTATGGACAATATTTTATCGCCTTAATGGCTGGTTGTGGACTAAATTTGACTTAATCAGGATACCGTCCAGACTGGTCGGTTGGTAATATTATCACAAGTTTATATATTATTTTATGGGAGATATCTAAATTAGTAGTAGTAAAAGTAATTCCTTTTACCTTAGCATTTTATTTTATTTTACTTTTCAGCTTTTCTTTATGTCTTTTACTTTTAAGTTTTTACTAGCCCTAGTTATGTGTTAGTTATCTGGGGTTTGATAAATTCTAATATCACCGGTTTATAAAGGGTTATTTTTATATTTGGGTAATTTAAAGGGTTACTTATTAAATCTTAAGCTTAATGCTCTTGTTGTCTGATCACCAATAAGATTGATGTGGTAAATCTAAAATGAACTAGACATAGGGATTTTAGGTTTCAGCCTTAGACTTAATAGCCCACGATCTTCCTTGAAGATAGATAACCTTTAATAGATTTCCTTACAGGATAGACATATACCTGTCGGACATGGGTAGCCATAATTGGAACTTAAACTTAATGAATCCAGATAATTTGGTTGACTAGACATATGGTTCAATTGGTTAAACTGGGTATTTGCGTCTGACCATCGATAGAGGCTTTTGCATAATTTAGTGTTCCAGGTTAGTAAACTGATTTATTACACAAACATAAAATAATCACTTCATCTTTTAAAAGATATTAGAATGATTTACAACCCTAGATCTTTGTGCCTTTTGTTATTTTCCTTAGTATTTTCTTTTGTCTTTTTATTTATTTATTTATTTTGCAAAACTACAATCAACCAAATCAATCAAGTAATCATTCTTTTCACCCTCAATTAGATATTTGTAAATAAATAGATTTAATAATTAATAGCAACAGTAGGAATTAAGTCCTCGTGGGATCGATATTTTTATACTACTTGAACGATACGTGCGCTTGCGTTATACGTGTGTGTTTACGCCGGTCAACATCACACCCAATACACTAGGATTCTCAGTAAACCCAGAAGAGGCATACACTAGGATTCTCAGGTTAAGACCAAATACACCTACCCTGATTCGGATTCCCATAGACACATAGTCATACTACCAATGGGATTCCGAGGGGTCTATCCAGAGCGAAGCTAATCCCGTACCATCGGTTAACAGAACCTTCTATCACACTTGCATAAGTATCCAATACTTAAATATATGAGAACTATGTCGTTAAGCTTCCATAACACGCAAAAGTGCAATACTAGCCTATTCTGCATTATTGATGTCCAATCTCCATAATACTACGACTAGGGATATTTAATGATTAAACCTTTCGTGGATTAATATTGTCTCATATCTTATTAATCTGGTATTAATCATATGGACTTTTATCATTTATATATATATCTAAGTAATCCAATTACAAAATGATAAAAGAGTAATTTCCTTTGTCACATAGTTAATTTGTACAAAGAACACCATGTCTTTTACAAATAGTGATGTTATAGGTCATAATTGTCCAACAATCTCCCACTTGGCCTATAGCCAATCACTCAAGTATCTTACACATGAACTATGTACGGGTCAATCGTACTTATATTGAGATATCGCTTTCATCAACGGACTTATAAGGTTATTATTTGATGTGATTTATTCGATCATCACATCGCCACGATGTATGATCTCACGAATCAGATGAAACCGTTTGAAGTACATGTTTGGATCGTTGATGAGACCGCGATTCCTTAGTGTAGGCATTCCATTTCCGCATGTGAAACCCGATGATGAGTCTCAGTTGGAGGCACTACCTTTTTAGCTAAGGATATTGCGGCAAACGGAGGTCGGAAGGGGAAATTCGAAATAAGTACGTCATCAAGTTCATTTCACAAGCTCACTGTCTTCGTTAGTGCTGCGTTCGTTACTTCGTTCGAACGTCAGACAGATTGTGGACGTTCGTGTAGCGTTCGAATTGGCGTTCGAACGGCGTCGGTGTTTCTGGTTTTGCTGCTAGCCTCGCACCCCAGCCCAATTAGCTCCCCAAAGCCCATAAAACACATCCCAATTTAATTAAATTAAACATTGAATTAAATAAAATATTTAAACCATTTACCAATTAAATAAAACATAAAATATAATCAAACCTAATTAAGATAAATCAAATATATTAATTTCCTAACTAAACAAATCATATACTAAATTAAAAAGATGTCATGCCTAATTAAAATCAATCATAACAAATTAAAGATATTGACTTCCTATTCTGGCCAAGATTTGTCCCCCCTCAATCTTTGACTTTCCTTGCTCAACACCAAATCAAATCCTCATTTTAATGCCAAAATCCTTTCCTTGTGAGACAAGGTGAAGCCCTAACCCTTCTCTATATAAACAACCTCTAACCAAAGCCATCCTGGGGTTCAGACAACATCATTCACGGTAATAGCATAAAGAAGTAAAAACAATTTCTCTCATACACCTCCTTCAATAACCGAAGCACACATATCTCTCAAATCACGCCTAAGACACTCCTCCAAGCCTTCTCTTGCACGCCCAAGAGACCTCCAAACTCTCTCATTGCCACATCCAGCCCCTTCACAGTCCTTAAATCCACGCCAAAACAGCATCCACACATCACCAAAAAAATTCCCCCCTAAAACAGCAGCCCATTTACTTCTCAGAATTACTGCACAATACCCTCTCCAAACAGTTCAATCCGTAGCCCACTTACAATAACCGAAACTGACCCAAACCAGTCCCTAAATAACGCCCAAACAGTAGTAATTTAACCCCTAAAACAGTAGCAAAATACACTTAAAACATTCCCTAAAAACCTTAAAGTAATAACATAAAAACTGCATTCATAATCCTTAAAATAATCACACAGCACTGCACTAAAAACCCACAAAAACTCGGAACAGTCATTTGAAACGTCAAAACAGGTGACTTGAACAGTGAGCAGCAAAACAGAGGCCAAACACTAGCAGAACGGAGTCCAAACAGAAAGCAAAACAGCAAAGCAGTGAGCTAGGACGCTAAACCAGTAAACCAGAGAAGTTGAGGAGCTGTACCCTTTCGACGTCCCTGAAACGCAAGCCTGAAAGTTGGCAAAAAGGTTAGACCTGAGGGTATCTTTCACACTCGTTTTTTTGTATTATTTATTAAATATTGCTTGCATGATTGTCATGTTGAAATGCATGTTGTGGCTGTGGAATAAAATGAGAGATGTGTCAACTCTCGTGGTATATCGGATGGAAACCCGGACATAAATTTCATAGCCGATTCCGAATGGACGGTAATATGATCTGTACTCGGGACACAACTCCACGTACCGCTTGAGTAAACGGAACCCTCTTTTGTTTTGTGGTGCTTTTGTTTATTTATTTTTCGTCATTTGAATTCTGTATGTTGCTTATTTATGCATGATTCAATCGAGCGCATGGGCTTAGTAAGTGGAATGAAAGATCCCCTATGGGGAGGGGTTATAGCCCTTTTCCACGATGCTTTGCCGCGCCGGTTGATGTGTGTTCGGTTGGATGTAAGATGTGTTCAATCGGGCATACTTAGTTTGATATGATCGTCTTTATGTTTGTATGCATGATGCGATCGAGCGCATGGATTTAGTAAGTGGGATGAAAAATCCCCTATGGGGAAGGGTTAAAGCCCTTTACCACGATGCTTTGCCGCGCCGGTTGATGTGTGTTCGGTTGAATGAAGATACGTTCTATCGGGCATACTAGTTTGATATTATTATGTTTAATTCTTTGTATGCATGACTCAATCGAGCGCATGGGCTTAGTAAGTGGAATGAAAGATCCCCTATGGGGAGGGGTTAAAGCCCTTTACCACGATGCTTTGGCGCGCCGGTTGATGTGTGTTGGGTCGGATGTAAGATGTGTTCAATCGGGCATACTTAGTTTGATATGATCGTATTTATGTTTGTATGCATGATGCGATCGAGCGCATGGGCTAAGTAAGTGCGATGAGAGATCCTCTAATTGAAGAGGTCAAAATCATTTACCACGATGCTTCGTCGTGCCTCGCATTGTACTATTTGCCATTTATGTATTGCGTCTCATTTCATGCATCAGGTATGTTCCCGTTTGAACGCGTTTACGAACACAACTCGAACGCGCATGCATTTTTGCCTTATCATGCATCAGGTCTCATCTCTGCTCGAACGCGTTCACGAATGCCATACAAACGTGAGCATTCTGTTTCATTTCTGTTCGAACGCGTTAATGAACGCCATACGAACGTGAGTATTCTGTTTCATTTCCGTTCGAACGCGTTCACAAACGCCATACGAACGTGAATATTCTGTTTCATTTCCGTTCGAACGCGTTTACGAACGCTACTCGAACGAGAACCTTCTGTTTACCGTTCGAACGCGTCTACGAACGCTACACGAACGCCCACGGTAAACAGATCCTCTTGCATCACATTATGACATGTCCATCTTAGCACATAGTTCCCTTTTTTTATGTTATGCATTTGTATTACCTCTCTAGTTGTCTATTTCTGTCATGCGCTTAAATATCTTTTCTTAATATGCATGGTAGTAAGAATGCTATTTGTTTGCGCTTCTGTGTCCACCAATGCGTTCATTAACTTGTATGCTTGCCGTATGATAAACCTTATGTATGCAAATTGAGACATAGATTACATGCAAATAGGCTGTATGCAAATTCGAATATCTGTCACATATAAATTTAGATGAACTTGTTGGTGTATGTATGTGGATTTAGAAGCATGATATTCTTAGAAATAAGTGTTACTTAAGCCTGATTAAATTATCATATAAATCCTTTCATTACAAGTGGCATAAGTAAGGGACCATTCCGAACCCAATGGTTTGAGGTCTTCCCTTGCGAGGGGTGAGCACGGCCTTAAATCTCATTTTCCCGGTTCACACCGGGTGTGTGACTCCATTATTCTTCGGTTTAGTCCCCCGTGGCTACTCCGTACTCCCGACCGGACCGCGAGCCCGGGACGGACATCATGCGTCGCCCAGTTTCTGTGTTCCCACAGTCTGGCGACTCCACTGGGGATAGAGAATCAGCCCCGAAATATTGTCTTGTGATGTTTGGATTTATGTTTTTAACTGACCGTGTCTATAGTGGATAAAGTGAGGGTTTAATCAAAGGCATTTTGAGGCTAGGTAATGGTTTGGTGTCTTCCTTCATTCACTACTTTTCTAGAAGAAAAGCTGTGAAGGCACCTAGATAGCCATCTACTCGTAGCCTATTGTGATGGACTAATTTGGAGGACTCGTTGTTTATTCCTGACACAAAGCGATAAAGACTAAGAGGCTTGGGTATTTAAGTGAGCCTCGCTCCACCTTCCCTCTGGGGAATCTACAACGGGAAATCCATTTGACAGTCCGTCACACACCATAGCTCATTGGCACGTACCTTAGTGTATAAAAAAGGGTGCGATCACTTGGTTGCTCGAACCCTTGAGTGGGGAGACCTAGTTGTGGTCCATCCTTCGCCGGTGAGAGCCTTTGCCTATACTCTTGCTAACCCACTCATAGACCGGGTTGGCTAAAGTAACAATTATTTCCTTGAATATGTGCTTGTGGACCATCCTCATTTGGATGCAGTTGGACTATTGTCAGAAATGCGGACTTGCTGGGCCATTTAAACTGGGGCGAGTTCGTACCTTATGACTATGAGGCCCGAAGCTTCTGAAATGTTGATGGGCCATTATGTAGAAATTATTACGTTATGTTTGCATCATCTTTCTTCTATGCTTGTGTTTGGGACATCTTCGTTTGGATCCATTTGGACCATTTGTCATGGGATATGGGCTTGTTGGGCCATTTAAATTGGGACAAGAAATGTATTTCATGACTATTGGGCCAAAGGCCGTCTAAGTGTGATTGGCCACTTTGTGCTTGTGTTCGAAACATTACCATTTGGACTTAGTTGGGCTCCTTGTCATAAGATGTGAACTCTTGGGCCATTTAAACTGGGATGGGTTCACTCCGTGACAATTAGCCGAAAGATTCTAAAATGGTAACTGGCTGATTGTTTGAAAATTTTAATTGATTTAATATGTATATATGTTACATGCATCTCGTGCACCTCATACATACATATATCATGTTAATACCATCTATGTCTCAAAAGACATCATAGATCCGTTGGGTTTGAGAAGGGACAAGACTCACTAAAAGAACAAGTATGAGTGAATCCGATAATGAGGTGTCCCGTATGGATCAGTTAGAGAACGGTCTCGCCAAGATCACTGAACAGTTGCAAGCTTTGACTACTGTTATGGCTGGTATAGGTTGGGTCTCGCACCGGGGTTAATTCTGGGGATGTGAGGCAAGAGGAATCTCCGAACAGATTGGGGATGATACCCCCGCTTTTGAGGATGATATGGCAGAGTATGCAGCAGGCAGAGTATCTGGGTCTCAGGCAGAGTTACAGAAACTTCAGGATCAGGTTGAGTCAGTTACCCGCAAGATGAGGGGTAAGAATGAGGATTTGCTAGATTATGACACACTGACTTTCGAGGAACAGTTGCCGGCACAGTTCAATATGCCTGATATGGCTAAGTTTAACGGGAATGGGGATCCAAGGGTGCATCTCCGACAGTTTGTATCAGTCATGAGTTCAGTTGGCTTATCTCAGCGCCAAGTGCAGAAAATGTTTGGAATGTCGCTTGAAGGAGCTCATGTGGTGTGGTACCACAGTTTGGAGAAGAAAGTGAAGGAAGATTGGAGGGAGTTGACTGATGCCTTCCTAAACAGTATGTCACTCACCTAGAGATCGATCTGTCACTCCGTGATCTAGAGAATGTTAAGCAGAAAGTGGAGGAGAGTTTTAAGGAGTATGTGGACCGTGGAGGGGTCAGTTATTGAAGATGCAGACTAGGCATTCAGAAGGACAGATTAAGATGATTATCAAGGGCACCAAGCCCTCCATTTACAGCAAGTTGAGGAGGATGACCTCCATGATTGCAGACTTTCGGCAGTTGAGGAAACTGTCATGGATATTGAGGAAGAAGAGGCTGAGAATAGAAAATTCTATGGTTTGAACATGAGGCCCATTGGGGAACATCGGGAGCAAAGCCCGTTTTCTGCGCTGAGATTGCCGCTATCCGGAACCGGCAGTTTTCCAACTTGGGAAGGCCCCTGTCCAAGGTGCTAGAGAAATTGAAGAGCAAGGGGCTCTTAAAACCCTTGGAAGCCAAACCATTACCCAATCCCCTACCACCACATTATAACCTAAGCCTTTACTGTCACTTTCACCACAAAAGGGCCATGACACTAACAATTGCGCCCGACTCCGCCATGAAATCCAAGACCTGATAGACTCCAAGAAAATACCTGACCCAGAAACAGAACAGCCTGACACACACAGAAACCCCTTACCCAATTACCGCGCCGTACCACCACCAGCCTATATGATCAATTCTGGCCTCCCAGAAGACCTTGTCCTGAAATCCTTTCACCCTCAAGCCTTTTGCCTAGGAATCTGGGATAGTACTAGTGAAGATGAGTTTGAGCAGGAAAAAAACTTTTGGCTTGATTTCTCTAGCAGTGATGAGGAAGAAGTAAGGGGAATGACGCGCAGTGGTCGCTTCTACAATGATATGGCGGAAAAGGGTAAGGAAGTTTTGACAGATGGTAGAGAAGTGGTTGAGACTGCAGAAAATACTGAAGGGGATGTAGTGCTGAGGCAATTGAGGAAGACTAGAGCACAAGTGAGTATCTGGGAACTGTTATGTGCATCTCGGGAGCATAGGAGGCTATGGTTGAGGCCTTGAGCAAGATCGTGGTACCGGAAGACGCCAACCCTGCAATGTTTGTTGGGTCGGTTCAGAAAGAAGCTTTGCAGATATCTTTTTCTGAGGATGAACTCCCGGCAGAGGGAAGAAATCATAATAGGCCTCTATTTATCAGGGCCGAAGTGAGGGGCAAGAAAACTTCATGTGTAATGGTGGATGACGGTTCGTCCATCAATGTGTGCCCGTTGAAAATTCTGGCAAGATTGGGTATGAAAGCAACAGACTTGGACCCCTCCAGTATGACTATTAAGGCTTATGATGACAGTAAAATGGGAGTTGAGGGTACTTTTATGGCTATGGTCAAGGTAGGGCCAATTGAAGATGAGGGTAATTCACAGTGCTGGACATCCCAGCCACTTTTGCCTTATTGTTGGGAAGGCCTTGGTTTTACAAACTTGGGGGTGTGCTTCCACTTTGCATCAGATGATCAAGTTCCCGTATGAGGGAGAAGTTGTTACCATCCGGGCTGAGTTAGATAATAATGTGGCTGCCTTGGAGGTACAACCTTTCACGAGGTTTCAGGTGTCAGCTACTTTTGAGGATGGGTGGATCCTAGGGTGGCTAGGATTATGGAGAAAATGAAGTTTGAGCCGGGTAAGGTTCAAATTGCCAGATTTCAGAGGACAGACCACTCGGAAAGGTTTGGGGTATAGATCTGATGAAGAAAAGCCAAAGGTCAAGAAAAAGGGCCTGAAACTGATGGAATGTTTTGAAAGCTTCAGGATATCAAGGAGGCCTGAACCTGTGGAAGTTAATGGGATTGTGGTGCCTGGATTTGAGATCTTCCAGGATTTTTTGGGTAAGAAACCGCTGACTAAAGAAGCTGTAGAAGTAGAGAATTGGGAAGAAGAATTGATGAAGTTGGAGAGCCTGACTCTGGGAGAGGTTGAAAAGCCTCAGGAAGACCTGATTGCAGAGGAAGAACTGTCTATAGATGATGAAGACATTTACCTTCCTGATTTGTTTGAATGTACTTCCGCATTATCCAATAATAAAGACATTTCTTTTGCTTACATGCCTGAGTCATTTCCATTTACTCTGCACGAATCAAGCATAATTGATATCAGTTCGGCCAGAACTACTGCATTTAACTTGGGTACGCTTGAGAACCCCAAGGAAATTTTGATTGCAAGTGAAGTTACCTCTGAAGAGAGGGAGAAACTAGAAGAAGTGTTGGTCAGATATGCCAAAGTGTTTGCTTGGTCCTATGAGGACATGACCGGGGTAGACAGAAACATTGCCCAACACACAATACCAACGTATCCGAATATGAGGCCAGTAAAACAGAAACTCTGACGGATGAGACTAGAATGGGCTAGAAAGTTAGAGAAGAAGTTAAGAAACAGATAGATGTGGGTTCTTGGAAGTAGTAAAGTATCCTGAGTGGTTGGCTAATATAGTGCCGGTGCCGAAGAAAGACGGGAAGGTCAGAATATGTGTAGACTACAGAGATCTCAACAAGGCTTGTCCGAAAGATGATTTTCTCTACCACATATAGATGTTCTGGTTGATAGTGCGGCTTTATCTGCTATGTATTCATTTGCAGATGGATTTTCAGGTTACAATCAGGTTCTCATGGCTGAAGAAGACAAACATAAGACTGCATTTGTTACTGAGTGGGGTACTTATTGCTACAAGGTTATGTCGTTTGGGCTTAAGAATGCGGGGGCTACTTATCAGCGGATGGCCACTACACTTTTCCAACGACTTGATGCACAAAGAATTGAGGTGTATGTAGATGACATGATGGTGAAATCAGACCAGGGTTGGGCATATTGAAGCACTGGAGAGGTTTTCTTCAGAGAGTTGACAGATACAACCTGCGGCTAAACCCTAAGAAATGTGTGTTTGGGGTGACATTAGGGAAATTGCTTGGTCATACGGTGGGAATGGGCGGAATAGAGGTAGACTCCGAAAAGATCAAAGCAATCACAGAAATGCCTGCACCGAAGACAGAGAAAGAAGTCAGAGCATTCGTGGGAAAAATTTAGTACATCAGTCGGTTCATCACCAAGTTAACGTCAGTATGTGAACCTATCTCTTCAAACTGTTGAGAAAAGATCAGCCAGTGAGATGGAATGAACAGTGTCAGACAACCTTTGACAAGATCAGAGTACTTGGTAAAGCCTCCTGTATTGAAACCTCTAAACCGGGCAGACCTTTGGTATTGTATTTGGCTATAGAATCAGAAGCACTAGGGGCAATGATAGTACAGGCAGATGAGACACGGGGTAGAACATGCAGTTACTATCTGAGTAAGAAGATGCTCCCGTATGAGGCTCGGTATCAAGAAGTTGAGAAGATCTGTCTTGCAGTGGTATGGGCTTCCAGAAAATTGCGGCATTATTTCCAGTCATACAAGATCCAGATAGTGGCCAAGGAAAATCCTCTGAAATATCTTCATTAAGTGCCTTCACTAGTGGGAAAGTTGGGCAGATGGTTGGTATTGCTGACAGAGTTTGACATTGAATATCTCACCTCCAAAGTGATCAAAGGGCGAGCAGTAGCAGAGTTTCTGGCAATGCAACCTGTTGAGGGGAATCAGTATAAGTTTGAATTTCCAGATGAAGAGATCCAAGCAATAACAGTTCAGAGATGGAAGATGTATTTCGACGGAGCAGTGAATTACAAGGGAGTTGGAATTGGAATCGTGATAGTGACCCCCGAATGGGAGACTTTGCCTTTGGCCAAGAGGTTGACATTCAGAGTAACTAATAACATGGCTGAGTATGAAGCATGTGCTTTTGGTTTGACAGCATTGATAGCCTTGAAGGCTGGGAGTGTGGAAGTCTACGGAGATTCTATGTTGGCAGTCTAGCAGATGCGAGGAGAATGGGAATTGAAATAAGAACGGTTGAAACCTTACCTTTTTCACCTCAGAAAGTTGGCACAGGTTATCCCCGAGTGTAAGTTTCAGCATTTACCGAGAGAAGAGAATCAGATGGCAGATGCATTGGCTACACTTGCAGCAACTTGGGAAAATCCAGAAAAGTTAGTGATGAGATCGTTGATACTGACAACAGCGAGCAGACCTGTTTATGAGATAGAAAGAATTCTGGGAGTTGAGGTCGACGATGGTAAACCTTGGTATTATGACATTCATAGGTATCTGGAACATGGTGAACTCCCGGAAGGGGCAGGCAGAAAAGACAGAATAGCCATTCAGAAGTTGGCTTCCTAGTATGTGATTTTGAAAGGGGAACTGTACAAGAGGCAGGCAAACGGTATCCAGTTGAAGTGTTTGAGAAAAGAAGAAGCTCAACATGTAATGGATGAAATACACGACGGGGTATGTGGTCCGCACAGGAATGGGTTGAATCTGTCCCGTAAGATAGTGAGATAAGGTTTTTATTGGTCAACCATGGAAACAGATTGTGCGAAGATGGTGAAGCACTGTCATGACTGTCAAGCACATGGTAATTTGAATCACTTACCGCACACAGAGTTACACGGCTGTCAGAGCCGTGGCCTTTCTCAGCATGGGGAATTGATATGATTGGAGAAATTCGGCCGAATGCGTCAAATAGGCATCGCTTCATAGTAGTGGCAGTAGATTACTTCTCGAAGTGGGTGGAAGCCGAATCATTCTGTAATGTTACAGCAAAAGCAGATGGCAAAGTTTATAGCTCGGAACCTCATTTGTCGGTATGGTATGCCGCATCATGTAGTGACAGACAACGGGGTCCAGTTTCAAGGAGAGACGAAGGCAATGTTACAGAGGTATGGGATAGGCCACCACAAGTCATCACCGTACAGGCCGCAGGCAAATGGGGCAGTTGAGGCAGCCAACAAGACTATAAAGACAATTTTAGCCAAGATGATAGAAAATTGCAGAGATTGGCCCGAGAAACTACCATTTGCTCTGTAGGGGTACAGAACATCAGTAAGGACAGCAACAGGGGCCACACCTTACTCTTTGGTCTATGGAATGGAAGCAGTATTGCCGGTAGAAGTGGAGATACAGTCTATGAGGGTATTAACAGAGGCAGAATTACCGGAACAGGATTGGGCCGCACAGAGGTTTGATCAGTTAGCACTATTGGATGAGAAGAGAACGAAGTCTTTGTATCACATGCAGTTGTATCAGAAGAGACTAGCCCGAGCATTCAACAAGAAAGTGCGTCCTACCAAGATCAGAAGGGTGATTTGGTACTTAAGTAGTCGAGGCCGTCGACGACAGATCCGAGAGGAAAATTCAGACCAAACTGGGAAGGACCTTACATAGTGCAGAAGGTAATGGGAAATGGAGCAGTGAAGCTATCAGACTTGGAGGGGAACGAGTTCACCGAGCCGATCAACGTAGACAAATTGAAGCAATACTTTGCCTGAGGGAGAGAAGACCGAGCGGCCACCACGGGAATTAACAGAAGACCTAACCCAACGGAATAAGAAAATCATTCATGCATACAAGTAACATTGCAGTCTCTTCGTGTTTGTTTTCGTTTTGTGTTCGCAGGTTTGAAGAAAGGAGAAAGCGGCAGAAATGAGCCAAGCAGCGTCAGCGCAATTTCAGTTTTTTGGATGAGTCCCAATGGGCGAGGCCCACATCAGCTTGGGGGCGAAGCCCATATCATCAGTTCGAGGGTGAGGTCCCTATAGTCAGAGGTGTGGGTGGGGGGGGGTGGGTCGAGGTGCCCCCGTTGTCAGTTGTAGTTCAGGGTCGAGGTGCCCAGGGTCGAGGTACCCACTACATCATCAGTTCGAGGGCGAGGTCCCTATAGTCAACGGTATTGGGTCGAGGTACCCAGGGTCGAGGTGCCCCCGTTGTCCGTTACAATTATCGGGACGCGTCCCAGGATCGAGGTCCGCTGCAGCACCAACTCAGCTCGAGGCAGCAGCCGAGCTAGGTAAGTGAAAATGCATTGCATAACTTTGATAAGATTGTTCAAAGTCACACACTGTACAAGTCCCATCAAAGTGGGGGCGACTGTAGGCATTGCATTTCCGCATGTGAAACCCAATGATGAGTCTCAGTTGGAGGCACTACCTTTTTAGCTAAGGATATTGCGGGAAACGGAGGTCGGAAGGGGAAATTCGAAATAAGTACGTCATCAAGTTCATTTCACAAGCTCACTGTCTTCGTAAGTGCTACGTTCGTTACTTCGTTCGAACGTCAGGCAGATAGCGGATGTTCGTGTAGCATTCGAATTGGCGTTCGAACGGCGTCGGTGTTTCTGGTTTTGCTGCTAGCCTCGCACCCCAGCCCAATTAGCTCCCCAAAGCCCATAAAACACATCCCAATTTAATTAAATTAAACATTGAATTAAATAAAATATTTAAACCATTTACCAATTAAATAAAACATAAAATATAATCAAACCTAATTAAGATCAATCAAATATATTAACTTCCTAACTAAACAAATCACATACTAAATTAAAAAGATGTCATGCCTAATTAAAATCAATCATAACAAATTAAAGATATTGACTTCCTATTCTAGCCAAGATTTGTCCCCCCTCAATCTTTGACTTTCCTTGCTCAACACCAAATCAAATCCTCATTTTAATGCCAAAATCCCTTCCTTGTGAGACAAGGTGAAGCCCTAACCCTTCTCTATATAAACAACCCCTAACCAAAGCCATCCTGGGGTTCAGACAATATCATTCACGGTAATAGCATAAAGAAGTAAAAACAATTTCTCTCATCCACCTCCTTCAATAACCGAAGCACACATATCTCTCAAATCACGCCTAAGACACTCCTTCAAGCCTTCTCTTGCACGCCCAAGAGACCTCCAAACTCTCTCATTGCCGCATCCAGCCCCTTCACAGTCCTTAAATCCACGCCAAAACAGCATGAGCAGCCCCTTTACTTCTCAGAATTGCCGCACAATACCCTCTACAAACAGTTCAATCCGTAGCCCACTTACAATAACCGAAACTGACCCAAACCAGTCCCTAAATCACGCCCAAACAGCAGTAATTTAACCCCTAAAACAGCAGCAAAATACACTTAAAACATTCCCTAAAAACCTTAAAGTAATAACATAAAAAATTGCATTAATAATCCTTAAAATAATCACACAGGACTGCACTAAAAACCCACAAAAACTCGGAACAGTCCGTTGAAACGTCAAAACAGGTGACCTGAACAGTGAGCAGCAAAAAAGAGGCCGAACAGTAGCAGAACGGAGTCCAAACAGCAAGTAAAACAGCAAAGCAGTGAGTTAGGACACTAAACCAGTGAACCGGAGAAGTTGAGGAGCTGTACCCTTCCGATGTCCGTGAAACGCAAGCCTGAAAGTTGGCAAAAAGGTTAGACCTGAGGGTATCTTTGACACTCGTTTTTTTGTATTATTTATTAAATATTGCTTGCATGATTGTCATGTTGAAATGCATGTTGTGGCTGTGGAATAAAATGAGAGATGTGTCAACTCTCGCGGTATATCGGATGGAAACCCGGACATAAATTTCATAACCAATTCCGAATGGACGGTAATATGATCTGTACTCAGGACACAACTCCACGTACCGCTTGAGTAAACGGCACCCTCTTTTGTTTTGTGTTGCTTTTGTTTATTTATTTTTCGTCACTTGAATTCTGTATGTTGCTTATTTATGCATGATTCAATCGAGCGCATGGGCTTAGTAAGTGGAATGAAAGATCCCATATGGGGAGGGGTTAAAGCCCTTTACCACGATGTTTTGCCGCACCGGTTGATGTGTGTTCGGTTGGATGTAAGATGTGTTCAATCGGGCATACTTAGTTTGATATGATCGTCTTTATGTTTGTATGCATGATGCGATCGAGCGCATGGGCTTAGTAAGTGGGATGAAAGATCCCCTATGGGGAAGGGTTAAAGCCCTTTACCACGATGCTTTGCCGCGCCGGTTGATGTGTGTTCGGTTGAATGCAAGATACGTTCAATCGGGCATACTAAGTTTGATATTATTGTGTTTAATTCTTTGTATGCATGACTCAATCGAGCGCATGGGCTTAGTAAGTGGAATGAAAGATCCCCTATGGGGAGGGGTTAAAGCCCTTCACCACGATGCTTTGCCGTGCCGGTTGATTGTGTTCGGTCGGATGTAAGATGTGTTCAATCGGGCATACTTAGTTTGATATGATTGTCTTTATGTTTTTATGCATGGTTCAATCAAGCGCATGGGCTTAGTAAGTGGAATGAAAGATCCCCTATGGGGAGGGGTTAAAGCCCTTTACCACGATGCTTTGCCGCGCCGGTTGATGTGTGTTCGGTTGGGTGTAAGATGTGTTCAATCGGGCATACTTAGTTTGATATGATCGTCTTTATGTTTGTATACATGATGCGATCGAGCGCATGGGCTAAGTAAGTGCGATGAGAGGTCCTCTAATTGAAGAGGTTAAAATCATTTACCACGATGCTTCGCCGCACCTCGCATTGTACTATTTGCCATTTCTGTATTGCGTCCCATTTCATGCATCAGGTCTGTTCCCGTTTGAACGCATTTACGAACGCAACTCGAACCCGCATGCATTTTTGCCTTATCATACATCAGGTCTCATCTCTGTTCGAACGCGTTCACGAACGCCATACGAACGTGAGCATTCTATTTCATTTCTGTTCGAACGCGTTAACGAACGCCATACGAATGTGAGTATTCTGTTTCATTTCCGTTCGAATGCATTCACAAACGCCATACGAACGTGAGTATTCTGTTTCATTTCCGTTCGAACGCATTTACGAACGCTACTCGAACGAGAACCTTTTGTTTACCGTTCGAACGCGTCTACGAACGCTACACGAACGTCCACGGTAAACAGATCCTCTTGCATCACATTACGACATGTCTATCTTATCACATAGTTCCCTTTTTTTACGTTATGCATTTGTATTACCTCTCTAGTTGTGTATTTCTGTTATGCGCTTAAATATCTTTTCTTAATATGCATGCTAGTAATAATGCTATTTGTTTGCGCTTCTGTGTCCACCAATGCGTTCATTAACTTGTATGCTTACCGTATGATAAACCTTATGTATGCAAATTGAGACATAGATTACATGCAAATAGGCTGTATGCAAATTCGAATATGTGTTACATATAAATTTAGATGAACTTGTTGATGTATGTATGTGGATTTAGAATCATGATATTCTTAGAAATAAGTGTTACTTAAGCCTGATTAAATTATCATATAAATCCTTTCATTACAAGTGGCATAAGTAAGGGACCATTCCGAACCCAACGGTTTGAGGTCTTCCCTTGCGAGGGGTGAGCGCGGCCTTAAATCTCATTTTCCCGGTTCACACCGGGTGGCGACTCCATTATTCTCTGGTTTAGTCCCCCGTGGCTACTCCGTACTCCCGACCGGGCCGCGAGCCCGGGACAGCATGCGTCGCCCAGTTTCTATGTTCCCACACTTAGCCTGCGTTATTTCCCCGTTATTGTCACAATACAAAGGAATGGGCTCAACTGCTAACGGAACTACTCCTAATCCAATTAGGAATTTACGGATCCAAACTGCCTCTTTTGTTGCTTCAGCTGCATCAATATATTCTGCTTCTGTTGTTGAATCGGCAACAGTCTCTTGCTTGGAAGATTTCCAGCTCACTGCTCCGTTGTTCAAACAAAATATGTACCCTGATTGTGACTGAGAGTCGTCTTTATCGGTTTGGAAACTGGCGTAGGTGAACCCAGTCACATCAAGTTCTCCATCTCCATAGACTAAGAAAGCATCATTAGTTCGTCTAAGATACTTAAGGATATTCTTAACTGCAACCCAGTGACCATCACCTGGATCGGCCTGATAGCGACTGCACATGCTCAAATCATACGAGACATCAGGTCGCGTATATATCATGGCATACATGATCGATCCGACTACAAAAGTGAACGGGATCCGACTCATATTGTCTCTCTCATCTTGAGTTTTTGGACACATGTCCTTAGATAGAGAGACGCTATGTGAAACTAACAGCAGTCCCCTCTTAGACTGATCCATGTTGAATCTCTTCTACACTTTGTCAATGGACGAGCTCTAGGAGAGTCCTAGCAGCTTTCTAGATCTATCCCGGTAGATCCTAATTCTCAGAATAAAAGGCTGTTTCTCCTAGATCTTTCATGGAGAATTTTAATGAAAGTCAAGCTTTCACCGATTATGGCATGGGAATGTCATTGCCAATAAGTAATACATCATCAACGTAAAGGACAATGAATGTCAGTGCGCTCCCACTACCCTTCTTATATACACAAGGATCATCTTCACTTTGAACGAAATCATATTCTTTTAAGATGTCATCAAAACATTGGTTCCAAGAACGCGATGCTTGCTTCAATCCATAAATGGATCGATTTAACTTGCAAACCTTGTTTGCATGTTTTGGTATGACAAAATTGTCAGGTTGTTGCATATAAACATCCTCCAAAAGGTTTCCGTTAAGGAAAGTGGTTTTGAAATCCATCTATAATATTTCATAATCGAAATATGTAGCAATAGCAAGCATTATCCGAATGGATTTAATCATGGCAACATGTGAAAAAGGTTCTTGGTAATCCACACCATGTCATTGACGATACCCTTTTGCTACAAGCCTAGCTTTGTACGTTTGTATGTTGCCATCCATGTCAGTCTTCTTCTTGAGACCCATTTACAACCAATAGGCTTTACGCCTTCTGGTGCATCAACCAGTGTCCAGACTTGGTTGGTATACATGGAATCCATTTCGGATTTCATGGCATCCTGCTATAAAGTGAAGTCGATACCTTGTATCGCTTCCTTATACATATCTGGTTCATCTTCCTCAATAAGATTGATATCTACATGAGGTGAGATCAGAAACCCATACCTCTTAGGTTGTTTTCTGACTCTCTCCGATCTACGCCGTTCTTGTGTATTAGAAGATTGCGGTACAGTCTCATCCCTGATGAACTGTTCATGTTCCGTTAAGGAATCGGTACTTGGAACAGTCTCACTCCGATTTTCATCGAGTTCTACTTTCCTCCCACTTACCACTGCATTTAGGAATTCCTTTTCAAGGAAAACTGCATGGAGAGCAACAAATATCTTGTTCTCTTATGGGTCATAGAAGTAATATCCTTTGGTTTCCCAAGGATAACCTACAAATAGGCACTTATCCAATTTGGGTTCTAGTTTGGTACCATCCAAATGTTTTACATATGCCCAGCATCCCCAAATCTTCAGGAATGTGAAACCCGGTTTCTTTCATGTGCATATTTGATATGGAGTCTGTTCAACAGACTTTGACGGAACCTTATTCAAAATAAGTATTGCACTGTTCAATGCATATCCCCATAAGGAAATTGGTAGCTCCATGGGACTCATCATAGACCTTACCATGTCCAACAAAGTTTGGTTTCTCCGTTCGGACACACCGTTTAATTGAGGTATTCAAGGAGGAGTCCACTGTGAAAGAATACCATATTCTTTCAAGTAATCGAGAAACTCATTGCTTAAGTATTCTCCACCACGGTCTGACCGTAATGTTTTAATACTTTTGGCAGTCTATTTTTCCACTTTGTGTCGAAACTCTTTGAATTTTTCAAAAGTTTCCGACTTGTGTCTCATAAGATACACATAACCATAACGCGATGCATCATCCGTAAATGTTACGAAGTATTCATAACCACCTCTAGCCTAGCTAGACATGGGCCCACATACGTCACCATGAACGAGGGCTAACAGTTCGGTGGCACGTACACCTTTACCGCTAAAAGGCGTCTTAGGCATTTTGCCCAATAAACAAGATTCACAGACGTCGTATGAATTAGGATCAAATCCATCCAAGTATCCACTCTTCGAAAGTGTGGATATACCAGTCTTGTTTATGTGTCCCAGGCGACAATGCCACAGATAAGTTTCATATGTATTACTCATTTTTAGCCTTTTGTTTGTTATGTTATATGTTTGAGATTCATTTATATTCAAAATATAAAGACCATTATTTACATCAGCAGTGCATATCTCAAAATCATCTTTATAAACAAAACATCCAGTGTTCTGGAACAGAAAGGTTTACCCGCAAACGGGTTGAACTAGATATAGAGATAATGTTTCTAGTCAAACTAGGTAAATTATAACAGTTTCCTAATTTAAGTACATGCCCAAAGGGCAGTTCCAAAACTTAGGTTCCCACAGCCAAAACAGCGACTCTCGTCCGGTTTCTGATTCACAGGTCGATCTCATCTGAAGCCAGTCTTCTGCTAATCAGCAGATCCTGCAAATAAGTAAATATATGTATGTACCACATCCAATATCAAAAATCCAATTTTTAAAACCAGTAGTGGACACATTTATTACAATAACAAACATACATGAAGTCGGAGCCTTGCCCGCCTTCACTTCCTTTATGTCTGCCTTGTCCATACAGTAGTCACGCTTCCAGTGACCCCGTTTGTCACAATTTAGGCAGATATGTTGGGATATGTCTTTTGTCTTCAGAGAAGACTGTGACTATTTTGCCTTTGCCCTTTTTTTCTTCACACCCCAGAAGCCTTTGGCCAAGCCTTGGCCTTCTGGGCCGTCGAAGTAAGATGTACCTTGCGCGTCTTGCCCCTTTTGGAAGCTTTAGCTCTGCCTCATTGAGCAAAGCCATTAACTCTCCAAGAGTTTTCTCTTGGTTCATGATGAACCCGCCCCAGCATTCGGGTAGAGACTGTAAGATCAAATCTATGGAATTATCGGCCTTATAGGTAATGCCCAGCTAACCATACTGTTCGACTGTCATCAATCATCTGCAACACCTATTGCTAGACATACGCGAGTGAAAGAGCTTCCTTTGCAATTCATACTTCTAATATCTAAGGTTATATCTATGAAGATCGTTTAATTTCAACATCATGGTATAAGGATCTAATCCTTAGTTCTGACGACGAAATTAAGGAGTCATTGCGGCAAGCATAACGGATTGAGCACTAAAGTTATCATCACAATGAGTCTTCTAAAGCTCATGCTCTACTATTTGCTCAACTCCGGGCTCAGGCCCGAGTGGTTTCTCTATCCAATAGAGTAACTTCTCAACTCTCAGGACTATCCTATGATTCATTTCCCAATCTGGAAAATTTATGCTGTTAAAGACATTTTCACCCAGGATTATGTCATTTGACGCTAATCTTTCCAGCCATCTTGATTGCTATAGTCCAATTATCCAATCAACGATTTTGGGTACACTCAAAATGCAATGGTTAATATAGTTCGACTATATAACCAACTACAAGTGGAGTATTGTCATGTACAGACTAACTGTTCAAAGAAAGCAATATTCAATATTAGTCCAACTAATATATTTATTACAACGATAAATTAAAATAAAAGAGCGCGTATTGGCAAGTATCTAAACGAAATTTTAAATTTAATACTAGCCTCCCACTATTTTTCAGCAAGCCTCTAACCCTCTGTGGAGTACTCGGGAAACCCAGTTTCTTAGTGGGCTAGGATCCCGTTAAATAACACACAACCTTGACTTTGGCCAAAAAGCTGTATGAAACTTAACTAGGTAGATCTCTAAGATCAATTGGATCTCATCCAATTCCTAGATCCGGTAGGTGGATCTCCAAGTCCGAAACACATATCCAATATATGCAAATATATCCAAAATATTTCCTAACATTTTCCTATGAATCAACTAAGCCTTGGATTTGGCTCAACAAACTTAATGATTCCAGTTTCGCGGGACCCATTGATAGTGGGATTGCTTCGTAATCCACATCGATGAACTAGAAGTGACCTTGGCTTTGGCCAACAAGTCACAACCGCCCAAGACATGCGATATATAACAAAGCCTTCGTGGTTCTAACACATCCGCGATGGACATTGATCTTCACTTTGGCCAACAAACCAATGCCATTCTTGGTTCTTGAGAGAGCACCACTCAATGGAAGGAAAAACGCTTAATATTTGAATGAGGGTTTTTCACGTAAATTGGCAACCAATTTATTATCTTAATTAGGTCTCATCATACACCTTAAACATGCATTCTAAAAGCATAATAAGGCGTAAAATAAATTAATAATGATAATGGATGGATATATAACAAATGTTCATAGAACAAATCTATCTCTCTCCTCTCTCTGGCTAGCACTATTCATACTTCTACTCAATTACATAATACATTAAAGAAACCTCATTTACATTGAGGGGAATTAGTGAGAATATAAATACAAAGAGAATATAGATAATAGGCTGGACACGCAGGTCTAATTAATAAATTCTAAATTTATTACAACAATTTCCAAAATTGCCCTCAACCTTCTAATATCCATCTGATATATATTATTCATACAATCCATCCATGTATTCACACAAAGCATGTTATTCAATCAATCTAATCCAATAATTAATCTTTGAATTAATGACCATCCAATGTTCAAACAACGATTTGATTTGCGCGAGTCCAACTCGTTAAAGAATTAGTACTCAAAGTGCGTATTCTTGAATTATATCGAACTACAATTTTAAATCCAATTTAATTTGTATTCAATACTAATTCAAATTTAATTCCAAATTAAATAATTACACTTATTTTAGTGTCTTTTAGACTTAGATTCTAAATCCAATCTTGATGGGTCTCAAAGGCCAATTAATATCCAATACTATTTTAATTAATGTCCAATGGGCTTTTAATTAATTCTTAAGGCATGGGCTTTGGCCATTATGGATCCAATCCAAGATGCCAAGGCCCAATTTAGGAATAACCATTTGCCATAAAATCAATTTTGGCCCATTAGGCCCAATTAAATATTAAAAGGCCCAAAAGTTATATTTGGACTTTATGGAATGGTTTTAGGCCCAATATGGATCCAATCCAGTTGTCCTAAACCAAGTTTGGCCCAACCAAGCCCATTAAGCCCAAATACAGCAAAATTAGCCCAATCCAATTTTAAAGACTAACTTTAATTAATATAACATTCCAAATATTACATTAATTTTAATTGAAGTGTAATAGCCCAATTAAACTAATTAATCATTCTTTAATTAATCAACTCATGTCCAACACAAATTGAAGCAAAATCAATCAATTACATGTTTCTTGGTTCACGGCAATATAGCATAAAATAGCAATTAATTTGATTTCAATCCAATTAAATCAACAACTAATTTAACTCATGTTTTAAACACATCCAATGGTCTAAAATCAAAAAATCACCATGATACATGTTAGGGTTGTATTCGGCCATGGCAAGGAAATTATGGAAAATTTTTATCCAAGATGCATAAATCCAATTCATCATCATCAAACCACATCCAAACAAATAATTTTGAAAAATCGTACTCCAAGCATAAAATCCCAAATAAAGTATATAAACCCTAAACTCATTTCATGCTTAGAAATGGCTCTGATACCATTGTTAGTGTTCCTAGAACATGCCAATGATCTCTAAGATGATATTATGTGTGAATATTCAAAGAAATAGCGGAAATACGTATAATGATCGGATGTGGAGATTTCAAAAATCTTTTCGTTTCGAAAGCTCCAAGCTTGATGTTTATGTTCCAAACACAAGAAATTAGTTTCCCTATCACATTATATGACTCCTTGAAAGTGCCAGCTTGAAGAAATTTTGAAGCAAAATTTCCCTTTGAGAAGATGATGTTCACGGAAAAGTAAGGGGAGAGGGAGAGAGTTTTCTTTTGTTTGATATTTGATTTCTAAATTCAATTACCAATTACCAAAACAAAAGTTGGTATATGTCTTTCCAAAATTAAAACAAAGTGTGTGTTGGTTTGGATTGTGTGTTGAATAAGCAATCTAATTCTTACACAACCTTTAACAACTTACATCACTAGTCAAACTTGTTGATGTAAGTCAAGTGGGTCCCACCACTTTTAAATTCCAAATTTAAGTCGAACAACTCAACACACAACTTCGCTCGGGCCCGTGTTCATTTAAATACGAATTAAACGAATTTTCCGTTGCGACTTAATTAAATCCAATTTAATTAAATAATAATACCTCACAATATTATTATGAAAGTCGCTTACGAATTAATTCTAAATTAATTCATTCGCCCGAATTAAAATCCAATTTTAATTCCGCTTTGAAATCTAATTTCAATTGATATATCGAATATAGTATTTAATCGATTAATTCCAAGTTAATCGCGTTCTCTCTTCTATCAGAATTTTATCCCAGATAAATTCTTACCGTAATTAATCACAGATTAATTTTTCTATCTCTTATAATTAATCCTAGATTAATTCTGTTCGTGTCAAACGTCATCGGTGAATCTTTGGGAAACGACCCATGAGATCCCTTGATATATTGGCAGTAAATACGATTGCCGGACTATACGAACACGTGCGTACCCAGTATCACATTCTTACCGATTTACAAGACATGGTTGGCTTCTAGCAAAGCACAGTGCCTACCCAATTCTCCAGAAATATTATTTTAAGGAATACATAATCTTTATCAAGCGTAGTATACTAAGTATTGCGTATTATGATCCAGTATTGGATGTCACATGCTAGACATGGGGCTGGAATTGTGTATGCCCCTTACAAATCATATATCGGATCACTAGCAACTAGTCTCTGTAATCGGATAATCATGACCCTATCATACTATCCCAATAGCTGCAGTATTTAAGAGTACCAGTTTTGTATCACTGCATGATCATCATCTCCATTTGATTAAAGTGATATTTCCATCTTGACATCACACCCAATACACTACGATTCTTAGTAAACCCAGAAGAGGTGTACACTGAACCTGTTAAAGCCCCGAACGACTAAAACCAAAGCATACTGATTGTCGCAAGTATTAGCGAGGCAAGTCTCAAGTTAAGACCAAATGCACCTACCCTGATTCGGATTCCCATAGACACATAGTCATACTACCAATAGGATTCTGAGGGTCTATCCAGAGCGAAGCTATTCCCGTACCATCGGTTAACAGAACCTCCTATCACACTTACATAAGTATCCAATACTTAAATATATAAGAACTATGTCGTTAAGCTTCTATAACGCGCACAAGTGCAATACTAGCCTATTCCGCATTATCGATGTCCAGTCTCCATAATACTACGACTAGGTATATTTAATGATTAAACCTTTTGTGGATTAATATTGTCTCATATCTTATTAATCTGGTATTAATCATATGGACTTTTATCATTTATATATATCTAAGTAATCCAATTACAAAATGATAAAAGAGCAATTTCATTTGTCACAGAGTTAATTTGTACAAAGAACACCATGTCTTTTACAAGTGATGTTATTGGTCATAATTGTCCAACACATACAAGCTTATAACCATCACCACCACAAATCGGCCAATATGCTACATTTATCAAAACAACACTAATATTTATTCAAGCCATAACCTCCATGATTTTCATCATTTTCAAGCCACAACAACTATCAAAATATAATCATATTTAATCCATGACATTAGGACAAGCTAACATATTAACAATCTTTCACAATTCAAACTAATTTAATACATATACCATGGTACATCACCACCCCCAACATCATTTAGTCAAAAATTCAAGCTTCCTAACAGCCCCTCACTTCGGCCATGGCTAGGGTTTAGCATCCATATTGAATCTTGAATTTTTCTTATAAACTATGGCTTATTCCAAGTTATGTTAGCTCTAAATGCGTTTCTATATATACACTCTATAATGTCTGATCTTAACAAAAAAATCCATTTGAACTCTAAGCCATCCTAATTTCGAAAATAAGATTGAAGAACTCACATGTAAAACTTTCAAATTGTAAAAATGGGAGATGAGGAATGGCTCACTTATATGGCTTTGCTTGAGAGGGGGGCCATGATTCCTTCTTGATATGGCGTGAAGAGAAGAGAAGAGTGTTGAAAAGAAGAAGAAATCATTTATGGAGGTTTTTGATGAAATATAAGAGATGAATAGTAATCTTTTTATATAGAGAATGGCTGATTTTTACAATTAAAATAATAATTTTAGTTAAACATGTGCCAAAACTCTAGATAAATCTCGAAATTCACTATTCATCCAATAAAACATGCATTTGTAACCTTCTTTTAATCAAAATTTGAGAAATATTCAACATGAAAGTTTTAGATCTCGTTCTAAGCTTTCCGATCATATAACGATCATTGAAAACAGACATTGGTAGCAAAAATTAGAGCCAAAATACTAAAAGTTGCATGTAACTCAGTAAAATTCTACTACGAAACTGAAAAATGTCACCATTTGATCCCGAAGTAATTTATACGAGTAATAAACTTGTTGATAATGCCTAATTAAACCCTAAAATATGTCTCATAAATGCATTAGAAAATTCATGAGTAAGTCATGACAGCCGGAATGTTACATGGTTGCTAGAAAAAGATGAGTGAATGCCTGGAAATGTTGTTCTTGCACAGAAGTGATTGCTAAAAGTGGTAAAATAGAGATAAAAGGCCTTTATATAGGTTGCTCGAGTCAATCCTAACTGTTGATTTGAGACTGAACTCTTTGATGAATGCCACGTGCACGAGTCAATCTTATCCATTGAATTAGAATCAAGGACTTAGATAAGTAGCACATCCTCGATAACTCTCGGTCGATCAATTTGGGCAAGCAAATTACAAATGAGGGACATCTGGTACATTTGATAGAGGAAGCACATATGATTTTATGGATGTGACGGCCGTATTTAAGGAAGACTATTATACCTTCACATATTCCTATGGAAAATTTAGAACCATAAGAGCGTCTTTTTTAGATAACGATGAAAGAGGGGCAACTGTCACAAAAATGGTATCTTTAGCAGCAAGTAAGGTGATATGCCTAGGTCGGTAGATTTCTATGAAACCTGATGTAGTAAAGAAGAGGGGAAGACAAATACGACCCGATGAGGATGTTTGGGAGGTTCTTAACAGAAGATTGACAGTAGTTTAATGCCATGATCGGTCTGATCACTCTTCTTAGTCTGTACCACCATCTCTTATAAAGTTCCCGGCATTAACTTGTAAACTCATTGATAACGAGAACTATGAGAAAAATATTGATGGTGGCTTTTTTATGGGAGGTCGAAGGCAGTAACACAGCCTAATGGATAGAAAGGCCCATTGCCCAATATTTAGAAGAAAAGATGGAGCATGACCCGACCATGATATCTAATGAAGATTCAGAGATTTTGAGGTGTTACAATTATATGTAGTACCCAACCCGATCACATTGAAAAGTGTTTTTGGGATACTCTGAATATTGTTTAAGACCAACTTGATGAGTATCATTTATATGAACCCGACCATATTGAAGACTAGATTTGAGAGAACAAGTTATCTCGGTGACCCGACCCAAGTAATGAAGATGGAATCAAGACCGATCAGTATGGGAGAAGCATGAGGTCTACCCTACCTAGAAAGAAGTGCATCTAGAAGCTAATGATGGAAGGGTAAAGCAACGATTCACATTGATTCTTGACTCTGCCAGTCTGTTGGGATATATGCCCTAGAGCTTCATGTTTATTATGAAATAAAATATGCATTATTCATATATCAAAATATTTAATTTAAATCACATATTATAAATTATTTTATTTACCCTTGATTACTCATGTGCATTTAGACTTAGTGTATGAGTGTCATAACAAAAAGATTTAAGTAAGAAGTTAGTATTCTAAAATAGTCCATAGAGACCAAACAAATAGGGTACTTTATTTGCGGTTTATCTATAGTCTCGGTCCATTTTATAATTGTATGGCGACCTTGATTCAGGATCGTCCATATAGTGACATGAGAATGAAGGCACCTTGTAGATGTAATCATATAGGATTGGTCCCAGATAGAAATAAGTTTTCTTATAATATCTGTTAAATAAAGAAATTTATTTCAATCTACTAGATGGCCATATATGAATTGACCTGAATCCTGAGTGTACTGCAAACTCCTGCATGGCTGGCTATGTCATTTGATTTACAAAGGTGAGGTTGGTATAGCAATCCCGACCAATAGCTACATACTTGGGGATATGGATTGGTGTGTAACTGTGGACGTTTTACATAGATATGGAGTTCACTCCTTCGTGCGAGAAGTAGATAAATATCTTTCTTAATGGTTGATTCGGTACTTGAATGATTAGAGCGCTCAAGTCTTTCTTTTGCGAATAGAAAGATTAATATTCATAATAGTTATGAATAAATTGTTCATTAGAAAATCAATTTTATTTAAAGTAAAAATAATTAGAGGGGCATAACGAATAATATGACTCGGCTCTAATCATTAGATGCTCGTGAATGGCCAATCCATATGTAATGACTATATCGAAGGACGTCGATGTAGTTCGGCATATATTATCCATCTACGGCAATGAGAGTGCAGCTTTGGATTTTTAGTGGAATAACCCGAAGTTAATAATTCAGAATATTTAATTAATATTTCGGAATTATTGGGGCTCAGAACCGTAGGTCCATTTGGTCTCCTTGCTACATCGACATACTGTAACAAATTAAATATAATTGGATAGTCCAATTATATACTCATATACATATATTATTAATAATATATTTTGTCACACATGTAACTGTATATTATATTTAGTACAAGATTTTTATTTAATAAATAATTATAAGATAATCATTTGATTTAATAAAATATATAAAATGGTTTGATATATCATTTATAGTGATGTAGAATTTTTCAAATATAAATTGTAAAAATTCAACATCTAAATAATGGCATTTACACTATATTTTGATAATCAAACATTGCCACTATGATTACAATTAAAATTTTGGTTGTTGTAAAAATTAGGTGTGGAAAATGCTAAGGTGGTTTGAAAAGGGTTTAGGTTTTTTGTTCAATTTTGACAATATTCTATCCTAAGTATAAAAGGATAAGGATGTTATTCTTTTACAATAACTTTCTTAATTGAAAAACCTAGCCAGTTTTGTTCTTGTTTTCTCTCAAGTGTTGGAAGAAAAAGAGAAAGAACAAAAACAAAAGAAAAAATTATGCTATGATATTTTTAATTTCTAAGGAGTTTAGAGATTGATTTTGTGAGTCAAGCCCAACCTTATTTTTATTGGTTTCGAGACATAGCACGGAAAATCATTTGGTGTTGGAACACAAAGAGATATTTCAAGAGTATTGAGGGGTTGTTTTTTATAGAAAAATCATACCTGAATTACGGGCTGTTTTAGGTGAGCTGTGCGCGTGTTTTGTGTGCAAAACGGTTCAGATCTGAAATACTATTTGGAGGATGTTTGGAGGCTGTTCCGGGGTAGGAAAATTGTTAAAATAGAAGCATAACATCAGACTAGTGGTTGGTCAAATTTGGCTAAGAGGGGGAGAGAGCAGAAAAAATTTAGGTCAATCCAAGTGCCTAAGGCGTTTACGCTGCGTGAGGGAAAGCTTTTCCTACAATTGGCATCAAGTGATGAATGTATTGCATTAACCCTTATCTTTTTAATTAAAAGTTTATATTTCTATTGATTATTATGAGATATATATTGTTGGTATGTATGTTGTGATGAGTAGGTACATTTTAATTATTCATATGATGAATGTTTGTTTTAGATTCATGTGATGAATGTATTGCATTGATCGTTATTTTTTTCCAGCTCTTATTTTTGTGTTATATTTAATTTTGGGAATGTAAGGCCATAAGGCCAAATTTAAACAAGTGTTGTAAATTTATTTCCTATGTAAAAATTTCAAGTTGTAACATTCTTTGCATTTGGAGAGCCGATGCCGTAAAGAACTCAACGAAATTCAATGGAGCGAGATTTGAAGACCAAAGGATGTCTTGGAATATTTTTTTACTAATCAGATTAGTATAAGAAAAAATAAGTGCCCAACAATATAATTTTATCTTGTGTTAGTTTAGTTCCCTAAACCTAGAAAACGTGAGGCGTCTGACGTCCTCTATTTCGCGTCGCGACTCGAGTCCCTAATGTTTGAGATTCGCGATGCTAAACAGGTTACGTCACGATGCGTTCTGGAAATTTCATTCTGCCTGGGTTTTCTACTACAACGCGTCGCGACACATTACCCAGCGTTGCGACTCCCATCAGTTATGTGTATATTTATTTCAAAATATTTGAATAACATGTCATATAGCTTTGGCCTACTCCTGTATTTTCACATGTCATAACATGTTTTAGATGCATGAATATTCTAGTCATAAAATGTGATTTTATGAAATTAAGAGTTAAATTGGAACATGATATTCATGGAAACAAATTAAAAAGATTAATTAGTTTAATGGTTTAAAAATTGGAAATTCAAAATTTAATACACAGGACTTTATAAGTGCATTATTTTTCAATTGGTATATCGGATGGAAACTCGGACGTAAAATCCATAGCCAGTTCCGAATGGATGGTAGTATGGTCCGCACTAGGAATATAATTACATGTACTATTGGAATTTATAATACGCTTACATTAATTAAATAGTTTAATTAAAAAAATTTCCATTTGTTGAATTATAAATTTTCAACCTGTTAGTGAACTAATATTTGAAGTGTTAAAATGAATTAAGTCACTAAACCAAACTTAATTAAATTAGTTTAATTAAGTAAAATATTATTGGAGACTAATGGATATTAGTGAATAAAATTTTAAGAGTTAAAATTGGTTAGATTCCTAATTATACACTAGTGTTATGTATTGTGATGTTTTAGCCCTATATAAACATTTCACGAAGTGTGTGTTCATCATCTTTGTCACACACTAGTCATAAATATCAAGCATGTTCACACCAAAGGAAATAGACAGAGAGATCAGAAAACTCTTACTTGTATTTTTTGATGCTAAAGAAAAATATTGAATGCTTGGAGTTCTTGAGAGCTTAAAGTTGTAGAGGATGACTTGAAGTTTTTTAGAGTGTTTTGGAGAAGAAGAAGTGCTAAAAGAAAAAAAGTGAAGAATAACGGCCTTTAATCAGGCAGCTCAGGCTGGTTTTGATCGTCAGATCAAAGCAAATACACGAGATCAATGAAACATGTAAAGGAGATCTCAACCATTGAAATCAAATGAATGGCCCAGATTGAAGCCACGAGCTCGGTTGATCACAGCTGTCTTAAAGTTTTGGCACCAAGTCACAGATGCACGTCACTTGGCATTTAGGGGAGACAAAGCAAAAAGAAAGTATGACAGGTGTGATGGCATTTAAGGAAGACTATTACATCTTCACATCTTCATATGGATGATTCAAAAACCCTAGGAAGACCTTTCAATTGGCGGTGAGAGAAAGGTAATCATTAAAAAAAAAGAATCTTTGGCAATATGTATACCTTCATGACTCGATGAGTATGACAAATGGGGGTAGTAACAAGCTGTGACCCGAGTACACAGGCTCAATCTGAACCACCATTTTTTTTGAAGTTCCAATACCAACTCACTGACTCATTGATATCGAGAACTAGGGGACATATGTTGATGGTGGTTTTTCACCACGAGGAAGTTTGAATACCGAGGAGGGGTAGCTTACTTGGCTAGAGGAGAATGGTGATGGCCCAGATAGTCTGAAGTGAGGTGGAGGACTCAAGCCCATTATTTTAAGGAGTTTTACCGAATACGGGATCGGCTGATGAAACAAGTAGCTACCCCGACCTGACCCATAAAGGAAGTACTAGATTTGGCGGTATTCGATTATTTATGAAAGTCGACCTGAAGTGGTCCAAGCTTATTGACCAAACTTGTCTGAAGAAAGAGAGATTTGATCCAGCATCATTCACCTCAGTATGCTAACCCGAAAATTGGGGTTGAGGTCATGATATTTTGTACTTAAAGGTATGTGACGTATGCCATACCTGTAAGTACAAAATATTTGGAAGTTTGGGCTTCTAGAAAGATGATGTGACAGGAGTAAGTCAATGGCACTTATTAGGATTAGACTATGCTAGAGAAAACAATATTGGAGTGTTTGAACATCAGGTTGTCACGTCAACAGAACGTGTGTCAGTGGCCAAAAGGTTGGAATGATTGGTTTCTGCTATAGGAAGCGGCTTAGGCACCATGATCAGCCTTGAAAAAAATTTCTACCCTTTTTCTTTGATGGCCGAATCTGACAAAGCCTATGATCTAATGTTTTTCTTCTGTTTTTAACAATATATCAGCTCCGAAACAGCCTTTTAATATCACCTCAGATCTAATATGTTTTGCACACAAAACACACGCACAACACACCCAAAACAACCCCTAATTTGTGAATGATGTAGCAGTGTTTCAGGTCTGATTTTTTCTCACCAAAACAACCCTAAAATACCCTATAAAAACTACTTTATATTCCCAAAATTTTCTATACAAAACACAAAATAAACGAGCCCAAAAACTAGTAACAAGATGCGGCAGTGAGCAGATGTTTCTGCTCACTGTCGAGTAAGAACATAAGAAAGAAGATGATGATTTGTTTTTGGTTCCAATCGCGAATGGTCTTTTGTGCTATGTCTCGCAACCAACAAAGACAATTGTGGGCTTGACTCACAAGAACAATCTCCACACACTTTAGAGATTAAGGTTTTTCACACAAGAATTTTTATTTTTCCTTTAGTTTTTTTTCTTTTTCTTTCAACACTTGAGAGAAAAATATTAACTAAGATGGCTAGGGTATGGAAATTATGAATTAGGGTAAAAAGATAACACATTTATCATTTTATACTTAGGGTTTAATTTTACAAAATAAAACAAACCTTTACTTAAAATGCTAAAAACTATTCAGAATAGTTTCTATGATCATGGTCACCTGGCTACTCTCGGACTGATGTCTCTTTCTTCATCCTAGTTTTCATCACTGAGACCATAGCCTCATGACACAGCCGCTGCAAAGGCTGCCCGAACATGCCTAGTTATAACTCCATCTCAAAGATGTTGTAGCCATTGGCTCATGATTTGCAAACAAGAACCTCGGACATCTCTGCTAGCAAGTAGCAGCAGGCTTTCTCATTGGCCGCGACCCATTTCTGGTAGGCATCGCGTACACCTTGGGAATAATTTATGGCTAGCTCGGGAGGACTTTCCTCCGTCAGGACAAATTAAAGGTCTTTACAGACCAGAATGGTGTTCATGTTATTTTTTTGTAACATCCCGCCTCAATCAGGATGTTACTGGCAGAAGACAGGCTAATCCTGCCTCCATAAGCCTCTGATTCTAACGAAAATTTTGGCATGATGTATGCAGAACATCATGCAATCTGGCTTATAGCCAGCACCCTGAGACAACCTATTTATGCAAACTCAAAATATATGCAACCATCATCTGGGCCTCATGCCAGAACTCAATAAACAAAATGCGAATCACTTGGCCTCCGGCCAGAACTCAAGATAATATTATACTATTACATAATCCATTACATATGCAATACAAGTACAAATACAAATGCAAGAGGTCGTGAGGACCCATAACTTGACCGAGGACTCAATGACTCTTTTGACTATAATTAGGGTGATCCACTATTTTCAAAGTCTTCACTGATGTCCTGCTGGCTCAGTATGACTGTTATTGACATGTAAAACTAAAAAACTGTGGTCGTGTGAGTCATAAGACTTAGTAAGTAACCATGCATGCATTCTAATAATAAAAACTTCCAATATTATTTAAAAGTTAACTTATATCATTGCTTTAATGACATTTGGAAAAGAAAGCATCAGATTGATAAGTTAATTATCTTTTTTACTCATAACTCGTATACTAAAATTTATCGTGAAATCTTACTAATGTCTGATCTCTACCTCAAGTTTGTATTTACTTATGCCAATTCCGTTATATTTATTATCTTTGATTTGCCCTTGTTTACTTATCTTAGTTCTGAAATTTTCTAACTTCCATAACACTTACCTTAACTTGCCATGTATTTATTCTTACCACTGTCTGGTCTATCATCTTATAATCAAGTTCTAAAAGAACATTTACTAACTCTTATGTTAATCGTTTATCCGACATGTATAATTCAGAATTAATCATTACATTCTATATCATAACTCTTAGTTGACTTGACATCCTTACAAGCTATAAATACATACATACGCTTTTACCTTCTTTGAAAACTTTCTTTGTAACAACCTTTCTTTTACTGTTACCTATGAACATCGCACACCTCGTACATACTGTAGACACTGTATTTTTGCATAAGCCTAATGATGAGCCTCGTATGGAGGTACTACCTGAAAAGTTACGGAAGTCGTAGGAAACGAATGTCGGAAGGAAAAACTCCTAAATTAGCACCTCATTTGATTCAGACTCACAACCTAGCCTCAGATTCGCTTAGCCAGTTTCTGTTTCAAACCTCACCATCGGCCCATGCAACCAACTCCAACACCACACAAAGCATGTGCACCACACGCCCAAGGCCCAAAAGACACCCATACACACGCCCAAATCTTCCCAAATAAAAAAATCCAATGAAATTCACATGCTAAAATCACAAGTCAAAACCTTCCAATTTAACAAGATTTGAAATCCCATAAAATTCACAAGCCAAAATCCCATCATCAATACCTTCCAATATTAATAAGATATGAAATCCCATGAAAATCACTTTCCAATTTAGTAAGATCATCACCAAAATAATATATTCCCCAAATCCATGTGAGATCATTTGAAAACATTATAAAAATGAGCAATCACCAAACTTTGAGGGGGGCTTACACACGGAAAACACACAAAAAAAAACCCTAACCCTTTTCTCATTCTTCCACCGTGAACAACAAACACCAAAGACCCTTCAACCAGCAAACTGTGAACAACAAATACAAAAACACCCTTCAACCAGCCCTCCACCGAACAACAAAACCCCAAGCCAAAACAGCAACCCTCACCAATAACAAAATCAGCAAAAAAACAACCATCACCGACAACCAAATCAGCAAAAACAAAAATCCTCACCAACAACCAAATCAACAAAAATAAGAACAAAACAACCAAAGCCGTGAAACCCAAAATAGCCTTGGAACCGAGACCAAAACAGCAAGAAAAAAACCAAAAACAACCTGCAAAATAATAAAAAAGCCACCAAAATGCCAAAATAGTGAGCAAACAACGAGCTAAAAATAGCCCCTAAACCGTGAAAACACAGCCCCTAAACTGTGAAAATAGCAGCCCTTAAACCAGTAAAAATAGTGACCAAAACCGCAAAAACAATGAGCCAAAAATAGCAAGAAAAACTATGAAAACAACCAACCAAAATAGTGAAAACAACCAGCCAAAACAATAAGAAAAACAACCAAAACAGCAACCCGAAATCACCAAAAACAGCAGACAAAAATAGCAAACTGCAAACAGCAAGCAGAAAATAGTAAAACAGTGAGCGAAACAGCAAACCAGAAACAGCAAACAGCGAACTAGCTTCAATCCTTCCGGCGACGGCCTAACGCACTTCCGAGAAGCAACTTAAAAGGTAAGACATGAATGTTGGGTGTGCAAACAAAGTCCCAAAGTCCCACATTGGTTAGAAATGGGGAAGATCATGGGCATAAAAGGATGGACATGGATCTTCATTGGTATGAGGCCTTTTGGGTATAGCCCAAGAGAAAATCCATGAGGGCTTAGGTCCAAAGTGGACAATATCATACCAATGTGGAGATAAGTGGTCTTAGGTTCCTTACAAGTGGTATCAGAGCCATGCCCCGAAGTTAGCCATGTGGATGAATCCTCGGAATACCAAACAAAAATATGGTGAGCCCCGATCGTGATCTGTGATTGTGTTCGGTTATAGGCGGTGTGCTCCGATCTTCATGGACGTGTCCTAATCCCAACACGATGAAGAGGAGTTGGCCTGGGCTAGAGTGGACGGATGGATGATCGTTTGATGGGAGGCTCGGTGGTCCTTTGTTCGAGGGGAGGATTGTTGGGTGTGCAAACAAAGTCCCAAAGTCCCACATTGGTTAGAAATTGGGAAGATCATGGGCATATAAGGATGGACATATATCTTCATTGGTATGAGGCCTTTTGGGTATAGCCCAAGAGCAAATAAATGAGGGCTTAGGCCCAAAGTGGACAATATCATACCAATGTGGAGATAAGTGGTGTCTTAGGTTCCTTACACTGAAGGCCCTTTACCATATTTATTTTATAGTTCCGGACGCTGCATGTCTGGCTGGACGTGAAATACGTCCAGCCGGGTATGCGAATTCCTACATTAAAGACGGCTAAGTTTCTGGTAACATTTTCATTTTTGACATTCCGTTATTTTTTTTTCATTTATTAACTGTTATTTTATTATTTCACATTTATTTTGCCATTTAGCCTTTTATTTATTTACTTTTACTATTATTTTATTATTTCGCTTTTTTTATGTTCGCTTACATTGCATTGACTGTTATGTGTGGTATTATCCATTGTGGTATATCGGATGGAAACCCAGACGTAAATTATGTAGCCGAATCCGAATGGACGGTGGTGCAGTCTGTACTTAGGATACAACTCCACGTACCACACGGGAAATACTCATATATGTCTGATTAACCTCCTTTTGCTCATTATTTATCTATTGACGCTTTATTTACTTTTGATTATTATGATTCTTGTTATCATACCTTGTATTTCTTAATTTAATTTGTTTTTATTTATATTCATGTTTATTGGTGTGCAAATTTGTGAGTTTATTTTGTAGGAAACGCTTTCCTCGCGCAGCGGAAGCGGCTTAGGCACTTGGGATCAACCTTGAAAAAATTTTATGCCCTTCCCTTCCTTTAGCCGAATGGAACCAGCAACTCAACTAAAATTTTACTTCTGTTTCGGATAACATTTCAGCCCCGGAACGCCCCTAGAATAGTCCCCGAACAGCAGTAAATTATTCACACACATTGCGCACAGTCTTGCGACTGTCCGACATAGATAAATTAAGCCGAACCACGTCGGTGTCCATCAATATAGTCATTACATACGGATTGGTCCTTCACAAGTATCTCGTAATTAGAGCCAGGTCATAATGTTCGTTATACCCTCTAATTATTTTTACCTTAAGTACCATTGATTCTCTAATGACCGATTTATTCATAACTATTGTGAATTTTTAATCTTTCTATTCGTAATAGAAATACTTGAGAGCTCAAATCGTTCAAGGACCGAATCAACCCTTAAGAAAGATACTCATCTATTTCTCGCAAGAACGAGTGAACTCCATGTCTATGTAAAACGTTCCTAGCTACACAACAGACTGTGCCCCCAAAGTACGTAGCTATTGGTCGGGACTGCTACACCAACCTCACCTTTGTAAATCAAAGGACAGCCTGTCATGCAGGAGTTCGTAGTACACTCAGGATTAAGATCAATCCATATATGACCATCTAGTAGATCGAAATGACTTTCTTTGTTTAATGGATATTATGGGAATTTCATTTCTATCTGGGTCCAGTCCTATATGAACGCATCATACAATGTGCCTCAATTCTCATGTCTCTACATGGAAGATCCGGATCAAGATCGCCGTACAAATATAGAATGGACCGCAACTATAGATAAACCACAAACAAAGTACCTTCTTTGTTTGCTCTCTATGGACTATTTAAGATCACTAACTTCAGACTTAAATCCTCTTGTGTATGACACTCATACACTAAGTCTGAAGATACATAAGTAATCTAGGGTATTCAAGATGATATATAATATGTGAAATTTAAACAAACACTTTGAAAAATGAATAATGCATCGTTTTATTTCAAAACACATAAAACCGTTTACATCACATGTGGCACTAGGGCATACATCCCAACAATCTCCCACTTGCACTAGAGCAAATGGGACATGTCACGTAATCCTAGACCATCTAGGTGACCTTCTAACATTTTAGCCGACTTGTAAATGAATCTGCCAGGTTTCTATGAATTTCCTCTCTATATGATTTACCCTCTTGTGGCTTCTTGGTTCTTTGGAGTTTGCCACCGCACCACTATTATCGTAATAGAGAGTGAATGGTCTATCCATATCTGGAACAACTTCCAGATCTCCCAAGAATTTATGGAGCCAAATTGCTTCATTAGCTGCTTCACAAGCTGCTATATATTCAGCCTCAATGGTGGAGTCAGCAATACAAGAATGCTTTATACTCCGCCATACTATAGCCCCACCACATAGGGTCAACACTGATCCAGATGTTGATTTCCTAGAATCGACATCTGTCCAAAAATCAGAATTTGTATATCCCCTTAGGATCATATCCTCATCGGAATACACAAGCATATAATCTCTCGTTCTCTTAAGATACTTGAGAATGTATTTCACAGCCACCCAGTGATCCAATCCTGGGTTCGACTGAAACCTACTGACTACTCCCACTGTAAAACAGATGTCCAGTCTCGTGCATAACATAGAATACATGAGACTATCAACTGCTGGGGCATATGAGATATGTCTCATTTTCTTAACATCTTGAGGTGTCTTAGGAGACTGTTCCTTTGACAAATGAATTCCATGCCGATAAGGCAAATTGCCCTTCTTGGAATTCTGCATCCCAAATCGCACTAGGATCTTGTCGATATAGGATGCCTGAGACATAGTTAACAGTCGTTTCTTGCGATCCCGAAGTATGTGAATCCCAAGAACATAGCTGGCCTCTCCCAAATCTTTCATTTGGAATTAGTTAGCTAGCCAGGTTTTCACGTCTGATAATATATTTACATCATTCCCAATGAGTAAAATATCATCGATATATAAAATAAGAAAAACCACATTCCCGTTAAAGACGCGCTTGTATACACAAGGCTCATCAATATTCTGCTCAAAATCATAAGACTTGATCGTAGTATCGAATCTTATATTCCAAGATCGAGATGCCTGCTTAAGTCCATAAATGGAACTTTACAGCTTGCAAACTTTTTGCTCTTGACCTTGGGATATGAACCCTTCTGGTTGTATCACATGAATACTCTCATCAAGATTGACATTCAAGAATGCAGTCTTGACGTCAATTTGTCATATTTCATAGTCATAATATATGGCAATGGATGGAAGAGTGCGGATGGATTTGAGCATGGCTACTGGGGAGAAAGTTTCCTCATAGTAAACTCCTTCTTTCTGGGTATAACCTCTGTCCACTAGCCTAGACTTGAAGGACTGTACCTTCCCATCTGCTCCCTTATTCCTCTTGTAGATCCACTTGCAACCTATGGGTTTCACCCCATCAGGTTAGTCTATAAGTTCCCAGACTGAGTTGAGTACATGGACTCCATCTTTAGGTTCATGGCTTCGAGCCATTCCTCTTTGTCAGAATCATCCATTGCACTATGATAGGTCAATGGATCATCTATACCATTACTGGATGTGACAACTTGTGCCTCTCCAACCCTAAGATAGCCATCAGGTTTTCGTACAACCCTCCCACTGCGTCTAGGTGGTAGATCATTCTGACAAACTTGTATATAACTCTCAGATATCAAAGGTGCTATGTGTTTGTCAACTTTTGTTGATGGTGGTGTGCTGGTCAAACCAGCAAGTAACTCATCGAGTAACACCTTACTCCGAGGTTTGAACTCCTTCATATAGTCCTCCTCTAGAAACGTGGCATTTGTCGATACAAATACTTTGTTATCATCATAACTATAGAAGAATCCACCCCTAGTCTCCTTAGGATAGCCTACAAATAGGCACACTTGAGAACGTGGCTCCAACTTTGTAGTCTTATTCTTCAGCACATGTATTGGACACCCCCATATGCAGAAATGTCGTAAACTAGTTTTACGACTATTCCACAACTCTAAGGGAGTCTTAGGAATAAACTTAGATGGAACTACATTAAGGATATGCACTGCAGTTTGTAGTGCATATCCCCAGAATGAACTAGGTAGTGAGCTATAACTAAACATAGATCTCATCATGTCTAGTAGGGTCTGATTTCTCCTCTCTAGAACACCATTTTGTTGTGGTATTCCAGGCACTGTGAACTGGGATACTATCTCATGCTCAACTAAGAATTCCTCGAAATCTCTGTCGAGGTATTCTCCTCCACGATCTGATCGTGGAGTTTTGATTGTCTTACCTAATTAGTTATCAACCTCAGCACGATACTCTTTGAACTTTTCAAAGGTATATGATTTGTGATGCATTAGGTAAACATACTCATATCTATAATAATCGTCAATGAATGTGACAAAGTATTCATAACCTCATCGGGCTTTTACATTCATCGATCCGCGAACGTCCGAATGTATCAGCTCAACTGGTTGACTGGCTCTTATACCTTTTTCCAGTAAAAGATATCTTGGTCATTTTTCCTTCTAAACAGGATTCGCAGACTGGTAAAGTCCTGAGCTTTAACTAGTTTAAGGCTCTGTTCTTTATCAATATGTTTATCCGGTCAAGTTTCATATGACCAAGTCTAAGACGCCATAGATATGTGTCATCGTGAGAAATATTTTGCTATTTAGTTTTAGGTTTCTCAACCTAAAATATTTCAGTATTGAGCAGTGGCTTATATGTTAACAATCCTAATACACACAAGTTATCTCCTAGTTTCCTTAGTATATAGGTAATCCATTTATGAAATAATAGCTATTATTATTAGATAAAATGATAACCATTATGCAATAGTTTTGAAACAGAAATCAAATTTCCATGATAAAACAGAAACAAACACCATTTTGTTTAAATTCAAATAACTTTTATTTGAAAAATTAAAAATTGATAACTCCCACTGCTTTACTGAAACAGCATCACTTGTCCTGACTCTTATAGTAATTTACCTTCAATAAGGTCTTTACTTACATCAAGTAGCTATATTTTTAGTCTTCCCAATGTTATTCTTCTTTATCTTTGCAGATTTTGAAGACTTGACAACATTTGTCTTAGCACTAGGCTTACGAGGATCCACAAGTATAGACTCGTAGTGGGTGAACTCATTAAGCAGTTGGGTCAAAGTAAAAGTGAACTTGTTCATAACATAGTTGCTTTTAAACTGCAGGAAACTCTTCGGAAGAGTTTCCATAATCATGGTCACCTGGCTACGCTCGTCAATACGAGCTCCATGGGTTTCAGCAGTGTTGAGATAGGTCATCATCCCCAAGACATGCTCTAGGACTGATATCCCATCCTTCATCCTAGCAGTCATCACTGAGACCATGGCCTCATGGCGTTAACGCTCCGAAGGCTGCCCAAACATGCCATGCAATGACTTCATCATCTGAGATGCTAGATCCATAGGTTCATGCTTCGCAGCAAGAACATCGAACATCCCTGCTAGCAAGTAGCAGCGGGCTTTCTCATTTGCTGCGACCCATTTCTGGTAGGTGTCGCGCACAGCTTGGCTAGTATTTCTAGCAGGCTCGGGAGGACTCTCCTCCGTCAAGAAAAAATTTAGGTCTTTACATACCATAATAGCGTTCATGTTACTTTTCCATTTCACACAGTTTTCTCCCGTTAATTTATCGTTTGAGAGTATGGAAATTATTGGAGAAACCATGGCTAATAAATAAAATAAACATGCATTTAACATTCATTCATCGCATATTAAAATCATCAAACAATTTTGGCATAAAATTAAACATGATGCATAAACCATGAATAACGAATTAGAAACCTAAGAGAATTACTATGCCACAAAAATCTATCATCCCACAAGTAAGTGCCGCCGTAGGGTAGGTCAAGTACTTGCATGATAGATCGAGACAATCTCAGTTGATTAATATATGGGGGAATAACTCTTATTCCTATATTAACCAACTACCGTTTCATTCGATCAAGGAATTTTATTAACAGTTAATTATTCCTTTGTGATTGTAACCCGCCGTTTCGGGATTCTTGAACTTAACGAGTGAAGTACCGCCGTAGGACATGTCAGTTCACAAGATACATCTAGAAACTATATCCTCTTGGAACCCAAACCTGATATTGACCCAAAATGGACACCATCCGTAGGGGACGAAAGCAAAGCCGTCTCGAGGCGCCTTTTGAATCTCACATTTTCGGACTAACAACGGAGATCACAGGATATACTGTCGTATATCCCTCTCCCACTCACTATTTTTAAAATTAAGGTTTCTATCTATAAAATATCTAATATTTTATTTTAACTACTAGCGTGAATAAACTTATGGCAGCTAAATCATAATTGTTATTAACACTAGTTCAACATTAGTGACCTAGCCAATTTTAACTCTTAAAATTTTTATATCACTAATTTTCCATTAGTCTATACTAATAGTATTTCTCAATTAAACTAATTTAATTATAGTGGTATTAGTGACCTATTTATTTTTACTCTTAAAATACTAGAACACTAAAGAATTTAAAATTTTAGAATCCTAAAAGGTCAAGATTTGTATTAAACTATTTAATTAATCTTAGTGCGTTATAAAATTCAATGGTACGTGGAATTGTATCCGAGTGCAGACCATATTACCGTCCATTCGGATTCGGCTATGGAATTTATATCCGGGTTTCCATCCTATATACCAATGGCATTTATTATGCACTAATTAAGCCCAATATATTAGAATTCAAATTTTAAACCATAAATCCAATTAATTGATTTCCATGCATATCATAATCTAATTTAAATATTTTAAATCACATAAAATCATATTTTATGTCTATAATGATAATGCATCTAAAACATGTTATGACATGTAAAATGCAAGAGTGGGCACCCTAAGCTATATAACATGTTATTCAAACAATTCGAAATAAACATACATATAACATAAAATTATTTTGCATTGACCGGGCTCTTATTTTTCCTATACTAATCTAATTAGTACATAAGATTTACCAAGGCATTCCTTGGTCTTCAAATCCCCATTCAAAGTGGTGTTGGCTCCTTTTGCAACTTTGGTGCTCCAAATTACAAGAATTGAAATTTTACATTGAAAAATAAAATTACAACAAATGTAAACAATGGCCTTATGGCCTTACATCCCAAAAACAAAACCAACTACAAAAATAAGAGCCGGAAAAATTTACAACCAATGCAAAAACCATTTATCTCATGAAATAACAAAAACATTCATCATATGAATATTATATTGTGCCAACTTAACTAAACATGCATATCATATTTATAACTCATATAAATATATTAAAAACAGAAACTTTAAATGAAAAAGAGAAGGGTTAAGAACACTTTTCAACCTCGCTCTAGTTGTCAATTGTAGGAAACACTTTCCTCGCGCAGCGGAAGCGGCTTAGGCACCCGGGATCGACCTTGAAAAAAATTTCTGCTCTTCCATTCCTTTAGCTGAATGGAACCAGCAACTCTACTGAAATTTTGCTTCTGTTTCGGATAAAATTTCAGCCCTGGAACGCCCCTAGAATAGTCCCCGAACAGCAGTGAATTATTCACACACATTGCATACAGTCTTGCGACTGTCCGACTCCCATGAGCTATCGTCAAATAATTACCAGTCACGCACATCATCCATTATGCATGATTTGATCATGCGCCACACATCAATCTATTTAAAATCCCGTGACCATTTATGTAAAGAAGCCACGCACAGTAACTTTGTAAATTATAAGAAAACCATGCGTTGATCATATTATTGCTTTGATGTGATTAAACAAATAAAGCACTCAACAAATATAGTCACACCCAGTCTTCATAAGCAAATGATCAATACACGCACAGGCCAATGACCGTTCATCTCCCATACGTTATTCAATCACAACTCAAGTCCTTTGGCCATAGTCACGTCCAGTCCATTGCTTGCCAGAATATTTGACTGTCGTGAGGTATATGATAATTGGTTTAACACCACAAGGTCTTCCGAACTATAACTCGTTACCAATGGAAGCTTGTGTAGGCAAGACTCACAAAATCAATCCCTAAACGTTTTAGAGATACAAACACACTTGTGTATTTTGATTTTATTTTTCTTCTTTTCTTTCTAAAGCTTTCTCAACTATTGAGAGAATATGGGAGAAGAAGAAAGGTGGCTAGGGTTAGAATCTGAGTTCTATTCCAAAAAGAAAAACCATTTTCCTTTTATACTTGGGGTTTATTAATTTCCAAAACAAACAAATCCTTTCCCTCCCCAATTAGTCAAAAATCGGTCAAGGGGTTAATTTTCTTTTAATTTTGTAACATCCAACTTTATTACTATAATAAAGGAGATGTTACAAAAATAAAATGATGTAATTGCCTTTCATAAAGAGAAATTACTTAAACCATTCAAAAACCTTCCAAAAACTATTTTGGAAAAACAAAAATCAAATATCATAGTTATTAAATTAAATAATATAATTTAATAACATGTAATTAATAATTATCAAATAATTATTAAAACTATATACTAACCTTTTAGTATATAGTATCAAGTATGACATATAATATTATTAATCATATTAATAATATTTATACATATGTGAGTATATAATTGGATTATCCAATTATACTAAATCCGCTATAGTAAATGGAGCTAGCACGGGGACCAAAAGACATACGGTTTTGAGCTCCAATAATCTCGAAATATTAATTAAGCATTTAATTAAATATTCTGAATTATTAACTCCGGGTTATTCCACTAAAAACGTGAAGTTGCACTCTCATTGCCGCAGATGATATATTAAGCCGAACTAAGTCATTGTCCATCGATAAAGTCATTACATACGAATTGACCCTTCACAAGTATCTCGTAATTAGAGTCGGGTCATAATGTCTGTTATACCCCTCTAATTATTTTTACCTTAAGTACAATTGATTCTCTAATGAACGATTTATTCATAACTATTGTGAATTTTTAATCTTTCTATTCGTAATAGAAATACTTGAGCGCTCAAATCGTTCAAGCACCGAATCAACCCTTAAGAAAGATACTCCTTTACTTCTCGCAAGAAGGAGTGAACTCCATGTCTATGTAAAACGTTCACAGCTACACAACAGACTATGCCCCCAAAGTACATAGCTATTAGTCGGGACTGCTAAACCAACCTCACCTTTGTAAATCAAAGGACATAGTCTGTCATGCGGGAGTTCGTAGTACACTCAGGATTAAGATCAATCCATATATGACCATTTAATAGATCGAAATGACTTTATTTGTTTAACAGATATTATGAGAATGTCATTTCTATCTGGGTCCAGTCCTATATGAACGCATCATACAATGTGCATCCATTCTCATGCCTTTACATGGACGATCCGGATCAAAATCGCCATACAAATATAGAATGGACCGCAACTATAGATAAACCACAAACAAAGTACCCACTTTGTTTGCTCTCTATGGACTATTTAAGATTACTAACTTCAGACTTAAATCCTCTTGTGTATGACACTCATACACTAAGTTTGAAGATACATAAGTAATCTAGGGTATTCAAGATAATATTGTTGGGTTTCTCTAAGGTCTCAATGATCATTATCAAGCAAGAAACAAGTATGCGAATACAACAAGGAAGTTGCGGAATACTTACATTGAGCGGTTGAGGCGATGCGATGAAGAACAAAAACTTTTTAAGCCCTTTGTAGGTGTCACGGCAGTGGCAGTTTTTGCTCATCCAAAATTCGGCAATCATCAAATTCCAAGTGTGCTCCAAGCTCCAAGCTTCATTTGGTGATTCCTTGCTCACAAGTGGGTTTCCCTATCACCTTTGTATGTCTCCATTGTGTGCTAGCACTCTTGATTTTTGCCACAAAAATCACTAGGTTTGCTTCTCCTTGCTCTCGGCAGTGGCCAAAAACCAGAAGAGGAAAATAGCCCATTTGGGCGTGAGAAAGAGGAGAGGAATGAGAGAAGATGTGTTGTATGATCATAGTTGGTTGTTGGCAAAAATGTGTATCAAATACACTTATTAATTTTAAAATCCATTTACCAAATATTTGGCTTTCCAAAAGTCAAATGGCAATTAAGCCACAACCACTTCCAACAACTACTATCAATCACATCAAAAGTGGCAAGTTGTCATATCAATCGATTGACTAGTGATTTGACATTTGATGTGATTTGCGGGCCGCACTTGAATTCAAAATGCGAGTGTGCTCGCAAACACTCCCAGGCTCGGGTTTGCTAATTCCAAATTAACGAATTTTCCATTGCGACGTAATTAAATAATTATGCCTAGCAAAATCACTATTCACGTCGCTAACGAATTAATTCTAAATTAACTCGTTCGCCCGAATTAAAATCTAATTTCAATTCGGCGTCGAAATCCAATTTCGTATAATATATCGAATATATTATTTTATCGATTAATTCCAAATTAATCGTTTTCTCTCTTTTATTAATATTTTATCCCAGATAAAATATCTCTGTAATTAATCCCAGATTAATTTTCTCTCTCATCTAATTAATCCCAGATTAATAAAGTGTGAGTCATACGTCATCGATGAATCTTCGGGAAGCGACCCATGAGATCCCCGGATATGTTGGCAGAAAATCCGGTCGTCGGACTATCCGAACACGTATGTACCTAGTACTACGTTTATAACGATTTACAAGACAAAGTTCGCTTCTAGCAAAGCGCCATGCCTACCCAATTCTCCAGAAATATCCTTACAGGAATATGTGATCTATATCAGGCGTAGTATACGTAGTATTGCGTAATTCGATCCAGCATCGGATGTCACGTGCAAGGCCTGGGGCTGGAAATGTGTTTGCCTCATACGAAGCACATATCGGATCTCTGGTAACTAGTCTCTATAATCGGATAAACATGACCTAGTCATAATATCCCGATAGCTGCAGCATATAAGAGAACGAGTTATGTATCCTACGTGATCATCCTCTCCACTATTACTTGAGTGATACTTCCATCTCGACATCACACCCAATACACTACGATTCTCAATATACCTAGAAGAGGCATACACAGAACCTGTTAAAGCCATGGACGACCAAAACCAAAGTACATTGATTGTCGCAAGTATTAGCGGTGCAAGTCTCAGGTTAAGACCAAATATACCTACCCTGATTCGGACTTCCATAGACACATAGTAATACTACCAATGGAATTCCGAGGGGTCTATCCAGAGCGAAGCTGTTTTCTGTACCATCGGTAAAACACAACCTCATACTACACTTGCATGAGTATCCTATACCCAAATATATGAGAACTATGCTTTTATGCCCTCACAATGCGCACAAGTGTAATACTAGTCTATTCCGCATTATCGATGTCCAATCTCGATAATACTACGACTAGGGATATTTAATGATTAAACCTTTATGGATTGATACTGTCTCATATCATCTCAATCCAGGAACTAATCATATGGACCTTTCATCATTTATACATCTTGGTGATCTAATCAAAAATGATAAAAGAGCAATTTCCCTTGTCACATAGTTAATTTGTACAACAACACCATGATCTGTACAAATAGTGACGCTATAGGTCGTAATTGTCCAACAATCTCTCATTTGGCCTATAGCCAGTCACTCAAGTGTCTTACACCCGAACTATGTACGGTTCGCTCAAATTACTGAGAAAAGACTTTTGTCAGCGGATTTGCATGACTATCATCTGATGCGATTTATTCGATCATCATATCGCCATGATGTATGATCCGAACAAATCAGATGAATAGTCAAAGTATATATCTGGATCGTTGATGAGACCATTAATTCTTTAGCCTACGATGTAGCCTAGCTCAGCTGCTAACAGAACTATTCCTAATCTAATTAGGATTATTATCGACCCAAATGGCTTCTATTGCTGCCTCAGCTGCAACAATAACCCGCATTTGTTGTTTATTCGGTAACAATATCTTGTTTGGAAGATTTCTAGCTTACTGTTCCGTTATTCAAACTGTATAGTACCGTTGTTACGACTTATAGTCGTCTTTATCGGTTAGGAAACTTACAGCAGTGATCCCAGTCACTTCAAGTTCTCCTTCTCCATAGTTTAAGACAGCATCCTTAGATCTCTAAGATACTAATGGATGTTCTTAACATCAATCCAATGACTATCACTTGGATTGGCCTGATTGTGATTCCATATGCTCAAACCATATGAGACACCAGGTCAAGTACATTTATTTCAATGTACGAGTTCTCGGAGAGTATTAACAACTTTAAATTTATCCCAGTAGATCTTTATTCCTAGAATAAAGGATGTTTCTCCCAAGAATTCTATGGAGAATTTTCATGAAAGCCAAGCTTTCACCGATTGTATTATGGGAATATCATTTCCAAGAAATGATATGTTATCATTAATTAGGACATTTATTGTCAGTGCGCTCCCACTAACCCTCTTATATACACAAGAATCATTTTCATTTTTGAATTAAATCATACACCATTATGATTACATCAAAACGATAATTCCAAGAACGTATGCTTGCTTCAATCCATCCATGGATCGAATTACCTGCAAACCTTGTTTGCTTGTTTTGGTACGACAAAACCATCAGGATGTTGTAAACATCCTCCAAAAGGTTTCCATTAAGGAAAGCGATTTTGGCATTCAGCTGTCATATTTCATGAATGAAACATGTAGCATCAGCAAGCATTATCCAAATGGATTTACCAATGGCAACAGGTAAAAGGTTTCATCGTAATCGACACAATGTTGATAACGATACCTTTTTCGCTACAAGTCTAGCTTAGTACGTTTGTATGTTGCCACTCACGTATGTCTTCCTTGAAGACTTATAGTACCAATAGGCACAATGCCTTGTGGTACATCAACTAGTATCCAAACTTAGTTGGTATACATGGAATCCATTTCGGATATCATGGCACTTTGCCCTAATAGGGAGTTGATACCTTGTATCACTTCCTCATACGTGGTCAGTTCGTATTCCTCAATAAGATTGACATCTTTATTAGGTGAGATCAGAAACCCATACCCCAGGTTATTTTCTGACTCTCTCCGACTTACGTGGTTCTTGTGTATTCGAAGATTATGGTATAGTTTCATCCTTAATGAACTATTTGTGTTCCATTAAGGAATCTGTGCCTGGAACAGTATTACTCCGATTTTCATCGAGTTTTACTTTCCTCCCACTTACCACTGCATATCGGTATTCCTATTAGGAAAACCGCATGGCGAGCAACAATTACATTGTTCTCTTGTGAGATGTATAAGTACTATACTTTGGTTTCCCTAGGATAACCTACAACTTAGGCACTTATCTGATTTGGGTTCTAGTTTGGTATCATCCAAACATATGCCTAGCATTCCCAAATCATCAGGAATGGGAAATCCCAGTTTCTTTCCTGTTTATATCTAATATAAAGTCTATCAAACAGATTTTATGGAACCTTTTCAAAATAAGTTCTGCACTGTTTATGCATATCCGTTGAAGGAAATGGTAGCTCAGAGCGACTCATGATTAACCTTATCATGTCCAACAAAATTCGGTTTCTCAGTTCGGACACACTATCAAACTGACGTGTTCCGGGAGGAGTCCTCATTGAAAGAATACTATACTCTTTCAAGTATATGAGAAAATTATTGCTTAAGTGTTTTCATCACGGTCTAACCGTGACGATTTAATACTTTAGCCGATCTGTTTGTCTATTTCGTGTCGAAACTCTTTGAAAGTTTCCGATTTGTGTTTCATTAGAAACACATAACCATAACGCGATGCCACATCTGTTGAGGTCACGAAATATTCATATCCACCTCTAGCTTAGCTAGACATGGGCCCACTAACGTCACTATGAACCAGGGCTAACAGATCGGTGGCATTTACACTTTTACCAAGTAAATAGTGTTTTATGCACTTTGCCTAATAACTAGATTCGTAGACATCATTTGAATAGAATCAAATTTGTCCTAGTACCCACTCTTCGAAAGTATGGATATACGAGTCTTGTTAATTGTGGCCCAGACAACAATGCCACATATAAGTCTCAACTGATTAATCAGTTTGAGCTATTTGTTTGTCGTATTATACGTTTGAGATTTATTTATATTCAAAATATAAATTATGTTATTCACATCTAATGTGTTTATCTCAATATCATCTTTATAAAATAAAACACTTTAGTGTTCTAGAATATAAAGGTACATCCGCAACGGATTAAACACTGATATAGAGATAATGTTTCTAGTCAAACTAGTTACATTATAACAGTTTTCTAATTGAAGTACATACCCAAGGGTAGTTCCTAAAATTAGATATCTACGGTTAAAACATCGATTTTCGTCCCGTTTCCGATTCGCAGATAAATCTCAACTGAAGTCAGTATCCTGCTCTCAGCAGATTCTACACATCAGTACATATTTATGTACCACATTTAGTTTCTAAAATCCAATTTTAATACTAGGTGAACATGTTTATGACAAACATATTTGAAGTCGGAGCCTTGCCCTTCTTCAATTCCTTCATGTCCTTTGTCTTCCCAGAAGATTATAATGATTTTGCCTTTGCCCTTTTCCACACTCCAGAAGCCTTCGGCCTAGTTTTGGCCTTCTGGGATGTTGAAGTAAGGTGCGCCTTGCGCTTCTTGCCATATTGCAAACTTTGGCTTTGACTCCTTGAGTATAGCCATTAACTCTCTAAGAGTTTACTATTGCAATTTTAGCACTTCTAAGATCTAAAGATAGATCTATGAAGATCTTTCAATTTCCTATCATATTATAAGGATCTAATCCTTAGTTCTGAATAAGAAATTAAGGAGTCTATTTGGCAAGCATAACGGATTAAGCACTAAAGTTATCATCACATGAATCTTCCAAAGATCATGCTCCACTATTTGCTCAACTCCGGGCTTAGGCCTAATATGTTATTTTATCAAATAAAGTAACTTATTAGTTTTCAGGACTATCCTGAAGTTTTATTCCCAATTTGAAAATTAAAGTCGTTTAAATACATTTTCACCCAGGATTATGTTTTAAACACTAATCTTTTAATTATCTTGATTCTAATAGTCCAACTATTTAATCAACGATTTTAGGTATTATTCATCATAATGATTACTATAGTCCAACTATATAATCAACTATAATTTAATAGATTAAATTCAATTATATTGATTACTATAATCCAATTATAAAATCAACTATTAATTGAAATAGTTTGAATACACTCCAACTGTTTTAATTAAAACAACATTAATTATTAGTCGAACTAATAAATTAATTTATTCGACGAAATATTTGAAATGAGTGGGTATGGCAAGTAACTAAACGAATATTGCAAATCTAATACTTGCCTCCCACTATTTTTCGGCGAGCCTCTAACCATATGTGGAGTACTCGGGAAACCTTGTTTCCTAGTGGGCTAGGATCCTGTTAAATAACACACAATCTTGACTTTGGCCAACAAATTGTATGATAATTAACTAGGTAGATCTCTAAGATCAATTGGATCCAATCCAATTCCTAGATCCAGTAGGTGGACATCCAAGTCCAAAACATATATCTTGTATATGCCAATATATCCAATATATTGCATAACCTTTTTCCTCTGAATCAACTAAGTCTTGGCTTTGGCACAACAAACTTAGTGATCCCAGTTAAGCGGAACCCATTGACCTTGGAAAGCTTCGTAATCAATGTCGATGGACAAGAAGTGATCTTGACTTTGGCCAACAAATCACAACTTAGACAAGACACCAATATGGAACAAAGCCTTCGTGATTCAAACACATCCTCGATGGACAAAGGCCTTGACTTTGGCCAACAAACCAATGCCAGTCTTGGATCTTGAGTAAGAATCACTCAATAGAAGGAAATATGCTTAATATGATGTTGAGGGTTTTTCGCGTGCAATTGGCAACCAATTTATTATCTTTGTTAAGGTCTCATCATCATACACCCTTAAACATGCATTTTAAACACATAATAAGGCGCATATAAATAAATAATAATGATATGCGGATGGATACTTAACACATTGTTCCTAGAACAAATCTCTCATTTTCCTCTCTCCCGCTAGCACATGTATTACTTCTACCCGTTAAATAACACTTCTAAAGAAACCTCATTTACATTGAGGGGAATAGGTGAGAAGAGAAATACATAGAGTAAGGAGGTAATAGGCTGGACACGCAGGTCCAATTAAAAAATTCTAAATTTATTACAACAATTTCCAAAATTGCCCCACCCATCTAATATCCATCTGATATACATTATTCATGCATCGCAACCATGTATTCACACAAGCATGTTATCAATCAATCTAATCCAATTAATTAATCTGATAACTAATGACCATCCATTGTTCAAACAACGATTTGATTTTGCTCGAGTCAAACTCATTTTGCGAATAAGTACTCAAAGTACGAATTCTTGAATTAAATTAAACTACAACATTAAATCCAATTTAACTTGTATTTAACACTAATTCATTTATTTAATTCCAAATTAAATAATACACTTTATTAACGAACCTTTACGACTTAGATTCCAAATCTAATTGTTACGGGTCTCAAAGCCCGATTAACATCCAATGTTAATTTAATTTAAAGTCCAATGGGCTTTTAATTAATTTCTAAGGCATGGACTTTTGGTCAACATAGGTCAAACCAAATTACCAAAGCCCATTTAAGGAATCACCCTTATATACCTAGAAACCAATTTAGGCCCATTAGGCCCAATTAATATATTAAGGTCCATTAGTCATAATTGGACTTTATGAATATGGTTTTGGGCCCAATTGGATCCAACCAATTTAGCCTAAACATATCTTGGTACAACCAAGCCCATTAAAGCCCAATTACAACTTTTCAAGCCCAAATCCAATTTAAGCCCAACATAATTAAATTCCAAAATTCCAATTTCACAATTTAATTATTCAAAGTGTATTGCGATAATTAATTACCCAAATAAATATTTCCAAAACATCAATTAGCCTAATTAATTATGCTCATTAACATCAAAACATGTCCGACACATTTTAATCAAAAATCAAACCCATTTCATGCTAGTAAGCTCTCGGCATTTTGGGGATTTTTTTGTTCAATTTCAAATTCAATCCAATTAATTTTCAAATCAACAATTCCCAATTTATTTCAAGTCATCCAATGAATCAAAATCAAAAATACCAAGATATTAGGGTTCATCCAAGATTCGGCCAAGCAAACCATTTTGGGGAAAATTTGTCCAATTCAAAATTCATCAAATTGACAATGCATAACACCATGTTATCAATATTCAAGCATACTCAAACATCCAATTTCATCAAATCATGCTTAAATACATTTTACCCAATTTTAACCCTAAATTCAAGTTTCATGCTTTAACTCGCTCTGATACCATTGTTGGGTTTCTCTAAGGTCCCAATGATCATTATAAAGCAAGAAACAAGTATGCGAATACAACAAGGAAGTTGCGGAATACTTACATTGAGCGGTTGAGGCGATGCGATGAAGAACAAAAACTTTTTAAGCCTTTTGTAGGTGTCACGGCAATGGCAGTTTTTGCTCCTCCAAAATTCGGCAATCATCAAATTCCAAGTGTGCTCCAAGCTCCAAGCTTCATTTGGTGATTCCTTGCTCACAAGTTGGTTTCCCTATCACCTTTGTATGTCTCCATTGTGTGCTAGCACCCTTCATACAAAAATCACTAGGTTTTCTTCTCCTTGCTTTCGGCAGTGGCCAAAAACCAGAAGAGGAAAACAGCCCATTTGGGCGTGAGAAAGAGGAGAGGAATGAGAGAAGATGTGTTGTATGATCATAGTTGGTTGTTGGCAAAAATGTGTATCTAATACACTTATAAATTTTAAAATCCATTTACCAAATATTTGGCTTTCCAAAAGTCAAATGGCAATTAAGCCACAACCACTTCCAACAACTACTATCAATTACATCAAAAGTGACAAGTTGTCACATCAATCGATTGACTAGTGATTTGACGCTTGATGTGATTTGCGGGCCGTACTTGAATTCAAAATGCGAGTGCGCTCGCAAACACTCCCGGGCTTGGGTTCGCTAATTCCAAATTAACGAATTTTCCGTTGCGACGTAATTAAATAATTATGCCTAGAAAAATCACTATTTGTGTCGCTAACGAATTAATTCTAAATTAACTCGTTCGCCTAAATTAAAATCTAATTTTAATTCCTCGTCGAAATCCAATTTCGTATAATATATCGAATATATTATTTTATCGATTAATTCCAAATTAATCGTTTTCTCTCTTTTATTAATATTTTATCCCAAATAAAATATCTCTGTAATTAATCCCAGATTAATTTTCTCTCTCATCTAATTAATCCCAGATTAATAAAGTGCAAGTCATACGTCATCGGTGAATCTTCGGGAAGCGACCCATGAGATCACCGGATATGTTGGTAGTAAATCCGGTCGTTGGACTATCCGAACACGTAAGTACCAAGTACTACGTTTATACCGATTTACAAGACAAGGTTGGCTTCTAGCAAAGCGTCATGCCTACCCAATTCTCAGGCGTAGTATACGTTGTATTGCGTATTTCGATCCAGCATCGGATGTCACGTGCAAGGCCTGGGGCTGGAAATGTGTCTGCCCCGTACGAAGCACATATCAGATCTCTGGTAACTAGTCTCTATAATCGGATAAACATGACCTAGTCATAATATCCTGATAGCTGCAGCATATAAGAGAACGAGTTTCGTATCCTACGTGATCATCATCTCCACTATTATTGGAGTGATACTTCCATCTCGACATCACACCCAATACACTACGATTCTCAATATACCCAGAAGAGGCATACACATAACCTATTAAAGCCCTGGACGACCAAAACCAAAGTACATTGATTGTCGCAAGTATTAGCGGTGCAAGTCTCAGGTTAAGACCAAATACACCTACCCTGATTCGGACTTCCATAGACACATAGTAATACTACCAATGGAATTCTGAGGGGTCTATCCAGAGCGAAGCTGTTTTCCGTACCATCGGTAAAACACAACCTCCTACTACACTTGCATGAGTATCCTATACCCAAATATATGAGAACTATGCTTTTATGCCCTCACAACGCGCACAAGTGTAATACTAGTCTATTCTGCATTATCGATATCCAATCTCGATAATACTACGACTAGGGATATTTAATGATTAAACCTTTATGGATTGATACTGTCTCATATCATCTCAATCTAGGAACTAATCATATGGACCTTTCATCATTTATACATCTTGGTGATCTAATCACAAATGATAAAAGAGCAATGTCCTTTGTCACATAGTTAATTTGTACAACAACACCATGATCTTTACAAATAGTGATGCTATGGGTTATAATTGTCCAACAGATATATAATATGCGAAATTTAAACAAACACTTTGATAAATGAATAATGCATCGTTTTATTTCAAAACACATAAAACTGTTTACATCACATGTAGCTTAAGGGCATGCATCCCAACATATTTGAATTATCTTGCATGAACTGCATAAGACTTGGCTATACCATTGTGTGAACACATCCATTATACTGGCATAAGTAAGGGACCATTCTGAACCCAACATTTTGAGGTCTTCCCTTGCGAGGGGTGAGTGCGGCCTTAAATATTTTCCCAGTTCACATTTGGTGGCGACTCTTTTATTCTCCAGTTTAGTCCCCCGCGGGCTACTCCGTACTCTCTACGAGCCCAACAGTGTAGTGGTCACCGAACATCATAGGCATAACGGTAAACCCCGCTTTTCTCCTACAGATGACGACTCCACTGGGGATAGAGAATCGGCCCCGAAACAATGCCTTGTAGTGTTTGTGGCTTTGTCTTTGGTTAACCAAGTCTCATATATTTTGCATACCATTTTTACCTCGATGGCGTCATGTATCATGAAGTCGCTTTCAGTCAAGGCGGCGGAGAATTATGTGATGACCATCACTCGTTGGCACGTAACCTAGGGTATAAAAAAGGCGTGCTCACTTGGTCGCTCGAACCCTTGAGTAGGGAGACCTAGTTGTGAGCAACCCTTCACCGGCGGGAGCCTTTATCCATACCCTTATAACCCCACATATGAACCATAGTTATATGTCTTATAGAAGCTACCCATCTGCTTGTGTTTGGGACCATCATCATTTGGATCCATTTGGACCTCTCGTTATAGGATACGAACTTGTTGGGCCATTTAAACTGAGATGAGTTTGTATCTTATGATAATTGGGCCAAAAGTTTTCAAAATGTCGATGAGCCACTTTGTGTTTGGGCCCCTTATCATTTGAAGTTATTTAGCCACCTTATCGTAAAAGTGTAAACCTGTTGGGCCTTTTCAACTGGGACAAGTTTGCACCTCACGATAATCTGATTGAACGCTTTAAAATGATAACGGGCCAGCTTGTATGAAAACCCTGATATACTTAGAAGGTCCAAACATGATCCGAATATGCCAAATGCATGAGTCTGATATCCGCACTGGCTTTCATCCAGGAAGGGTACGCCTTGTTATGGCATATTTGTATACTTTTAGATATCTCCAAGTCCATCCCCACAACAGTGATTACCGAGGGCCCAATCCGTCTTTTTTGGACAATGGCACGATCCCATAATAGGCTTAGTCAATATTGTAAATGGGCGGTCTTTGTCTTTTACCAATAGAAAGGGACTGAGGTAGCCAAGGTTCACCCTTGTAGCATATGAAGAGAACGATTTTTTGTACCGCACATTGGTGCATAAAATAAGCCATACTTAGGAAACAAAACGGACTTACCCCGAGTGTGGGAGTAATAAGGTCGGAATGATATATGTTGTTTTGATAACCATATGCATCTCATGCATCACATGGATACACGCATCATGTTAACTCATTGTCTTAACAGCCATCATAGATATCCGTTGGGTTAGAGAAAAATGAAGATTTGTCAAGAAAAGGCTAGCAAGCATGAGTGCGTCCGACAGTGAAGGTTTCCGCATGAATCAAGTGGAATCCAACATCACCAAAATTATCGAGCAGCAACAAGCTCTGACCAAAGCTATGGCCAATCTGATAGTACCCCACATAGTAGGATTAGAAAACAACGAGGGTGGCAGGCATGAGGAGCCCCCGAATAGGGTAAGCAAAGAAATCCTTATTTTGATGATGATATGGCTGAGTATGCTGCGGGGAGGATAGCCGGGTCTCAGGTGAAGCTACAGAAACTCAGAGAACAAGTAGAGTCGGTTACTCGCAAGCTGAATGGGAAACATTAAGATCTGTTAGACTATGATGCAATGAATTTCGAAGAACAACTGCCTCCCCAGTTTAAGATGTCTGACATGGCCAAGTTCAACGGGAACGGAGATCATAGGGTCCAACTCTGACAATATGTTTTAGTGATGAGTTTAGTGGGTTTGTCGAAGCGTCAGGTGCAGAAGATGTTCGGGATGTCACTAGAAGGGGCACCCGTAGTATGGTATCATTGCCTGGAGAGAAAAATTAGGGATGCTGGAGAGCATTAGCGGATGCCTTTCTGAACCAATATGTCACAGACCTGGAGATAGACTTGTCGCTCCGTGACCTAGAAAACACCAAATAGAAACCAGAAGAGACCTTTAAAGATTATGTGGATCGTTTGAGAAGCCAGCTCTTGATGATGCAGAGACGTCCCTCGGAGAAGGACCAGATTAAGATGATCATTAAGGGTATCAAGCCCTCCATTTACAACAAGCTGAGAATGATGACCTCCATGATTAGTGACTTTCAAAAATTAAGAGAAATTGTCATGGATATCGAGGAAGAGGAAGCCGAGAATAGAAAGTTTTATGGCCAGAATAGAAAGACCATTGGGAGGCCTTCAGAGACTAAACCCGCTCATGTTGAGGTCACCGCCATCGAAAACAGGCGATTATCCAATTCTGGTAGACCTCTGTCAAATGTGTTTGAAAAGCTGAAGAGGCAAGGCTCCTAAAACCCTTAGAACCTAAACCACTTCCAAACCTTGTGCCACCCCACCTCGAACTAAACCTATATTATCACTTCCATCAGAAAAAAGGCCATGAAACTGACAACTGCACCCGCCTTAGGCATGAGATCCAAAACCTCATTGATACCCATAAGATACCCGACCCATAAAAAGAACAACCCAACACACAAAGAAACCCTCTACCCAACTACCACTCTGTCCCACCACCCACCTACATGATCAACTCCGGCCTGCCCAAAAGCTTTGTCCTCCAAACTCTAAACCACCAAGCCTCTTGCATTGGGATATGGGATAACAGCAGTAAAGATGAAACATAGCAGGATAGAGATTTCTAGGGAAACCTCTCGAGCAGTGAGAGTGAGGAGGTTGCAAACGAGGAAAATAAATTAGAAGAAGAACTACAGCACTTGGAGAATCTGACGCTCGAAGAAAGTAAAACGATGGAAGAAGACAAGGCTGCAAATTGTGAAGATGTTTATTTTCCTGATTTATTTGATTGTAATCCTGCATTTATTAATCAGAAAGACATTGATTTTGCTTACTTGGTTGAGTATTTTCCTGTTATTCTGCATCATAACACGCATGACATGAGCATATCTAACATTAACTCAACAAAGACAAATACATTTAATCTTGGTACATGTGAAAACCCCAAGGAAATTTCAATTGCAAGTGAGGTACCTCTGATGAGCGGAAAGAATTAGAGAGAATTTAATAAAATATGCAAAAGTATTCGCCTGTTCCGATGAAGGCATGCCTGGAGTAGACAAGGGTATTGCCCAGCACAGATTACCAACTTATCTGAACATGAGGCCAGAGTGGGCCGAAAAGGTTAGGGAATAAGTCAAGAAACAGATAGATGTGGGGTTCTTAGAGGTGGTGAAGTACCCCGAGCAGTTAGCCTACATTGTGCCGATACCAAAGAAAGACAGAAAGAAAGAAAATGAAAAAAAAAGGAAAGAATTGAGAAAACAGAGAAGAAGAAAATAAAAATAAAAGAATAAGCATAAAGAAAATACTGGCTAAGATTGGGCAGACAAACTGTGAGGGTATAGAACTTCGGTGAGAACGGCAACAGGAGCCACTTACTAACAAATGGCCACTACATTATTCCATGACTGGATGCATAAGGAGATTGAGGGATACGTGGATGACATGATGGTTAAGTCAGAGACGAAGGCCGGGCAAACCCTTGGTGTTGTATTTGGCCATGGAACCCAAAGCGCTGGGTGATGATAGTACATATGAGACAGAGGTAGAACAGCCACACACTATGCTTTGGTTTACGAGATGGAGGCAGTGTTACCAGTGGAAATAGAGATACAGTAAATGCGAGTACTAGCAGAGGCAGAATTATCTGAGCCGCAATGGGCCTCGCGGTTCGAACAGCTAGCACTCCTGGATGAGAAAATGATGAAGTCCTTATACCATATGCAGCTATACCAGAAAATGTTGGCCCGGGCTTTCAACAAGAAGGTGCATCCCACCAAGATCAGATAAGGTGATATATTGCTGAAGCAGTCGAAGCCACTGCTAATAGACCCAAAGGGAAATTTCAGGCCCAATTGGAAAGGGCTCTATCGAGTCAAGAATGTGATGGGGAATGGGGCATTGAGACTATCAGATTTGGAAGGGAACTCATTCGCCGAGCCCATCAACGTGGACAGGCTGAAACAGTACCTTGCATAAAAAAAAGAAAAAAAAAAGAGAAAGGCTCGTAGGGTTGAAAATCCGTAAAAGACAGCCCAAGCAAAATAAAGAGCATGAGTGAGCAAGAAAAATGGCTAATTTTAAAATCCGCGAGGAACATTTAGGATCAGAGGTACCACCGCAATGCAGTTTATTTCTACATATGTACTAATGCAAACGTCTTTATTGAAATAAATGTTTAAGATGTTCATAGATTGCATAAATCCCAGCTAACCGGGAAAGATTAGAGTCAAGTGATTACAAATCACGTCTTTTGTTTCTTAGATGCTGGACCAAGGTCAGGAGATCTAGACGAAGAACTCCGAGAATGGAAAGGAATAGAGCAGCCTCGGGAATGAGGACGAAGGAATCCAGGAATGGAGAGGACTAGAACAACCTCGGGAATGAGGATGAGCAAAGAGCCTTGAGAATGAGGACATATCTGGAAAAAAAAAGAAAAAAAAATTAGCTCGCTGAGTTGAAAACCTGAAAAGGCGACTCAGGTAAAATAGAGCAATCCGCTAAGTTGAAAATCTGAAAGGACAGCTTAGGCAAAAGATAGAAAGGACTTGTGACTTAATGGACGAAGCGCAAGGCAGTATCTTTTCCGCATCCTCAGGATAACAAAGGAAAGTTGCGGGAATCAGAAGACATGATATCTGGGAATCGGAAGACATGATCCAAAAAGGATGAGGCTGATTTCAAAAAGGCGTAATCCACCTTGACCCGGTGCAGTAGCAAAGAGTAGAAAGCCGAGACAGGTCTGAGGATGACCAGTTGACCACCCCGTGAATAAGGGACACAATGAGATCTTGAGCCGTAAAGACCAAAGAGAATTTAGCAATCACCAGAGGAGAATTGGCAGAAGGAAACTGTCAGCAGGCCAAGGGGGCGCCCAAGGGCCCAAAATGATTCCTAAATGGGTGAAGAAAACCTTATAACGCAAGGAATGCCTAACAGAAGATGACATCAAATAGGACAAAGAAAACCTATCGGAATAGGGAATGCATCCATGCATACACGTCACATACACATAATTTTTGTTTTATGTTCGTAGGAAAAAGAAAAAGCGGCGAAGACGAGCAACTCCTTGAGAATGAGGATGAGCAAGCCCGAATGGCACTCCGGGAATGGAGAAAAACATCAAGAATGAGGACGAGCAACTCCTCGGGAATGAGGACGAGCAAGCCGGGAATGGCACTCCAGGAATGGAAAATAACCTTGGGAATGAGGACAAACAACTCCTCAGGAATGAGGACGAGCAAGGGGCGAAGGGCCTCACCACAATTATCAACTCAGCACAGTTCAAGAATGAATCCTAGGAAGCGAGGCCCACATTATCAACAGTTTGGGAATGAACCCCAGAGGTCGAAGCACCTCATCATCTTGAAAAAAACTCCCCAGCAGATCGAAGAGTCACACAGGTGGACCAAGACACCATCTCACACTCGTTGGTTCGGGAACAAAGCCCAGGGGTCGAAGCACCTCGCCATCAACTCAGGAACGGTTCGGAAATGAACTATCTCAACTCAGGAACGGTTCAAAAATGAACCATCTCACACTAAGAACGGTTCAAAAATGAACCATCTCAACTCATGAACGGTTCGGAACTGAACCATCTCAACTTAGGAACGGTTCAGAAATGAACCATCTCAATTCAGGAACGGTTCGGAAATGAACCATCTCACAGTAGGAATGGTTTGGGAATTAACCATATAGATCGAAGCATCTCACACTCAGTGGTTCGGGAACAAAGCCCAGGGTCAAAGCACCTCGCCATCAACTCAACTCAGTTCGGGAATAAATCCTAGAGATCAAAGCATCTCACAGGGATGAATCCCAGGGTCGCGGCCCACATTACCAACTTCAATTCAAGAATAAATCCTAGAGATCGAAGCATCTCGCAGGGATAAATCACGGGGTCGAGGCCTACATTAACAACTTCAGTTCGGGAATAAATCCTAGAGATCGAAGCATCTCGCAGGGGATGAATCCTAGGGTCGAGGACCACATTATCAACTTCAGTTCAGGAATAAATCCTAGAGATCGAACCATCTCGCAGGGATGAATCCTATGGGTCGAAGCACCTCACCATCAAATCAACTCAGTTATGGAATAAATACTAGAGATCGAAGCATCTCGCAGGGATGAATCCTAGGGTCGAGGCCCATATTATCAACTTCAGTTCAGGAATAAATCCTAGAGATCGAAGCATCTCACAGGGATGAATCCCAGGTTTGAGGCCCACATTATCAACTTCAGTTCGGGAATAAATCCTAGAGATCTAAGCATCTCGCAAGGATGAATCCCAGGGGCGAGGCCCACATTATCAAATTCAGTTCGGGAATAAATCCTAGAGATCTAAGCATCTCGTAGGGATGAATCCCAGGGGTCGAAGCACCTCGCCATCAAATCAACTCAGTTCGGGAATAAATCCTCAGAGATCGAAGCATCTCACACCAGCAGCAAAACAACAGGTAAGTCCGGCAATGACCGACGAACCAGGTAAGTAAAAGTGCATGCATGACTTTGATAGGGTTGTCACTGTCACACACTGCACAAGCCCCATCAAAGTGGGGGCGACTGTAGACACTGTATTTTTGCATAAGCCCAATGATGAGCCTCGTATAGAGGCACTACCTGAAAAGTTGCGGAAGTCACTGAAAATGAATGTCGGAAGGAAAAACTCATAAATTAGCAGCTCATTAGATTCAGACTCACTAGCCAGCCTCGGATTCACTTAGCCAGTTTCTATTTCAAACCTCAATCTTGGCCCATGCAACGCACGCCAACACCACACAAAGCCCATGCACCACACGCCCAAGGCCCAAATCTTCCCAAATAAAAGAAAATCCCATGAAATTCACATGCTAAAATCACAAGTCAAAACCTTCCAATTTAACAAGATTTGAAATCCCATAAAATTCACATGCCAAAATCCCATAATCAACACCTTCCAATATTAATAAGATACGAAATCCCATGCAAATCACTTTCCAATTTAGTAAGATCATCACCAAAAAATAATATTCCCTAAATCCATGTGAGATCCTTTGAAAACATTATAAATAAGGTGCAGTCACCAAACTTTGAGGGGGGCTTACACACGGAAAACACACACACAAAAAACCCTAACCCTCTTCTCCTTCTTCCACCGTGAACAACAAACACCAAAGACCCTTCAATCAGTAAACCGTGAACAACAAATACAAAAACACCCTTCAACCATTCCTCCACCGAACAATAAAACAATAAAAGCCCAAGCAAAAACAGCAACCCTCACCGAAAACCAAATCAGCAAAACAAAACCCTAACCAACAACCAAATCACCAAAAACAACAACCCTCACCGAAAACAAATCAACAAAACAACCAAAGCCGTGAAACCCAAAACATCCCTGGAACAAAAATCAAAATAGCAAGAAAACAACCGAAAACAACCTGCAAAAATAATAAAAAAAAAAGCCACCGAAACATCCCCCAAAAATAGCCCCAAAAATGCCAAAACAGCCCCTAAATCATGAAAACACAGCCCCTAGACCGTGAAAATAGCAGCTCTTAAACCAGCAAAAACAGTGACCAAAATTGTAAAAATAATGAGCCAAAAACAGTAAGAAAAATCGTGAAAATAACCAGCCAAAATAGTGAAAACAAGCAGCCAAAACCATAAGAAAAACAACCAAACCAGCAGCCCGAAATCACCAAAAATAGCAGACAAAAATAGCAAGCAGAAAATAGAAAAATAGTGAGTGAAACGGTGAACCAGAAATAGAAAACAGCGAACTAGCTTCAATCCTTCTGGCGACGGCCTAACGCACTTCCAAGAAGTAACTTAAAAGGTAAGACTTGAAGGCACCCTTTATCATATTTATTTTATAGTTTCGGACGCTGCATGCCTGGCTGGACGTGAAATACGTCCAGCCGGGTATCCGAAGTCCTACATTAAAGACGACCAAGTTTCTGGTCATATTTTCTTTTTTGACATTCTTTTATTTATTTTTTTATTTATTTACTCACCGTTATTTTATTATTTCGAATTTATTTTGCTATTTAGCCTTTTGTTTATTTACTTTTACTGTTTTTTTATTATTTTGCTTTTTTATGTCCGCTTACATTGCATTGACAGTTATGTGTGGTATTATCCCTTGTGGTATATCAGATGGAAACCCAGACGTAAATTCTGTAGCCGAATCTGAATGGACGGTAGTGCGGTCTGTACTTGGGATACAACTCCACACACCACACGGGAAATACTCATATATGCCTGATTACCCTCCTTTTGCTCATTATTTATTTATTGAAGCTTTATTTGCTTTTGATTATTATGATTCTTGTTATCGCACCATGTATTTCTTAATTTAATTTGCTTTTATTTATATTCATGTTTATGGGTGTGCAAATTTGTGTGTTTATTTGAATTATCTTGCATGAGCTACATAAGACTTGGCTATACCATTGTGTGAACCCATCCATTATACTGGCATAAGTAAGGGACCATTCTGAACCCAACGGTTTGAGGTCTTCCCTCGCGAGGGGTGAGTGCGGCCTTAAATCTTTTCTCAGTTCACACTAGGTGGTGACTCTTTTATTCTCAGGTTTAGTCCCCCGCAGGCTACTCCGTACTCTCTACGGGCTGCGAGCCCAACAGTGTCGTGGTCGCCGAATATTATAGGCATAGCGGTAAACCCCGCTTCGCTCCTACACACACACATTCCATCAAACATGCAAAGCCATATATATGTTTCCTCTACTACTTACCATGTATCTGAACTCATGCATCATAATCACATAATACATATATAGTATAATCAAAATTCATTATGTAACATAATTCTCTTATTCATTTTCAAATGCTATAAATATATATTCTCATGCAGCAACTTGAACACATATTTCAAACTATAAAACTCTTTTTTATCTATGCTTGTCATAATCTAAATCTAAAACTAAAATTGAAAACTGAAATTGGGAAGTCATTTCTGAAAATTGAATTCCAAACTGAAATTGGAAAACTCTTCTAAAAACTAAATCTCTGTAAACTTTACTTTGAAAACTGGTTTTCTATAAATCTTATCTGAAAACTTATTATAAAACTGGATTTGAAAGCTTACATGGAAAATATATCTGAAATCTGTAATCTCATTCTCAAAACTTTATCTCTTATAAAAATCATTTCCTTCTAAAAGTTATGTTCATAAAAACTCTATTTTCTGAAAATCTGATCTGGAAAACTATTTTCTGGAAATCTAATATCCATAAACTAATCTGTCTCTGAAAAACTTGACGTATGGGGGCATTACGTATCATCGTCCCCCCATACACCTAACTAGAGTCATGAGTGAAAATCCATAACTTTGGGGCGTTACGTATCACCGTCCCCCAAAGTATGCCACTACTTTCCCTGAAACTAGTGGTCTTGGGGCGTTACGTATCACCGTCCCCCAAGCCATTGAACTAGAACTGAGGGTGTGGATCTATGCTACCCTCCAAGCTCCGAAACTAGGATCTTAGGGCATCTGTCATCCTTAGTCCTGAACTAGGATCTGGGGGCGTTACATATCGATGTCCCCCCAGTCATCTATATATGCACATATCATCCGTCAATTCTAGGTCTGTATCAAGTTGCATATTGAGGTGGGTTTTTCCCTCATCCCTCGAAAATATAATAATCAAGTATTAAAATTAAGAACTTTCTAAAACCTTTCATTTCTAAATTCATTGTAAAGAAAACTGGATATCTTCTTAGAAATTGAAAAGTAAATCTCATTTTAAGATAAATCAATAATTAAGTATGAAAACATAGATAGAGTTTCCAAGAATGCTCATCATTATAACACTTTGCTTAATGCATATATTCATTTATCATCACTTATGTAATATAGTCAATTCTATGCAACTTAATCATTTGAATACATATACAACCATCAAATGCACACACATATATACATCATAACATGCATGTCTCCTTACCAAATATACATATCCATACACCACAAGTACTCACATACATACTTCTCATGCTCAAGTCTAGTGCTCAACATCTCATTTACATATATTCATATACACATATACTTTATGCTCACTTAAACATGCATCAAAATACTTGTGTACAATATACATCCATACTATATACATGCTTACTTATTTCTCCTTGCATACTTACAAGCTTTTTGTACTTCAATACACACAGCCTCTTGCTTATACATACATACTATGTTTCACATGTTTACACATATTCATGTGTACTAATATATGTACTTGTTTCTACCTACTTACGTACCTATTTACTTATACATTCTTATACTTTCAATCTCAAGCTTGCTAGTATCTTACTTCCATATATATATATATATATATATATATATATATTCTGTTATATAGTTATACACATACTTATAAAATTTCTTTATTATCTAAATTCAAACAGAACACATATCATAAGTATTCATCGTATGGATTACTTACCTGGCTTAGCAGACACTCATAATTTTGTTCCGATCGGGATGTCATCCCGAAATTTCGAGGGCATATTCGGACTCTCAATGAGCTCACGAAAGTGCTAGTGTCGTCAAAATTCCGATCGGGTCTACTATTCATGTCGAGGGGGTAACAGTTCATACGCGGCTTCCATCATCGTTTCACATGATTTCCGGCACGGATCGGAGAAACCGTCACCACCATCTCGTAGCACTCGTCAAGTGCTTCGATTTGGTGGGGGGCTCGGGCTGTGAATCCAATTGATGAGTGGGACAGTGAAACCCATCAACTCATGTTTCTCTCTCTGTTTCGTCGTTCACTGGCATTCTCTGGCCGACTATCGGTCATTGTGGACTGAGAGAAGGGTCGGCGCACCAGCCAACATCAGGCCGCCAATCGGCGGTGGTCGAATGGCCACCGGCGAGTTGCTACCTCTCACACGCTGATTTTGGGGCTGGGGGGTCGAACGGGAAACTAAAATAGGTTTTTCCCATTGGCAATTAATGAAAACTATGAATTTATTGTAAATTTTATGAAAATTATGAACTGACCCCCGCTATTTACAAAGAGGTCCCTATGGGGTCTTTTCGAAAATTCATATTTTTTAGGCCTCCTTCAGGTGTGAATTTCAAAAATTGTTCAACATGAAAAATATTCGTTTCGGAAAAATGAGTCTGATGGTTCAAGAATCAACTCAATCGGAGTTCGTTTATTATTTTTATGACCGAAATGACAAACTTTACGCGTATTAATAAAATCACGCAACTAATTTTTGAAACGATGCATTTTCCAATGCAACGAAATTTCATATTATATTATTCCGACCCATATATCATCGTTTAAACTCCCATTATCTACTATCGGTCTATTCCGAGACCATAACTTCAGTTAAGAAATCTTCCAGAACTACCCTGAAAATTCATGATGTTACATTTTTCCATTTAACATAATTTTATCCCATTAATTTATCATTAGAGAGAAATCATGGCTGAAATAAAATACATGCATTTAATATCCATTCATCGCATATTAAAATTATCAAATATTTAGGCATAAAATTAAACATGATACATGAACCATGTATAATGAATTAGAAACCTAAAAGACTTATTATGGTAGGTCAAGTATTTGCATGATAGATCGAGACAATATCAATTGATTAATATATTCGGGAATAACTCTTATTCCTATATCAACCAACTATTGTTTGATTTGATCAAGGAATTTCGATTAATATTTAATCATTCATTCGTGAGTGTAACCCATTGTTTCGGAACCCTTGGACTTAACTAGTGCAGTGTCGTCGTATGGTAGGTCAGTTCACCAGATACATCTAGAGTTCCTATCCTCTCGGAATCCAAACTTGATATTGACCTAAAATGGACATCATCCGTTAGGGGATGAAAACAAAGCCGTCTCGGGATGCCTTTTGAATCTTATGTTTTCGGACTAACAATAGAGATCGTGTGATATATTGTCGTATATCCCTCTCCCACTCACTCTTTTAAATTTAAGGTTTCTACTTAAAATATCTAATATTTTAATTCATTAGTGTCTATAAGTTTATGCGCGGCTAAAACATAACTTCTACTTTACACTAGTGTATGATTAGTGATCTAACCAATTTAAACTCTTAAAATTTTATTCACTAACTTTGATTAGTCTCCACTAGTATTTAACTTAATTAAACTAATTTAATTAAGTTTGGTTAAGTGACCTAATTTATTTTAATTCTTAAAATATTAGTTCACTAACAAGTTTCAAATTTAAAATTCAACAAATGGATAAAATTTTAATTAAATTATTTAATTAATATAAGCGCGTTATAAATTCAAATAGTACGTGGAATTGTATCCCGAGTGCAGACCACACTACCGTCCACTCAGAGTCGACTATGGAATCTATGTCCGGGTTTCCATCCGATATACCAAGGGAAAATATAATGCACTCATTAAACCCATTTGTATTAAATTTCTGAATTTCCAATTTTAAACCATTAAACCAATCAATCTTATCAATTTGTTTTCATGCATATCATATTCCAATCTAACCCTTTTAAATTTCATAAAATCACATTTTATGACTAGAATATTCATGCATCTAAAACATGTTATGGCATGTGAAAATACAAGAGTAGACACCCTAAGCTATATGACATATTATTCAAATATTTTGAAATAAACATACACATAACATAAAATAAAATTGCATTGATCTTCAAATCTTCAAATGAATTTAAAACAAACATTCATCATATGAACATTAAAATTTTCCTTCTCATCACAACATGCAGATAAAAAATTTATATCTCGTATAAATCATTAAAAATGGAAACTTTTAATAAAAAAGAGAAGGGTTAAAAATATTTTTCAACCTCGCTCTTTATGCCAATTGTAGGAAACGCTTTCCCTCGCGCAACGAAAGCGACTTTGGCACCGAGATCGCCCTTGAAACAATTTTCTGCCCTTTCCCTTTGATGGGCGAATCTGACCAGCCCTTGGGCTGATGTTTTGCTTATACTTTTAGAAATATTTCAGCCTTGGAATAGCCCCCAAATATCTCCCAGAAGATGTACTCTCGTTGTCGTAAATAGATAATATAAGCCAAACTACGTCAGCGTCTATCGATATAGTCAGTACATACGGATTGGCCTTTCACGAGTATCTCATTATTAGATTCGGGTCATAATATCCGTTATACCCCTCTAATTATTTTTAGCTTAAGTATCATTGATTCTCTAATGAACAATTTATTCATAACCATTATGAATATTAATCTTCATATTCGCAATAGAAAGACTTGAGCGCTCTAATCGTTCAAGTACCGAATCAACCCTTAAGGAACATATTCTTCTACTTCTCGCAAGAAGGAGTGAACTCCATATCTATATAAAACGTCCTCAGTTACACACCAAACCATGTCCCCAAAGTACGTAGCTATTGGTCGGGATTGCTACACCAACCTCACCTTTGTAAATCAAAGTACATAGCCTGTCATTCAAGAGTTCGCAGTACACTCAGGATTCAGATCAATCCATATATAACCATCTAGTAGATTGAAGTGAATTTCTTTATTTAACGGATATTATAAGAAACTCATTTCTATCTGGGTCCAAGCCTATATGATCACATCATATAAGGTGCCTCCATTCTCATGTCATCATATGGACGATCCTGGATCAAGGTCGCCATACAACTATTGGATGAACCATAATTATATATAAACCACAAACAAAGTACATGCTTTGTTTTCTCTCTATGGACTATTTTAGATTACTAATTTCAGACTTAAATCCTCTTGTGTATGACACTCATACCTAAGTCTGAAGGCACATGATTAATCAAGGGTAAACAAGATAATTTATAATATGCGATTGAAATCAAACATTTGATAAATGAATAATACATCTTTTATTTCATAATAAATAATTCTTTTTAGATTACATGAAGCTCTAGGGCATATATACCAACATCTGCTGACAGTTAGTGGTTGAGTCAGATTTCAGAGCCACTGTTTGCTAAGTGGTTGGGGAAAAAGAGCATGGGGCGATGTTGACAGGGTAACACGAGTTGACATCATGGGTTGGTGAAACAGTGGATTTGAGAGCCTATATAAAGGGGTTAAATCCACAGATTCAATGGTTGTCAATTTTCATATTTCAGTGTTGGGATTTATGTCCTAAAGCTTCATGTATTGTAAAATAGAATAGATTATTGTAATAATAAAAATATATGCATTATTAATTTTATCAAAGTTGTTTGATTTATACCGCATATTGTCCAATTGTCTTGTTTACCTTGATTATTATTTTACCTTCAGACTTAGTGTATGTTTGATGCACAAGAGGATTTAAGTCTGAAGTTAGTAATCCAAATAGTCCATAGAGAGCAAACAAATAAGGTACTTTGTTTGTGGTTTATCTATAGCTGCGGTCCATTCTATACTTGTATGACGACCTTGGTCCGAGATAGTTCATATAGTGACATAGGAATGGAGGCACCTTGTATGATGAGATCATATAGGACTGAACTCAGATAAATACGAATTTCATTTAATATCCGTTAACTGAAGAAATTCAGTTTATCTAATAGATGGTCATAAATGGATTCGATCTTAATCCTGAGTGTACTACGAACTCCTGCATGACAAGCTATGTCCTTTGATTTACTATGGTGAGGTTGGTGTTGCATTCCCGGCCAATAACTATGTATTTTGGGGATATGGTTTGGTGTGTAGCTGGGAATATTTTACATAGATATGGAATTCACTCCTTCTTACGAGAAGCAGGAGAATATTTTTTTAAGAGTTGATTCGGGACTTGAACAATTTGAGCGCTCAACTTTTCTATTACGAATAGAAAGTCTTAATATTCATAATTATTATGAATTAATTTTTCATTATAGAATCAATGGTGCTTAAGAGACAAAATATTTAGAGGGGTTTAACGGACTTTTGACCCGGCTCTATTTATGAGATATTCGTGAAGGGCTATATCCATATGTAATGACTATATCGATGGACACCGAAGTTGTTCGGTTTATTTTATCTATCTACGGTAACGGGAGTTCAACTTTGACTTGTTAGTGGAATAACGCGGAGTTAATAATTCGTGATATTTGATTAAAGAGTTTAATTCATATTTCAAAATTATTGGAGCTCGAAACCGTAGGTCCATTTTTTCCCCGTGCTAGCTCGATTAACTATAGCAAACCTAATATAATTAGATTGTCTAACAATATGCTCACATTATATTTATATATTATTAATGAGATTAATAATATTTATTGTCACAAATGAAAACTATGTTAAATTAGTTTAACTTAATGTTTTCTAGAATTCTTTGATTATGAGATAATCAAGTCTTGATTATGAGATAATCAAGTTAGTAATAATTATGAGATAATTACTACAACATAATTGAAGATAATTTAATCATTATTGAGATGGTGATTTTTATTTACCTTGGAGACAAAGCCATATGGCTTGCCATGCTCTCCAATATATTATGTCTATTAGTGGCTTGTATACAACTAATATTTTTTTCATTAGCTAATCCATTTTTATGCTTTGGTATGGGCTCCACATTTATGTGTTTTCCATTGAAAGAAAACATTGGATGTTTAATGACAAAGTCATTATCTTTAACTTATCATTTCTTATGCTTTGGTATGGCATTCACATTTTTGTGTTGGCCATTGCAAGAAATCATTAGATGCTTAATGACAAGGTTAGTTGGCTTGTGAAAGAGAATATAATCTCTACCATTTCTCTCACTTCTTAAGGTTAACATTTTGCATTCATTCACACAAATGTTGTGAGAAAGAATTTTGGAGAAAATAGGGAGAGTTCAAACATTCACAAGTGTTGTGAGAGTGTTTGAAATTCCAAAAGACAAACACCTTTGTGACATCTTAATCCTCTAAATAGTTTAGAGTTTTGATCTTTGTGAGTGAAGCCCACACTTCGGTTTATTGGTTTTGAGTCATAGTTCGGAAGATCGAGTGGTTGATCCAAGCGTTGGACACCAAAGGATTGATCTCGCCTACTACAACAAAGGGAGAAGGCAAAGAAAATTTTAAGGATCCATATCGGAGCTGGTGGCACCATCCATAATTTCCACTGCGCAAAGGAAAAGTTGTTTCCTATCATTAGTATCAGAGCTTAAGGTTGAAAAGTGTTCTTAACCCTTCTCTTTTAAAGTTTCAAGTTTTAATAGTTTATATGCGATATAGATTATTAGAATGCATGTTGTGATGAGAAGGCACAATTATATTCATGAGATGAATGGTTTTTAATGTTCATGTGATGATTGTTTACTTGGATTTATGTAATGAATGTATTACGTTGATCGTTAATTTTTTCGGCTCTTATTTTTAGTATTGGGAATGTAAGAACATAAGGACATATTCTTCCAAGTGTTGTAAGTTCATTTCCTTTGTAATAAGTCCATTTTGTAACAAAATTTGTAACTTGAAGGAGCCGATTCCGCGAAGGACGCATTACGAACCTATTCCGCGAAGAACTCAACAACATACCATGAAGCAGGATTTGAAGACCAAGAGATGCCTTGGATTTATTGTACTAATTAGATTAGTATAGAGAAATAAGAGCCCGGTTAATGCAATTTATGGATGTATGTAAGACTACGTTCCATTACGAGTCCGTAGAAATAAAAAGGGACCAAAACGGAGTCTGAAAGCTCCGGAACGGAGTAAATGAAGTTCTTGAGTGCAGACAGGCGTTCGAATGCAACACGAACGAAACTCCACTGCCTGAAAATGTTCGAACGCCTATAAAACGCCACACAAATGTTTTCTGGCCCAGCCTAGAAATATGAATGTTTTTTTTAAATAGTTTAATAACATGTCATATAGTTCATGGTGTCTACTCTTGCATTTTCATACATGCATGATATTCAAGTCATAAAATATGATTTTATGTAAATTTAAAAGTTAAATAAGAATATAAGATGCACGTAAACGAATTAATAAGATTAATTGGTTTAAGGGTTTAAAAAATTACGAATTCAAGTTTAAATACAAATGGACCTTATCAGTACATTATTCTCTTTGGTATATCGGATGGAAACTCAGACGTAAATTCCATAGCCAATTCTGAATGGACGGTAATATGGTCTACACTCGGGATACAATACCACATACCTTTGGAATAAATAATGTGCTTTTATCAATTAAATGGTTTAATGATAATGTGCTTTTATCGATGCGTTGAACACAAAAAATTTCTCCTTGAGACTATCGGCCAAGCCTTGGTTGTGCTCCTTGTGTTGATCTTCAAGCTCCAAGCTTTGAATGTAGATTCCATGCTCATATATGGGTTTCCCTATCACCTTTGAATGACTCCTTTGATGTGATAGCATGCAAGATTTTGAATCAAAAATCTTCAACCAAGAACCCTAGGTCTCGGAAATGGAGGGAGTGAGAAGAGAGGGGAGCATTCGGCTTCTTCAAAAATGAGATTTATTCGATCATCACATCGCCACGATGTATGATCTGAATAAATCAGATAAATAGTTGAAGTATGTACTTGGATCGTTGATGAGACCATTAATTCTTTAGCCTGTGATGTAGCATAGCTCAGTTGCTAACAGAACTACTCTTAATCCAAATAGGATTATATAGATCCAAAGTGCTTCTATTGCTGCCTCAGCTGCAGCAATATTCCACTTTTGTTGTTTATTCGGTAACAGTATCTTGCTTGGAAGATTTCCAGCTCATTATTCTGTTATTCAAACTATATAGTACCTTTATTACGACTTATAGTCGTTTTTGTCGGTTAGGAAACTTGCAGCAGTGAACCCAGTCACTTCAAGTTCTCCATCTCCATAGCTTAAGAAAGCATCCTTAGTTCTTTCTTAAGATTAATGGATGTTCTTAACATCAATCCATTGACTATCACTTGGATTGGCCTGATTGTGACTCCATATGCTCAAAGCATATGAGACACCAGGTCGCGTACATATCTTTCAATGTACGAGTTCTCGGAGAGTGTCAACAACTTTTAGATCTATCCCAGTAGATCCTTATTCTTCGAATAAATGTTGTCTCTCCCAAGTAGTCTACGGAGAATTTTCATGAAAGCCAAGCTTTCACCGATTGTATTATGGGAATACTATTTCCAAGAAATATATATCATCATTATATAGGACAATCATTTTCAGTGCTCTCCCACTAACCTCCTTATATACACAAGAATCATCTCTGTTTTGAATTAAATCATATACCATTATGATTACATCAAAACGATTGTTCCAAGAACGCAATGCTTGCTTCAATCCATAAATGGATCGAATTAACTTGCAAACCTTGTTTGCTTGTTTTGGTACGACAAAACCGTCAGGATTTTGTAAACATCCTCCAGAAGGTTTCCTTTTAAAGAAAGCGATTTTGACGTTCAGCTGCCATATTTCATAAATGAAACATTCAGTATTAGCAAGCATTAGCCAAATGGATTTTAACCATGGCAAAAGTAAAAGGTTTCGTCGTAATCGACACAATGTTGATAACGATACATTTTCGCTACAAGCCTAGCTTTATACATTTGTATGTTTCCATCCATGTTCGTCTTCCTTGAAGACTCATACAGTACCAATAGGCACAATGCCTTCCGGTACATCAACCAGTATCCTAACTTGGTTGGTATACATGGAATCCATTTCGGACTTCATGGCACTTTGCCATAATATGGAGTCGATACCTTGTATCACTTCCTCATACGTAGTCAATTTGTCTTCCTCAATAAGATTGACATCTAAATGAGGTGAGATCAGAAACCCATACCTCCCAGGTTGTTTTCTGACTCTCTTCGACTTACGTGGTTCTTGTGTATTCAAAGATTATGGTACAGTTTCGTCCCTGATGAACTGTTTGTGTTCCATTAAAGAATCGGTGCCTGGAACAGTATTACTTCCATTTTCATCGAGTTTTACTTTCCTCCTACTTACCACTGATATAGGTATTCCTCTTAGGAAATCCGCATGGCGAGCAACAATTACATTGTTCTCTTGTGAGTTGTATAAGTACTATACTTTGGTTTCCCCAGGATAACCAACTACAAATTACGCACTTATCCGATTTGGGTTTTAGTTTGGTATCATCCAAACATATGCCTAGCATTCCCAAATCTTCAGGAATGAGAAAACTTAGTTTCTTTCCTGTTTATATCTAATATGAAATATGTTTAACAGATTTTCATGGTACCTTATTCAAAATAAGTGTTGCACTGTAAAATGCGTATCCCTTGAAGGAAAATGGTAGCTCAGAGCGACTCATGATTAACCTTATCATGTCCAAAAAAATTCGGATTCTCGGTTTGTACACACCGTCAAATTGAGGTGTTCCGTGAAGAGTCCATATTGAAAGAATACTATACTCTTTCAAGTAATTGAGAAACTCATTGCTTAAGTATTTTCCACCATGGTCTAACCGTGACGGTTTTAATACTTTTGCCAATCTGTCTATTTCGTGTCGAAACTCTAAAAGTTTCTGACTTGTGTTTCACAAGAAACACATAACCATAACGCGATGCCACATCCGTAAAGGTTACGAAGCGTTCATATCCACCTTTAACCTATCTAGACATGGGCCTACTTATGTCACTATGAATGAGGGCTAACAGATCAGTGGCACTTGCACTTTTACTAAGTAAAAGGTGTTTTAGGCACTTTGCCTAATAAACTAGATTCGTAGACATTATTTAATAGAATCAAATCTGTCCTAGTACCTACTCTTCAAAAGTGTGGATATACGAGCCTTGTTTAATGTGTCCCAGACAACACAACCATAAATAAGTCTCATCTGATTTAATCAGTTTGAGTTATTTGTTTGTCATGTTATACGTTTGAGATTCATTATATTCAAAATATAAATACTGTTGTTCACATCTAATGTGTTTATCTCAATATCATCTTTATAAAATAAAACACTTAGTGTTCTAGAATATAAAGGTATACCCGCAACATGTTAAACTTAGATATAGAGATAATATTTCTAGTCAAACTAGTTACATTATAACAGTTTCATAATTTAAGTACATACCCGAAGGGTAGTTCCTAAACTTAGGCTTCTACGGTTAAAACAGAGACTCTCGTCCCATTTCCGACTCGCAGATAAATCTCATCTGAAGTCAGTCTCCTGCTAATCAGCAGATTCTGCACATCAGTACATATTTTTGTACCACATCTAGTATCAAAATCCAATTTTGAAATTAATAGTGAACATGTTTATGACAAACATACTTGAAGCCGGAGCCTGGCCCCTCTTCACTTCCTTCATGTCTGCCTTGTCCATACGACAGTCACGCTTCCAGTGACCCTTTTGCCACTGTTTAGGCAGATATCTTGGGATATGTCCTTTGTCTTCCAGAAGACTGTGATGATTTTGCATCTGCCCCTTTTAGAAGCTCTGGCTCTGCCTCATTGAGCATAGTCATCAACTCTCCAAGAGTTTACTCTTGTTTCATAATGAACCTGCCCCAGCTTTCGGGTAGAGACTATAAGATCAAATCTTTGGCAGTCTCGGCCACGTAGGTAATGCCCAACTAACCTAGCTGATCGATGTCAGCAATCATCTATGACATCTAGTGCTTGACAGATGTACCCTCTGACATATACGAGCGAAAGACCTTCTTTTGCAATTCGTACTTTTAAGATCTAAGAATAGATCTATGAAGATCTTTAATTTCATTTTCATGGTATAAGGATCTAATCCTTAATTCTGACGACAGAATTAAAGTGTCATTGCATCAAGTATAAGGATTGAGCACTAAAGTTATCATCACATGAATCTTCCAAAGATCATGTTCTACTATTTGCTCAACTCCGGGCTTAGGCCCGAGATGTAATTCTATCAAATAGAATAACTTCTCAATTCCCAAGACTATCCTGAGGTTTTATTCCCAATCTGAAAATTAAAGCCGTTTAATGACATTTTCTCCCAGGATTATGTTTTAAACGATAATCTTTCAGTTATCTTGATTCCAATAGTCCAACTATCCAATCAACGATTTCGGGTACAATTGAATATAATGATTACTATAGTCTAACTATATAATCAACTATAATATGATTGGTTAAATTCAAATATATTGATTACTATAATCCAATTATATAATCAACTATAAATGAAATAGTTTGAATACAGTCCAAATTTCAATTAAAACAACATTTAATTATTAGTCCAACTAATATATATATTTATTTAAAATTGACAAAAATGATATGAGCGCGTATTGGAAAGTATCTAAACAAAATTGCAAATTTAATACTTTCCTCCCACTATTTTTCGGCGAGCCTCTAACCCTTTGTTGAGTACTCGGGAAACCTTGTTTCCTAATGGGCTAGGATCCCGTTAAATAACACACAACCTTGACTTTGGCCAACAAGTTGTATGATATTTAACTAGGTAGATCTCTAAGATCAATTGAATCTCATCCAATTCCTAGATCCAGTAGGTGGACATCCAAGTTTGAAACATATATCTAATATATGCCAATATATCTGATATATTCCTTAACCTTTTTCCTCTGAATCAATTAAGCCTTGGCTTTGGCACAAAAAACTTAATGATTCCAGTTAAGCGGGACCCATTGACCTTGGAAAGCTTCGTAATCGATGTCGATAGACAAGAAGTGATCTTGACTTTGGCCAACAAGTTGTATGATATTTAACTAGGTAGATCTCTAAGATCAATTGAATCTCATCCAATTCCTAGATCCAGTAGGTGGACATCCAAGTTTGAAACATATATCTAATATATGCCAATATATCTGATATATTCCTTAACCTTTTTCCTCTGAATCAATTAAGCCTTGGCTTTGGCACAAAAAACTTAATGATTCCAGTTAAGCGGGACCCATTGACCTTGGAAAGCTTCGTAATCGATGTCGATAGACAAGAAGTGATCTTGACTTTGGCCAACAAACCAGTGCCAATCTTGGATCTTGAGAATGAATCATTCAATGGAAGGAAAACGCTTAATATTTGTTGAGGGTTTTTCACGTAATTGGCAACCAATTAATTATCTTTGATTAGGTCTCATCATACACCCTTAAACATGCATTCTAAAAGCATAATAAGGCACGGTAAATAAATTAATAATAATATGCGGATGGATATTTAAACAGTTTTTTCCTAGAACAAATCTCTCCATTTCTTCTCTCCCGCTAGCACAAATCTTACTTCTACCCAATTACATAACACTTCTAAAGAAACCTCATTTACATTGAGGGGAATAGGTGAGAAGAGAAATACAAAGAGTCAAGAGGTAATAGGCTGGACACGCAGGTCCAATTTAATAAATTCTAAATTTATTACAACAATTTCCAAAATTGCCCTGACCCATGTAATATCCATCCGATATACATTATTCATACATCACATCAATGTATTCACACAAAGCATGTTATCAATCAATCTAATCCAATTAATTAATCTGAAATTAATGACCATCCAATGTTCAAACAACGATTTGATTTGCGTGAGTCCAACTCATTTAAGAATAAATACTCAAAGTACAAATTCTTGAATTATATCAAACTACAATATTAAATCCAATTTTATTTGTATTCAATACTAATTCTTTATTTAATTCCAAATTAAATAATTACACTTTATTAATGAGCCTTTGCGACTTAGATTCTAAATCTAATCTAAACGGGTCTCAAAGCCCAATTAACATCCTATGTCAATTTAATTAAATTCCAATGGGCTTTCAATTAATTTATAAGGCATGGACTTTGGCAACCAAAGCCCAATAAGGAATCACCCTTTGCCAAAAATCAATTTAGGCCCATTAGGCCCAATTAAAATATTAAAGGCCCATTTAATCATATATGGACTTTATGGAAATGGTTTTAGGCCCAATTGGATCTAACCAATTATCATAAACCAAACTTGGCCCAACCAAGCCCAATAAGCCCAAATACAACTTTATTAGCCCAATTCCAAATTTAGCCCAACTAATTAAATTCCAATATTCCAAATATCATAATTTAATCAATTTAAAATGCATTAGCCATAATTAATTAGTCAAATTAACATTTCCAAAATACCAATTTACATAATTAATCATGCTTTATTTGTTCAACACATGTCCAACATTATTGAAACAAAAAATCAACTCATTACATGTTATACATGTCACGGCATTTAGGGATTTTTAAAATCGATTTCGATTTCAATCCAATTAAATCCTAAATCAATTTATCCCAAGTCTTTAAACTCATCCAATGATCAAAAGAACAAAAAATATCATGACATTAGGGCACTAGTTACATTCGGCCAAGCCAAATTTTTAGGGAAAAAATAATCCAATTCAATTTTCATCAAATTGAACATGCATAACTCTAAGTTATCATCATTCAAGCATACTCAATCAATCAATTTTATCAAATCATGCTCAAATCAATTTTACCCAAATTTTACCCTAAATTCAATTTCATGCTTAATAACTGCTCTGATACCATTGTTGGGTTTTCTAGGTCAAACCAAGATCAAATTAAGTAATGAAATGTGAGAATACAACAAAGTAAAGTAGCGGAAATACTCACTTTGATCGGCTTTGTGATGCGTTGAACACAAAAAATTTCTCCTTGAGACTCTCGGCCAAGCCCTTGGTTGTGCTCCTTGTGTTGATCTTCAAGCTCCAAGCTTTGAATGTAGATTCCATGCTCATAGATGGGTTTCCCTATCACCTTTAAATGACTCCTTTAATGTGCTAGCATGCAAGATTTTGAATCAAAAATCTTTAACCAATAACCCTAGGTCTCGGCAATGGAGGGAGTGAGAGAGAGGGAGCATTCGGCTTCTTCAAAAATGAGAGAGGAAACCGTGAGGGAGAGAGAATAATAATGAAGTGTGTTGTATATTTTTTATTTCA
>SKCR01038875.1:0-139730 GCA_019454045.1 Zanthoxylum bungeanum | reverse complement strand
TTATTCAAACATCACAACCATGTATTCATACAAGCATGTTATCAATCAATCAATCAAATTAATTAATCTTGATTATTAGTGATCATCCAATGTTCAAACAAAGATTTGATTTTTGTTCGAGTCAAACTCGTTTTGCGAACACGTACTCAAGTACAATTTCTACGAATTAATTAAATTACATAATTAAATCCAATTTAATACGTATTCAATTCTAATTCATTATTTAATTCCAAATTAAATATTACACCTTTATTAACGAACCTTTACGACTTAAATTCCAAATTTAATCGCAACGGGTCTCAAAGCCCGATTAACATCTAATGTTTTATTTAATTAAAGTCAAATGGGCTTTTAATTAATTTCTATAGGCGTGGACTTTTGGTCAACTCGGGTCAAACCGAACAACCAAAATCCAATCCGGGAGTTACCTCATAAGCCTTTAATTAATTTTGGCCCATTAGGCCCAATTAAATAATTAAGGTCCATTAAGTCATAATTGGACCTTTTGGATTCGGTTTTGGGCCTAATTGGATCCAACCAATTTTGCCTAAACCCAACTTTGTTACAACAACAGCCCAAAAGCCCAATTACAACCTAACAAGCCCAATTTCCAAAATCAAGCCTAAATTAATTAACTTATAAAATTCCAAATTTCACAATTAATTAACCTAAGTGTATTACATAATCAATTACCCAATTAACATTTCTAAAACATCAATTAGCCTAATTAATCATGCACTTTAACAACCAAATAGTGTCCAACACAATTCAATCAAAATCAAACCCAATTAACATGCTATCAAGTCTCTGCAATTAGGGGTTTTTCAATTCGATTCGGTTTCAATCCAATTGAGTCCACAATCTTAATTTCCCAAATCAATTCAATTCATCCAATGAATTAAAACAAAAAATCACAATGAATTTCATGTCCTTAAAGATTCGGCCAAGCCACTTCAAAAGGGAAAAATGTTCCAAATCAAAATTCAATCCAATGAACTTCAAAACAACATTAACCAATTGTTTTAAGTCATCCAATGATCAAACAAAACAAAATTACCAAGACATTAGGGTTATTCAATTTTCGGCCAAGCCTTCAATTTGGGGAAAATTGAATCCAATCCAATTTCATGAAATTGATCACACACAATCTCAATTAAACATGTTCTAAGCATACTTAAACATCCAATTCAATTAAAACATGCTCAAACACATTTTACCCAATTTCAAGTTTCATGTTCAACCTAAAGAATTGGGGAAAATTGATCTAATCCAATTTTCTTGAAATTGATCATGCACAACTTCAATTCAACCTCATTCAAGCATACTTCATCAAACAATTCAACCAAATCATGCCTAAATCGAGTTTACCCAAATTAAAGTCTTGACCAACATTAAGCAAATTGGGGAAAATAAATCCAATCAATTTTTTTTGCCAAATTGATTACATATATCTCAAATTAGATCATATACAAACATTCTTACACAATCAATTTGTCAGAATCAAGCTAAAATCAAAAAGCCCCAAATTTGCTCAAGAACCCTAATTCGGTTTTCATGCATCAAAAGCTCAAGATACCATTGATAATGTTCAATCAAAGTCCCAAGGATCACAAATCATGCATAAAAACCGCATATGAACACATCAAAGGAGGTGCGGAATATACTCACATTGAATTTCGGTTTTGATGTATGAAGAACAAGGTGCGATTTTGCCTCCCTCCAAGCTCGGCAATGGCTTCTGTGAACTGCTGTGGACGCATGGTGGGGCTGGTTTGGCTTCCTCCATGTTCGGCCATTGATGAGATCCATTGAAGCTCCAAGCTTCAAGCTTCCAAGCTCACAAACTCACTTCCCTATCACCTTTGTATCACTCAAGGTGTGTGCTAGCACTTATCATCTTCCAATTTGCTTCTCAAAGTTTCGGTTTTGACCAGAAAAGGAGAAGAAATCGCACCATGCATGAAGGAGATGAAGAGAAAAAAAGAGAGGAAGAAAATGAGAGGGAAAAGGCTCTTTTCACGTGAAACCGTGAATGAGAGAGAGAAAAGCAAATGCTTTTTAACTTATATTTATATTTTATTTCCAAAATAAAATCAAATACCAAAAGCCTTTTCATTTACCAAGTACAAAAGTCAAAAAGGCAAAAGGCTTTCATCATTTCAATCACTATTCACATCACATCTATTCACTTTAATAAAGTGACATATTGTCAAGTCACATCACTCAAAGTGACAATTGATTTGACGATTGACGCGACTAGCGATTTGACGCTTGATGTGACTTGCGTGCCGCGCTCGAATTCGAAATGCGAATGCGCTCGCAATCACTCTCGGGCTCGGGTTCGCTAATTCCAAATTAACGAATTTTCCGTCGCGTCGTAATTAAGTGATTACGCCTAGCGAATCACTATTCACGTCGCTAACGAATTAATTCTAAATTAATTCGTTCGCCTGAATTAAAATCTAATTTTAATTCCGCGTCGAAATCCAATTTCGATTAATATATCGAATATATTAATTTTACCGATTAATTCCAAATTAATCGTTCTCTCTCTTTAATTAATATTTTATCCCAGATAAAATATCTCCGCAATTAATCCCAGATTAATTTTCTCTCTCATCGAATTAATCCCAGATTAATTCTATCTCTCTTCTAATTAATCCCAGATTAATCAAAGTGCGAGTAATACGTCATCGGTGAATCTTCAGGAACCGACCCATGAGATCTCCGGATATGTTGGCAGTAAATACGATCGTCGGACTGTCCGAACACGTAAGTACCTCGTACTACGTTTATATCGACTTACAAGACAAGGTTAGCTTCTAGCAAAACGCCATGCCTACCCAATTCTCCAGAAATATTCTTACAGGAATATATAGATCTGTATCAAGCGTAGAATACCGTAGTATTGTGTATATCGGCCAGTATCGGATAATCACGTGCTATGGCTGGGGCTGGATAAGTGTCTGCCCCGTCCGAAGCACATGTCGGATGTCTGGTAACATAGTCTCTATAATCGGATATACATGACCTGGTCACAATATCCCGATTGGTTGCGCAACACTCAAGAGCACTAGTACCGTATCTTGCGTGACATCAACTCCAATATGACTGAAGTGACACTTCCGTCTCGACATCACACCCAATACACTACGACTCTCTGATAAACCCAGAAGCGGTGTACACAGAACCGGTTAAAGCCCTGTACCACCAAGACCAGAGTCTACCGATTATCGCAAGTATTAGCGATGCAAGTCTCAGGTTAAGACTATACACACCTACCTCGATTTCGGCCTCCCATAGACAGATAGTCATAATACCAATGGGATTCCGAGGGGTCTATCCAGAGCGAAGCTGTTTCCCGTACCATCGGTGAAACACAACCTCCTATCGCACTTGCATAAGTATCCAATACTTATATATATGAGAACTATGCCGTTGTGCCCTCACAACGCGCACAAGTGCAATACTAGCCTATTCCGCATTATCGATGTCCAGTCTCGATAATACTTCGGCTAGGGATATTTAATGATTAATCCTTCGGGGATTGATACTGTCTCATATCATCTCAATCCAGGAACTAATCATATGGACCTCTCTTCATTTATACATCTATGGTGATCTAATCACAAATGATGAGAGTGCAATTTCCTTGTCACATAGTTAATTTGTACAGCAACACCGTGATCTGTACAAATAGTGACGCTATGGGTCATATTATCCAACAGGATATTTGTTTAATATAAATTGAGGGATTTTCGCGTAATTGGCAACCAATTTATTTATCTTTGTTAGGTCTCATCATCATACACCCTTAAGCATGCTTCTAAAACATCATAAAGCGCGTAAAGTAAATTAATAGTGATATGCGGATGGATATATAAACAACTTGTTCCTAGAACAAATCACTCCCTTTCCTCTCCCCGCTAGCACTATTCTACTTCTACCCAATTACATAATACAATAAGAGAAACCTCATTTACATTGAGGGGAATTAGGTGAGAAGAGAATACAAAGAGATAAAGAGATAAGGCTGGACACGCAGGTCCAATTTATAAATTCCAAATTTACAATAATTTCTAAAATTACCCTTTCCCTTCTAATATCCATCCGATATACACTATTCATTCATCACATTCATATATATTCAAACAAGACATGCTTTTACAACCAATCTAATCCAATTAATTAGTCTTTGTTTAAGTGATCATCCAATGTTCAAACAACGGTTTGATTTTGCGTGAGTCCAACTTGATTGAGAATAAGTACATAAGGTACGAATTCGCGAATTATATCGAACTACTTTCTAAATCCGATTTAATTCGTATTCAATACTAATTCAATTATTTAATTCCAAATTAAATGGTTACACTTTTAATGTGCTTTAAAGACTTAGATTCTAAATCTAATTCTATTGGGTCTCAAAGCCCAACTAACATCCAATGTTTAATTTAATTCAAGTCAAATGGGCTTTCAATTGATTTATTAAGGCTTGGGCTTTGGTCAATGTGGGTCAAACCCAATTATTATATTATATTTGGACTTAATGGAGTGATTTAGGCCCAAATTGGATCCAATCCTTTTGGCCCAAATCTACTTGGTCCAACCAAGCCCATTATGCCCAAATACAATATTAAAAGCCCAATTCACCAATTAAGCCCATTAATTAAATTTTAATATTCCAAACATTAAAGTCCAATTAATTAAAGTGTAATACCAAGATTAATATATTAAACCAAATATTTCAAAAATACCCATTTAATTTATTAATCATGTATTTTTCAAAATAAATGTCCAACATTATTTTAACAAAAATCAACTCCTTTTTCATGTCCATGTGTATTCGGCCAAGGTGATTTTTTTGTGTCGATTTATTTTTCAATCCGATTGAATTACTAATCTACGTCCCGTATACGTTCTAAGTCATCCAATGATCTTAAACACAAAAAATTCCAATACATCCAATGTAGACACACATTTGGCCAAGGCATAAATTTGGGGAAAAAATCATCCAATGCATTTTTCATAAAATTGATTCCATATTATGTCATATTACATAAATATAAGCATACTCATTCATCAAATTTCACAAGAACATGCTTCAATCAATTTTACCCAAATTTTAACCTAATATATTTCATGCTTAAACCTAGCTCTGATACCATTGTTGGTTTCTATAATATGTCCCAAGGAAAGATTAAGCATTTGAAATACAACAATGAATATATATATTAAAAGATGAAGTATGGCGGAATCATACTTACAATGCTTTAGTGATGAAGAAAATCAAACCAAAATGGAAGCTCCAAGGTTGGGATGATTCGGCCAAGATGAGAAGAGGTGGAAAGCTCCAAGCTTTGTGTATTCCAAGCTCTTTGATGGTTTCCCTATCACCTCTTTATGATCCCTTGAAGGTGCTAGCCTTGTGTGTGAATATATGTTCCAAACAACCACAATTTCTTCAAGTTTTTGCAACAAAAAAATGAAGAAATGGAGAGCCCAAAACTGTTTCAGGTTTCGGCAATTTGAGAGAGAGAAGAGAGTTTGTGTAATTAATTTTTGTTACCAAAAAATCAATTTATATTTATGCCATAATATTTATTAAATTAATAATAAACTTATGACACAAACCATGCAATGGCTTAGAGTGTCAAACACTCAAACTCCATGCAAAACAATTGAGTGTATTGTACACTATCACCATGCAATGCATTATCAATTAAATAATGCATATAATGACATGTGTCATGTGGGCCCAACACGTTTCCAAATGAAAGTGGGCCCACGTGCACTCACGCGTTCGGGTTCGATATTTCCGAAATACCGAACTTACGTCGCGACGTTAATTAAATCGAATTTAAATAAATAATTGCGCCTGGCGAAATTATTATTTACGTCGCTAACGAATTAATTCTAAATTAACTCGTATGCCCGAATCAAATCTAATTTTAATTTCGCGTCGAAATCGAATTTCGATTATTATATCGAATATAATAATTTTATCGATTAATTCTAAATTAATCGTTCTCTCTCTAAACAAGGCACTTTATCCAAGATAAAGTTTCTCCGCAATTAATCCAAGATTAATTAAGTCCGAATCAAATATCATAGGTGAATCTTCAGGAAGCGACCCAAGAGATCTCCGGATATTTTGGCAGTAAATACGGTCGTCGGATAATCTGAACCTGTACGTACCTAGTACTACGTTCTTACCGATTCACAAGACAAGGTTGGCTTCTAGCAAAGCGCCATGCCTACCCAATTCTCCAGAAATATTCTTACTGGAATATTAGATCTATATCAAGCGTAGTATACCGTAGTATTGCGTACATCGATCCAGTATCTAATGATCACATGTTAGGCCTGGGGCTGGAGATGTGTCTGCCCCGTACGAAACATATATCGGACATCAAGCAACCAGTCTCTTTAAATCGGACAATCCTGACCTGGTCATATTGTCCCGACGGTTGCAACCTTTTATAGAGTACTAGTTCTGTGTCCTGCGTGATCATCACCTCCATATGTCTGAAGTGATACTTCCATCTCGACATCACATCCAGTACACTATGATTCTCGATAAACCCAGAAGAGGTGTACACAGAACCGGTTAAGGTCCCCAACCACCAAAACCAAAGTTTACCGATTGTCGCAAGTACTAGCGATGTAAGTCTCAGGTTAAGACCATATACACCTACCCTGATGCGGCCTCCCATAGACACGCAGACATACTACCAATGGGATTCCGCGGGGTCTATCCAGAGCGAAGCTATTTTCCGTACCATCGGTAAAACACAAACTCCTATCGCACTTGCATAAGTATCCAATACTTAAATATATGAGAACTATGCCGTTGTGCCCTCACAACGTGCACAAGCGCAATACTAGTCTATTCCGCATTATCGATGTCCGATCTCGATAATACTCCGACTAGGGATATTTAATGATTAAACCTTTATGGATTGATACTGTCTCATATCATCTCAATCCGGTATTAATCATATGGACTTTCGCCATTTATATATCAAAGTAAATAATATTACAAAACGGCAAAAGGCAATTTCATTATCACATAGTTAATTTTGTACAATAATACAATATCATTTACAAATAGTGACGCTATGGGACATAATGTCTAACAGGAAGAGCTTACTGAGTTCGAGAAAAGCTTGTAAATTGGAGGGAGGAGTGGATGAGTCTTCGGTTCAAGTAAGTCTTTTTCTTTCTTTATTTCAATTAGAGTTCTTATGATAGTTAGCATGTTTAGGTTTATGTTATTTGCAAGTTTTATGAGTTTTATGCTTAGAATATATAGTAACATGCCTAGGCTTGTAGAATAATCCAAACAAATAGGTCTTGGGCAAAGGGAAAGCGGTTTAATTATTTGATTTTTTGCTGCGCACTCGCGGCCGCTTCCTAACAGAGAGTGCAGCTTCGGGTTTTTAGTGGAATAACATGGAGTTAATTATTCGGAATATTTAATTGAGAGCTTAATTAATACTTCGAGATTATTGGAGCTCGGAACCGTAGGTCCATTTGGTCCCCGTGCTAGCTCGATTTACTATAGCGGATTTAGTATAATTGGATAATCCAATTGTATACTCACATATGTACAAATATTATTAATATGATTAATAATATTATTTGTCACACTTGGAACTATATATTAAAATTTAATATATGGTTTATATAATAAATAATTATATGATAATTGTTTATTATTTATTATTAAATTATATTTAATATAATTTGAATGAGGGCTAATATTGGAATTCCAAATTTGGGTTTTGGAAACCTTTTGAATTGAATTTGGAAGTTACACCTTTATGAAAGGTAGTAACTCTTTGATTTTGTAACATATATTTTAATTATGGAATTAAATACTTAATGTTACAAAATTATCTATTATTCCTAGTGATTGGCCGAATTTCAAAGGAAAATGTGGGGAAGAGTTTTTGGAAAATAAACATCTTAAATTGGATGTTACAACTCTTAAAGGGAAATTTTAAATTATCATTAAGATGATGATTATGTAATATTGGATGTTACAAAATTATTGAAAAATATACCCCTTGACCGAATTTCACACATGGAGAAATATGAAGGGTTTTGTTTTATTTTGTAAAATTAAACCCTAAGTATAAAAAGGAAAATATGATTTTTTTTTGGTTAAGCCTCTCATTCTAACCCTAGCCACCTTTGTTCTTCTTCAAAATCCTCTCAATTGTTGAGAAAGAAAAACAAGAACAAAAGAAAAATCAAAATAAAAAAGAAAAGTTGTTTTTGTGACTTAATCCTTAAACTGTTAGAGATTATTTTGGTAGTCTTGCCCACAAAAGTATTCGTTGGTAACGAGACATATCATGGAAGACTTTGTGGTGACAAAAACTTTATTTCATCTTCATCTTATTTTCTTGTTTACAGCAGTGAGGCTAAATATTCATCACTGCCGCCCCTTTGTTTGGTGAAACGGAACCCGGTTTGGTTTCGTTTTAATCCAAAATTTTTGGGGAACATTTAGTGGTGCTTTGGGGCTATGTTGGGGCTATTTTCAAGTGAAAAATCAGAACCCAAACACAGCCACTATCCACGCAATTTCAGGGGCTGTTCGGGAGTGTGCTGGGCACATTTCGGGTGCTAAAATAGTCCGGTTTTGTGTTGCTGTTCGGGGGCTGTTTCGGGGGCTGAAATTTGGCTTAAAATAATAGTACAATTTTAGTGCTACTTCTGGTTCCATTCGGAATTCAAAGGAGAAGGGCATTCAATGTCTGATCTGTGTGCCCAAGACGTTTCCGCTGCGTGATGAAAGCATTTCCTACAATTGACATCGAGAGCGAGGTTGAAAAGTGTTCTTAACCCTTTTATTTTTCATTTAAAGTTTCTTTTTTTATATATATATTTATATGAGTTATAAATATGATATGCATGTTTAGATGAGTGGGCACAAAATAATATTCATATGATGAATGTTTTTATTATTTCATGTGATGAATGGATTTTGCATTGGTCGTAAATTTTTCCAGCTCTTATTTTTGTAGTTGGTTTTGATTTTGGGATGTAAGGCCATAAGGCCATTGTTTACAATTGTTGTAATTTTTATTTTCCAATGTAAAATTTCAATTATTGTATTTTGGAGCACTGAAGTCGCAAAATGAGCCAACACCACCTTGAAGCGGGATTTGAAGACTAATGGATGCCTTGGTAAATTTGATGTACTAATTAGATTAGTATAGGAAAAATAAGAGTCCGGTCAATGAAAATAATTTTATGTTATATGTATGTTTATTTCGAATTGTTTGAATAACATGTCATATAGCTTAGCGTGCCTTCTCTTGCATTTTACATGTCATAACATGTTTTAGATGCATTATCATTATAGACATGAAATATGATTTTATGTGATTTAAAATGTTTAAATTAGATTATGATATGCATGGAAATCAATTAATTGGATTAATTCGATTTATGGTTTAAAATTTGAATTCTAACGCTTAATTAGTGCATAATAAATTCCATTGGTATATAGGATGGAAACCCGAATATAAATTCCATAGCTGAATCCGAATGGATGGTAATATGGTCTGCACTCGGGATACAAGTCCACGTACCATTGGATTTTATAACGCACTAAGATTAATTAAATAGTTTAATACAAATCTTGACCTTTTTAGGATTCTAAAAATTTTAAACCTATTAGTGTTCTAATATTTTAAGAGTTAAAATATAATAGGTCACTAATACCACTCTAATTAAATTGGTTTAATTGAGTAATAGTATTAGTAGAGACTTATGAAAATTAATGATATAATTTTTAAGAGTTAGAATTTGTTAGGTCACTAATTTTGAACTAGTGTTAATAACATTTATGATTTAGCCGCAATAAATTTATTCACACTAGTTAAATTAAAATATTAGATTTTTTATAAATAGAAACCTTAATTTTAAAATAGTGAGTGGGAGAGGGATATACGACAGTATATCCCGCGATCTCCATTGTTAGTCTGAAAACGTGAGATTCAAAAGGCGCCTCGAGATGGCTTTGCTTTCGTCCCCCTACAGATGGTGTCCGTTTTGGGTCAATATCAGGTTTGGATTCCGAGAGGATAGAAATTCTAGATGTATCTTGTGAACTGACCTACCCTACAACGACACTTTACTCGTTAAGTCCAAGAATCCCGAAATGACGGGTCACACTGACAAAGAAATAATTAACTGTTAATAAAATTCATTGATCAAATGAAACGGTAGTTGTTTAATTTAGGAATAAGAGTTATTCCTGCATATATTAATCGACTGAGATTGTCTCGATCTATCATGCAAGTACTTGACCTACCTTTCGGCGGCACTTACTTGTGGGATGATAGATTTCTGGGCATAGTAATTATGTTAGGTTTCTAATTCGTTGTTCATGGTTCATGCATCATGTTTAATTTTAAGCCAAAATTGTTTAATAATTTTAATATGCGATGAATGAATTTTAAATGCATGTTTATTTTATTTTTCAGTATTGTTTCTCCAATTATTTCCATACTCTCAAACGATAAATTAACGGGAGAAAATTATGTTAAGTGGAAAAGTAACATGAACGCTATCCTGGTCTGCGAAGACTTGAAGTTTGTTCTGACGGAGGAGATGTTGGGATGTATGCCCTAGAGCTACATGGGATGTAAACAGTTTCATGCGTTTTGAAATAAAACGATGCATTATTCATTTATCAAATTGTTTGTTTATCTTTCGCATATTATATATCTTCGTAAATACCGTAGATTACTTATGTACCTTCAGACTTAGTGTATGAGTGTCATACACCAGAGGATTTGAGTCTGAAGTTAGTAGTCTTAAATATTCCATAGAGAGCAAACAAACCGGGTATTTTGTTTGTGGTTTATCTATAGTTGCGGTCCATTTTATATTTGTATGGCGATCTTAATCCGGATCGTCCATGTAGAGACATGAGAATGGAGACACCTTGTATGATGCGATCATATAGGACTTGACCCAAATAGAAATGACATTCTTATAATATCCGTTAAGCAAAGAAAGTCATTTCCATATACTTGATAGTCATATATGGATTGATCTTAATCCTGAGTGTACTACGAACTCCTGCATGGCAGGCTGTGTCATTTGATTTACAAAGGTGAGGTTGGTGTAGCAATCCCAACCAATAGCTACGTACTTTGGGGGCACAGTTTGTTTTGTAGCTGGGAACGTTTTACATAGATATAGAGTTCACTCCTTCTTGCGAGAAGTAAATGAGTATATTTCTTAAGGGTTGATTCGGTACTTGAACGATTTGAGCGCTCAAGTCTTTCTATTACGAATAGAAAGATTAATATTCATAATAGTTATGAATAAATCGTTCATTAGAGAATCAATGGTACTTAAGGTAAAAATAATTAGAGGGGTATAACGGACATTATGACCCGGCTCTAATTACGAGATACTCGTGAAGGATCAATTCGTATGCAATGACTATATCGGTGGACACCGACTTGGTTCAGCTTAATATTTCATCTACAGCAACGAGAGTGCAACTTCAGATTTTTAGTGGAATAACCTGGAGTTAATAATTCGGAATATTTAATTAAGAGCTTAATTAATATTTCGAGATTATTGGAACTCAGAACCGTAGGTCCATTTGGTCCCCGTGCTAGCTTGATATACTTTAGCGGAGTTAATATAATTGGATAGTCTAATGATATGCTCACAAAGAATAAATATTATTAATTTGATTAATAATATTAATTACATCACACTTGAGACTGCATTAATAGTTAATGTAAAGTATTAATAATTATATGATAATTATTAAAAATATAACATTGAATTATATATGATATAATTTAATAAGGCTAAGATTTATTTTGTAAACAAAAATCATCACCATGGTCGAATTCCTTATTAGATAAGGAATAGGATTTGTTTGTTTGGGAAACAAAATCAAATCAAAATACATCACCATGGCCGAATTCCTCATTGGATAAGGAATAGGATTTGTTTGTTTGGGAAACAAAATCAAATCAAAATACCTTAGCTTGGCCGAATTCCTCATTAAGTAAGGAATATGATTTGTTTGTTTTGGAAACAAAATCAAACAAAAATTCCTTGCCTTGGCCGAAATTATGAGAGGATTGGGAGACTTGTGGTTGATTTGATTTATGAAACAAATTACCCCAAGTATAAAAAAAAATATAATTTTTTTATTGAGAACTACACAAATAGAAAACCCTAGCCTCCTTCTTTTCTTCATGCTCTCAAGAGTTGATAAAGTTAATTGAAGAACCATAAAATTATTTCGGTGTGTGATTTAATCTCTAAAACGTTTAGGGATTAATTTATGAGTATAGCCCACACTACCCTCCGTAAGTAACGAGACATAGCTCGGAAGATCTTGTGGCATTGGAAAACCTTCTCTCCCTCTCACCAGCAAGTCACGGCAGTGAGGAACAAATTTCCCCACTGCCGTACGCATATCATACATTTTGGGGTTCGGTTTTGTTTGGTTTTTAATTCGGGTTTTGGGAAACACTTTTGGGGATTTTTGGGCTGAGTTAGGATTGATTTTTAAGTGAAAATCAGACCTAAATACATACAACAGTTCACGTAAATTGTGGGTTGTTTTGAGTGCAGTTCGCGCGTGTAACGGGTGCTAAACAGTCCGCTATTTCACTGCAGTTCAATGGGTTGTTCGGGGACTGTTTCGGGGGCATTCCGGGGCTGAAATCTTGTGTAAAACAGAAGCAAAATTTCAGTATACCCACTGGCACCATTCAGTCAAAGGAAGTTCGATCCGTGGGCCTAACCGCTTCCACTGCGTGAGGGAAAGTGTTTCCTACAGGAGAGTCCTCCCGAGCCGGCCAGAAATGCTGGCCAAGCTGTGCGCGATACCTATTAGAAAATTTCCTTTGACCGAATAGTGTCAGTGGGTATACTGAAATTGATCATGCGTCACGCAGCAGGGTAATGCGCGTCGTGACTCGCATCATTCCAAAAACATATCTGGGAAAATTTCCAGTACGCGTCGTGACGCGCATCAATCCAGAAACGTATCTGGGAAAATTTCCTATTCTCGTCGTGATGCTAGGCCAATTTTTGGTCTAAAATTCATCCATTCATACTCAATTTGCTCAATACTCTTCCCATAATTCCACATAAGCAAATAACTTAAACAAATATCCAAAATATTATCAATATTGTTGGACAATTATGACCCATAGCATCACTATTTGTAAAAGACATTGTGGTTTTTGTACAAATTAACTATATGACAAAGGAAATTACTATTTTATCATTTTGTAATTAGATTACTTAAATACATAAATGATAAAAGCTCTTATGATTAGTTCCAGATTAATAGATATGAGACAATATCAATCCACTAAAGGTTTAATCATTAAATATCCCTAGTCGTAGTATTATTGAGAGTGGACATCGATAATGGGGAATAGGCTAGTATTACACTTGTGCGCGGTATAGAAGCGTACCGGCATACTTCTCATATATTTGGGTATTTGATACTCATGCAAGTGTAATAAGAGCATCTGTTTACCGATGGTACGGAAACAGCTTCACTCTGGATAGACCCCTCGAAATCTCATTGGTAGTATGACTATGTGTCTATGAGAATCCGAATCAGGGTAGGTGTATTTGGTCTTAACCTGAGACATGCATCGCTAATACTTGCGACAATTAATACGCTTTGGTTTTGGTCGTTCGGGGCTTTAACAGGTTCTGTGTACACCTCTTCTGTGTTTATTGAGAATCGTAGTGTATTGGGTGTGACGTCAAGATGGAAGTATCACTTCAGTCATATGGAGATGATGATCACGCAGGGATACAAAACTGGTACTCTAATATATGGCAACTTTCGGGATAATATGACAAGGTCATGATTATCCGATTAAAGAGACTAGTTGCTAGTGATCCAATATATGCTTCGTATGGGGCATACATTATTCCAGCCCCAGGCCTAGCATGTGACTTCTGATACTGGATCGCAATACGTAATACTTGGTATAATATGCTTTATATAGATTATGTATTCCTTAAAATAATATTTATGGAGAATTGGGTAGGCACGGTGTTTTGCTAGAAGCCAACCATGTCTTGTAAATCGGTAAGAACGTGGTACTCGGTACGCACGTGTTCGGATAGTCCGACGACCGGATTTACTGGAAACATATCCAGGAATCTCATGGGTCGCTTCCCAAAGATTCACTGATGACGTTTGACTCATGCAGAATTAATCTGGGATTAATTATAAGAGAGAGAAAATTAATCTAGGATTAATTACCGCAAAAATTTATCTAGGATAAAATTCGATTAAGAGAGAGAGAACGATTAATTTGGAATTATCGATTAAATAATATATTCGATATATTAATTGAAATTAGATTTCAAAGCGGAATTAAAATTGGATTTTAATTCGGGCGAACGAATTAATTTAGAATTAATTCGTAAGCGACTTTAATAATAATTTTGCTATGCATAATTATTTAAGTAAATTAGATTTAATTATGCTGCAACAGAAAATTCGTTAATTTGGAATTGAACAAACCTGAGCCCGAAATGTGTTTAGCGGGCCCACTCGAATTTTGAATTTAAAGTGGGGCCCACCAAATCACATCACTAGTCAACTTTATTAACTTTTGGTTGATAGAAGTTGGTGGTTTGTTGAAAGCTTGTAAAACACACAAGCTTGATTTGTGAATGATATATACCAAATATTATTTTTGGTAAATGGTAATTGACTTTTGGAAAATCAATTTACATAACAAAAAATCAAAAACCAACTCTCTCTCCCTCACTCTCTCAATTGCCGATTGCATATCTCTCCATCTTAGAAATTTTGCTTCAAAATTTCTTCTTGGTAGCACAACAAAGGAGTCATCCAAGGTGTTAGGGAAACAAATCCTTGAGTTTGGAACACAAATGAGAGGCTTGGATCTCTTCAACATACACAAAAGTTTTGAACTTTCATACATCCACAAACCGATCAATGTAAGTTTTTCCGCAACTTCTTGAATTATTCACACACATTTCTACTTAGAAGATCCTTGGCATGTTCTAGGAACCCAACAATAGCATCAAGAGCCTTGTCTAAGCATGAAATGAACTTAGGGTTTATATACTTTAATTTGGGGTTTTTGTGATTTGAGCATGATTTCTTCAAATTGATGGTTTGGTTGAGCTTGGATGATGATGAATTAGATTTATGCATCTTAAAATTTGAGAAAAATTGATTAGATTAATTTTCCCTAAATTCCTATGGTTGGCCGAATACATGAACCCTAGGTGTATCATGGTGATTTTTGATTTTAGACCATTGGATGTGTTTAAAGCATGATGAGTATATTGATTTGTGATTTAATTGGATTGAAATCAAAATTGGATATAAAATTATGCATATTACTGTGAGTAAAGATTCATGAAATAGATTGATTTTGCTTCAATTTGTGTTGGACAAGAGTTGATAAATTAAAGCATGATTAATTAGATAAATTGGTGTTTTGGAAATATTAATTTAACTAATTAATTTTGGCTAATACACTTTAATTAAAATAATTGTGATATTTGGAATATTGTAATTAAATAAATTTGTCTTTAATTTTGAATTGGGCTAATATTATTACATTTGGGCTTAATGGGCTTGGTTGGGCCAAGTTGGTTTAGGACAATTGGATTGGATCCAAATTGGGCCTAAAACCATACCATAAAGTCCAAATAGAATAATTGGGCCTTTAAAAATTAAATTGGGCCTAATGGGCCAAAATTAATTTTATGGCAAAGGGTGATTCCTTATTGGGCTTTGGTTGCCAAAGTCCATGCCTTTAGAATTAATTAAAAGCCCATTGGACTTTAATTAAATTGACATTGGATGTTAATTGGGCTTTTGAGACCCATTTAGATTGGATTTAGAATCTAAGTCTAAAAGGCACAAATATAAGTGTAATTATTTAATTTGGAATTAAATTAGAATTAGTATTTAATACAAATTAAATTGGATTTAAAATTGTAGTTCGATATCATTCAAGAATACGCACTTTGAGTACTTATTCTTAAACGAGTTGGACTCGAGCAAATCAAATCGTTGTTTGAACATTGGATGATCATTAATTCAAAGATTAATTAATTGGATTAGATTGATTGAATAACATGTTTTGTGTGAATACATGGATGTATTGTATGAATAATGTATATCGGATGGATATTAGATGGGTAAGGGCAATTTTGGAAATTATTGTAATAAATTTAGAATTTATTAAATAGGACATGCGTGTCCAGCCTTATATCTCTTGACTCTTTTTACTTCTCTTCTCACCAATTCCCCTCAATGTAAATGAGTTTTCCTTATTGTATTATGTAATTAGGTAGAAGTTAGAATAGTGCTAGCCGGGGAGAGGAAATAGAGAGATTTGTTCTAGGAAAAATTTGTTGAATATCCATCCGCATATTGTTATTATTTAATTTTGCACCTTATTATGCTTTTAGAATGCATGCTTAAGGGTGTATGATGATACCTAATCAAAGATAATAAATTGGTTGCCAATTTACGCAAAAAACCCTCAAATAAATATTAATCGAATTCCTTCCATTGAGTGGTTCTCTATCAAGATCCAAGATTGGCATTGGTTTGTTGGCCAAAGTTAAGATCCATGTCCATCGCGGATGTGTTTGAACCAGGAAAGCTTTGTTCCATATCGCATTGACTGGTGCGTAATCATACGTGTATAACGCAAGCGCACGTGTCATTCAAGTAGTATAAAAAGTATCGATCCCAAGAGGACTTAAAACCTTTTGTTATCAATTTATGAAGTTAAATGTTTACAAGTATCTAATGGATTGATTGTTTGATTGGGCGGTGACTTTAAAATTAAAACCAGTAAATAAAATTGCTTGAAAGTAGATTGAAGAAAATTCAAATTTATAAAACTATCCAGTGTTGTGAATCCTTCCAATATCTTTTTAAAAGATGAAGTGGTTATTTAACATTTGTGTAATATATTGGTTTATTAACCTGGAACACGAAATTATGCAAAAGCCTCTTCCGATGGTCAAATACAAATACCCAGTATAACCCAATTAATCATATTCATATGTTAACCAAGTTATCTGAATTTATTAATATTAAGTTCCAATTATGGCTACCCCCGCCCGACATGTATATTCCTATCCTGTAAGGTAATCATTAAAGGGTTATTGTAGGCACTGCATTTTTTCATGTAAGTCCCTATGATGAGTCTCATTTAGAGGCACTACCTTTTAATTCGCGGGAAATGGACGTCGGAAGGGGAAATTCAGAATAAGTATGTCATCAGATTCATTTCACAAGTTCACTGTTTTCGTTCGTCCTACGTTCGCGACCACGTTCGAACGTCAAGCATATTGCGGGCATTCGTGTAGCGTTCGAATCGGTGTTCAAACGGTGTCGATATTTCTGGTTTTGCTGCTAGTCTCACACCCAAGCCCAATTAGCCCAACAAAGCCCATAAAACACATCCAAATTAATAAAATGCATATTTAACACATGGGGAATTAAATAAAATCTAAAAATCATATACTAAATTAAAATAATCTCATGCCTAAACAAAAAAAAATTAAATATATAATATTCCTAATCTAGCCAAGACATGTCCCCCAATCAAATATTAGACTTTCCTTGTAAGACACTAATTGATTCCTTCCTTTTCAAACAAGGAGAAGCCCTAGCCTTTGTCTATAAAAGAAACCAAAATCCAACACTTCCCTCTCTGTAACTCCTTCACACATAATTCACAAAAGAAACACTAGCAATGCCGTCCAACAAGAAGCCTTGAAACACATCTTCATTGCTGCATCCTCTCATCACCAAAAGACCCTTGCATTGCCGCATACTCTCATCACCAGAGGAACCTTCACAGCCTACCCACTCCCGCATCAACCTTCAACTCCACGACACCCCCCTCACGAAACCAACTTCACACACACACTACTTCTCACCTGCCCCATTTCACTCAACATCAGCGCATCATTCAGCCCTCAATAACGCCACTTGTCAAACTCAACTCATAGCCTCAACACATAAAAAGCCATCCCTCCAACACACTTCACAGCCATACGCCACCTGCCCCTCCACTCGTCACAGCCTTCATCACACACTCACGTAAGATCACTCAGTGCACGCTCACGTCCCTCACTTCATAGCACACAACCTTCAAACGCCTAGCAACCTGCACACATATTACCCTCACGCACAGCCCCTAGAAACTGCCGCAAAACACCCCCAAAATAGTCCCCGACACTACCCAAACTGCACCCCTAAAATACCACAAAACAGCCCTCTGTGACCCCAAAAAACCACAAAAATAGTCTCTATTACCGCAAGCAAACAGTGACCAGAAAAGTACAACAAAAACAGCAGCAAAACAGTGGCGAAATGGAATGAAAATAGTAGCTCGAGCAGTGAAAACAATGAGGAAAGATGTAAACAGCGAACCAGAAAAGTTGTGGAGTATTAGCCCTTCCGACGGCCTTGTAACGCGCCTCCGAAAGTTGACATAAAAGGTTAGACCTGAGGGCACTTTTCACATCTATTTTCATTTGTATTTTTATTGTTTACTGAATTTCATTTGCATAAATATTGTGGAATGATATGTGTTGTGGCCCTTGAATAAAATGGAAAATGTGTCGCCTCTTGTGGTATATAGGATGGAAACTCAGACATAAATTCTGTAGCCGAATCCGAATGGACGGTAGTGCGGTCTATACTTGGGATACAACTCCACATACCACTTGAGTAAACGGCGCATATTTTGTTTTATGTTATCTTGATTCATTTACTATCTGCTATTTAATTTCTGAATGTTATTTGTTTGTAAAATGATGAGATAAAGCGCATGGGCTTAGTAAGTTGGATTAAAGGTCCTCCATTTTGAGGGGTAAAATCCTTTACCACGATGTTTTGCCGCGCCGGATGATGTATATTCGGTTGAATGTAAGATATGTTCAATCTGGTATACAAAGTCCAATATTGTTGTCTTTATTTTTTTATATGCATTATGTTATTAGCGCATGGGCTTAGTAAGTTGGATTAAAGGTCCTCCATCTTGAGGGGTTAAAATATTTTACCACGATGCTTTGCCTCATATTGTTTACTGCATTTTGGAGGTCACTGCTGTAACCCCGTTCGAACGCGTTTCAGAACACCGTACGAGCGCATGTTTTCTGGCTCAGTTCGTTCGAACGCGTTTACGAATGCTACTCGAATGTGAACCTTTTGTTTACGGTTCGAACGCGGCTACGAACGCCCACGGTAAACGGGCCATCTTCCATAACATCTCATGCATGGTTACTCATTTTGTCATTTACCTTTTTTATTGTTCATGTTCTCGTAGTTAGTCATTTATTATGTTCACAAGATCACATGTTCGTTTCCATGATGCATGTTTACACGATAATTATATATTTATCCTTCCGCATTCATTCATTCAACATGTTCATGAAGTTATATGTTTGCCGTTATTCCGATTTGCTTTCATGCGTGATGGTACAATTATTATCTACTGGCATGCCTATGATCAAATGTAATGTGCTTATGACATTGTATGCTTGCCGTATTTCAATTTATCTTTATGCATGCAAATTCAGACATAGATTATATGCAAATAGGTTGCATGCAAATTCGGACATAGATTAGATGCAAATAGGTTGTATGAAAATTTGGACATAGATTGTATGCAAATAGGTTGTATCCAAATTTGGACATAGATTATATGCAAATAGGTTGTATGCAACTATGAAAATGCGTTACATGTGAACTTAGATGAACCCTTGATTTATGCATGCGAACTTAGGAGTAAATTATCCTTGGAAATATATGTTGCTTAGGCTTGGTTAGATTATTGCACAAATCATTTCATTACAAGTGGCATAAGTAAGGGACCATTCCTAACCCAACGGTTTGAGGACTTCCCTTGCGAGGGGTGAGTGCGGCCTTAAATCATTTTCCCGGTTCACACCGTGTGGAGACTCCATTATTCTCCAGTTTAGTCCCCCGCGGGCTACTCCATACTCCCAAGTAGGCCGCGAGCCTGGAACAGCATGCGTCGCCCAGTTCATGTGTCCTACAATCTGGCGACTCCACTGGGGATAGAGAATCGGCCCCGAAATAATGTCTTGTAATATTATGATTTGTGCTTTAAGTTAACTATTCTTATAGTGGGTTGAAAGGGGTTTAATCAAATGCACTTTTAAGGCTAGGTAATGGTTTGGTGTCTTCCTTCACTCACTACCTTTCTATAAGGAAAAGCTGTGAAGGCACCTAGATAATCATCTACTCGTAGCCTACTGTGATGGACTAATTTGGAGGACTCGTTGTTTATTCCTGACACCAAGCGATAAGAGCCTAAGAGGCTTGGGTACTTAAGAGAGCCTCGCTCCACCCTCCCTCTGGGGAATCTACAACGGGAAATCCATTTGATAGTCAGTCACACACCATAGCTCGTTGGCACGTACCTTAGTGTATAAAAAAGGGTGCGCTCACTTGGTCGCTCGGACCCTTGAGTGGGGAGACCTAGTTGTGGGTAATCCTTCGTCAGCGAGAGCCTTTGTCCACACCTCTGTAAACCCGCATGTGAACCTTAGTCGTAGAACTAATAAGAATTATTTACTTGTGCTTGTGTTTGGGAACATGGTCGTTTGGATCCATTCGGACCTTTTGTCATGAGGTATGGGCTTGTTGGGCCATTTAAACTGGGACAAGAACATATCTTATGATGATTGGGCCAAAAAGCCTCTAAAACGCCAATGGGCCATTATATGCTTGTGTTTGGGAACATTGTTGTTTGGATCCATTCAGACCTTTTGTCATGAGGTATGGGCTTGTTGGGCCATTTAAACTGGGACAATAACGTATCTTGTGATGATTGGGCCAAAAGCTTCTAAAACACCAATGGGTCATTATATGTTTGTGTTTAGGAACATTATCATTTGGATACATTTGGACTTCTTCCCATGAGATGTGAACTTGTTGGGTCATTTAAACTGGGACGCGTTCACTCCTATGACAATTAGCCCAAAAGCTTCTAAAATGATGATGGGCCGATTTGTGTGAAAATTTTAATGAGTTGATATATTCCTTGTATCGCATGCATCTCATTCATCTCATGCATACATATATCATGTTAACACCCTCTATGTCTATAAAAGAGACATCATAGATTCCCGTGGGTTAGGGAAGATGGAAGACTCACTAAAAGACCGGTAACAGATATGAGTACATCCGATAACGAGGTATCCCGGATAGATCAGTTGGAAAATGGTCTCGCCAAAATTACTGAACAGTTAGAAGCCTTGACTACTGCTGTGGCTGGTATAGTTGTACCCCGTGCTGGGGGAAGTTCTGAGAATGTGAGGCGCGATGAGCCTCCGAATTGGTTGGGGGATGATATCCCCACTTTTGATGACGACATGGCAGAGTATACAACAGGCAGAGTGATTGGGTCTCAGGCAGAATTTCAGAAGCTTCAGGATCAGGTTGAAACAGTTACCCGCAAAATGAGGGGTAAACATGAAGAGTTGATAGATTATAAGGCAATGGCCTTCGAATAACAGTTGCCAGCTCAATTCAAAATGCCGGATATGACTAAGTTCAACGGGAATGGGGATTCGAGGGTCCATCTCCGTCAGTATGTTTCAGTCATGAGTTCAGTGGGTTTATCCAAGCGTCAAGTGCAGAAAATGTTTGGGATGTCACTTGAGGGCGCGCCGGTAGTTTGGTATCACAGCCTTGAGAAGAAGATTAGGGAAGATTGGAGGGAACTGGCTGATGCTTTTCTGAAGTAATATGTTACAAATTTGGAAATTGATTTGTCACTCCGTAATTTGGAGAACACTAAGCAGAAGCCGGAGGAAAGCTTCAAGGAGTATGTAGACCGCTAGAGAAGCCAGCTCCTGAAAATGAAAACTCGGCCCTCTGAGAATGACCAGATTAAAATGATCATCAAGGGCACCAAGCCCTCAATTTATGGTAAGCTGAGGAGGATGACCTCCATGATTGGTGACTTTCGACAGTTGAGGGAGACTGTCATGGATATTGAAGAAGAAGCTGAGAATAGAAAGTTCTATGGCCAGAATAAGAGGACTTTTGAGGGGCATTCTGAGACCAAGCCCGCTCCTGCTGAGGTTGCTACCATCAAGAACCGGCGTTTCTCCAACTTGGGAAGACCTTTGTCCAAAGTGCTTGAGAAGTTGACAAGGCAAGGATTCTTAAAACCCTTGGAGCCTAAACCACTTCCAAATTCCCCCACCACCACATCTAAAAATAGACCGCTACTGTCACTTCCACCAGCAACACGGCCATGATACTGAAAGCTATTCCCGCCTCCGGTATGAAATTCAAGACCTCATTGATGCCCACAAAATACCCGATCCTGAAAAGGAACATCCTAGCACACACACCAACCCTCTACCAAATTATCACTCTGTTCCCCCACCCACTTACATGATCAACTCCGGCCTGCCCGAAAGCTTTGTCCTCCAAAATCTCAACCACCCAGTTTCTTCCATGAGGATAGAGGATGACAACAGTGAAGAACCATAGGCCGAGGAAGAAGGCAATGCTGCGAATAATGAAACTGTTCTTTCTGGTTTATTTTCTACATTTTTAATAAAGACATCGACTTCGTCTACCTGTTTGAACCTTTTCCTGAATAATAATAAAGACATCCATTTCGCCTACTTGCCGAAGTCCTTTCAACTTGCATGACATGAGTATATTTGACAAAAGCATTCAACCCTGATACCATGATATCAGCGACACTCAGAACACAGGGGATTCCCGAAAGAAGTAAGCAGAAAAGACAGAATAACCGTTCAGTAATGGAAATGGGGTAGTGAGGCTGTCAGACTTGGAAGGAAATGAGTTCACCAAGCTGATCAATATGGATAGATTGAAGCAGTACTTTGCCAGAGGAAGAGAAGACCGAGCAGTCACCAAGAGAATTGACAGAGGACCTAACCCAACGGGATAGGAAACTCATTCATGCATGCATGCATACACGTAACATATTTGCATTCTTTTTGTGTTTGTTCTGTTTTGTAATAACAGGTTTCAAAGAAGAAAAAGAGAAAGCGGCAAAAGCAAGCCAACTAGAAGCAGCAATAGTACAGTGTCATCAGTTTCAGGAAGGAATCACTATCAGTTTGGGGGTTGAGACTCGCATAATCAGTATCAGTTTTGGGGATGAGTCCCGGGGGCGAGGCCCGCATCAGCATCAGTTATGGGGATGAGTCCCAGGGTTGAGACCCGCATCATCAGTATCAGTTTTGGGGATGAGTCCCGGGGGTGAGGCCCGCATCAGCATCAGTTCTGGGGATGAGTCCCAGGGTTGGGACCCGCATCATCTGTATCAGTTTTGGGGATGAGTCCCGGGGATGAGACTCATACCAGCATTAGTTTTAGGGATGAGTCCTAGGGTTGAGGCCCATATCATTATCAGTATCAGTCTTGCCAGGTATAGCACTCTGGGGGCGAGGCCCATATCATCATCAGTATCAGTCTTGCCAGGTATGGCACTCTGGGGGCGAGGCCCACATCATTACTAGTATCAGTTCTGCCAGGTACGCCACTCCGGGTATGGAGATATTATAGCGACGCCTTTGGTATGAGGTTTAGCACGCCAAGTACGGCACTCCGGGTATGGAGATATTAAAGCGATGCCTTAGGTATGAGGTTTAGCACGCCAGGTACGGCACTCCGGGTATGGAGATATTACTGCAACGCCTTGGGTATGAGGTTTAGCACTCCAGGTACGGCACTTCGGGTATGGAGATATTACTGCGACGCCTTGGGAATGAGGTTTAGTACGCCAGGTACGGCACTCCAGGTATGGAGATATTACTGCGACGCCTTGGGTATGAGGTTTAGCACGCCAGATACGGCACTCGGGTATGGAGATATTACTATGACGCCTTGGGTATGAGGTTTAGCACGCCATGTAAGGCACTCCGGGTATGGAGATATTACTGTGACGCCTTGGGTATAAGGTTTAGCACGCCAGGTACGGCACTCCGGGGTATTGAGATATTACTGCGACGCCTTGGGTATGAGGTTTAGCATGCCAAGTACGGCACTCCAGGTATGGAGATGTTACTGCGACGCCTTGGGTATGAGGTTTAGCACGCCAGGTACGACACTCCGGGTATGGAGATATTACTGCAACGCCTTGGGTATGAGGTTTAACACGCCAGGTACGACACTCCGGGTATGTAGATATTACAGCGACGCCTTGGGTATGAGGTTTAGCATGCCAGGTACGGCACTCCGGGTATAGAGACATCACTGCGACACTCTAGGTACGGAGACGCAACCGCGACACCTCGGGTATGGGGTTTAGCATGCCAAGTACGGCACAACATCAACTCAACTCAACACATGGCATGTCAAGTGGCAGCTGGCGAGCCAGGTAAGTGAAAATGCATTGCATAACTTTGATAGGATTGTCACTGTTACACATTACACAAGTCCCATCAAAGTGGGGGCGACTATAGGCACTGCATTTTTGCATGTAAGTCCCTATGATGAGTCTCATTTAGAGGAACTACCTTTTAAGTAGCGGAAGTCATGGGAAACGGATGTCGGAATGGGAAATTCAGAATAAGTATGCCATCAGATTCATTTCACAAGTTCACTGTTTTCGTTCATGCTGCGTTCGCGACCACGTTCGAACGTCAAGCAGATTGCAGGCATTCGTGTAGCGTTCGAATCAACATTCGAACGGTGTCGGTATTTCTAGTTTTGCTGCTAGCCTCACACCCAAGCCCAATTAGCCCACCAAAGCCCATAAAACACATCCAAATAATAAAATGCATATTTAACACATGTGGAATTAAATAAAATCTAAAAATCATATACCAAATTAAAATAATCTCATGCCTAAACATAAAAAATTAAATATATCATATTCATAATCTAGCCAAGACATGTCCCCCAATCAAATATTAGACTTTCCTTGTAAGACACTAATTGATTCCTTCTTTTTCAAACAAGGAGAAGCCCTAACCTTTTTCTATAAAAGAAACCAAAATCCAACACTTCCCTCTCTCTAGCTTCTTCACACATAATTCACACAAGAAACCCTTGCATTTTCGTCCAACAAGAAGCCTTGAAACACACCTTCATTGCCGCATCCTCCCATCACAAAAGACCATTGCATTGCCGCATACTCTCATCATCAGAGGAACCTTCATAGCCTACCCACTCCCGCATCAACCTTCAACTCCACGACACCCCCCTCACGAAACCAACTTCACGCACACACTATTTCACACCTGCCCCATTTCACTCAACTTCAGCGCATCATCTAGCCCTCAACAACGCCACCTGCCAAACTCAACTCATAGCCTCAACACGTAAAAAGCCATCCCTCCAACACATTTCACAGCCCTACGCCACTTGCCCCACCACTCGTCACAGCCTTCAGTACACACTCACGTAAGATCACTCAGCACACACTCACGTCCCTCACTTTACAGCACACACCCTTCAGACGCCTATCAACTTGCACGCATATTACCCTCACGCACAGGCCCTGGAAACTACCGTAAAACACACCCAAAATAGTCCCCGACACTACCCAAATTGCACCCCTAAAATACCATAAAACAGCCCCCTGTGACCCCAAAAAACTGCAAAAATAGTCCATATTACCGTAAGAACAGTGACCATAAAAGTACAGCAAAAACAACAGCAAAACAGTGGCGAAATGGAATGAAAACAGTAGCCCGAGCAGTGAAAATAGTGAGGAAAGACGTGAACCAGTGAACCAAAAAAGTTGTGGAGTATTAGCCCTTTCGACGGCCTTGTAACACGCCTCCGAAAGTCGACATAAAATGTTAGACCTGAGGGCACTTTTCACATATATTTTCATTTGTATTTTTATTGTTTACTGAATTTTATTTGCATGAATATTGTGGAATGATGTGTGTTATGGCCCTTGAATAAAATGGAAAATGTGTCGCCTCTTGTGGTATATAGGATGGAAACTCAGACATAAATTCCGTAGCCGAATCCGAAGGGACGGTAGTGCGGTCTATACTTGGGATACAACTCCACGTACCACTTGAGTAAACGACGCATATTTTGTTTTATGTTATCTTGATTCATTTACTATCCGCTATTTAATTTCTGCATGTTATTTGTTTGTGTAATGATGAGATAAAGTGTATGGGCTTAGTAAGTTGGATTAAAGGTCCTCCATTTCGAGGGTTTAAAATCCTTTACCACGATGCTTTGCCGCGCCGGATGATGTATATTCGGTTGAATGTAAGATGTGTTCAATCGGGTATACAAAGTCCGATATTGTTGTCTTTATTTTTTTTTTATATGCATTATGTTATTAGCGCATGAGCTTAGTAAGTTGGATTAAAGGTCCTCCATGTCGAGGGGTTAAAATCCTTTACCATGATGTTTCGCCGCGCCGGATGACGTATATTCGGTTGAATGTAAGATGTGATCAATCGGGTATACAAAGTCTGATATCATTGTCTTTTTTTTTTATATGCATTATGTTATTAGCGCATGGGCTTAGTAAGTTGGATTAAAGGTCCTCCATGTCGAGGGGTTAAAATCCTTTACCACGATGCTTTGCCGCGCCTTTTATCTCGTTATTATGTATTAGGTGTCATCTATTCATCCGTCCACGTATGTGTCATGTTGTTTACTGCATTTTGGAGGTCACTGTTGTAACCCCATTCGAACGCGTTTCAGAACTCCGTACGAATGCATGTTTTCTGTCTCAGTTCGTTCGAACGCGTTTATGAACTCTACTCGAACGCGAACCTTCTGTTTACCGTTCGAATGCGGCTACGAACACCGCACGAATGTCACACGGTAAACAGGCCCTCTTCCATCACATCTCATGCATGGTTACTCATTTTGTCATTTACCTTTTTGATTGTTCATGTTCTCGTAGTTAATCATTTATTGTGTTCACAAGATCACATGTTCATTTCCATGATGCATGTTTACACGATAATTATCTACTTATGCTTCTGCATTCATCCATTCAACATGTTCATGAAGTTATATGCTTGTCGTTATTCCGATTTGCTTTCACGCGTGATGGTACAATTATTATCTACTAGCATGTCTATGATCAAATGTAATGTGCTTATAACATTGTATGCTTGCCGTATTTCAATTTATCTTTATGCATGCAAATTCAGACATAGATTATATGCAAATAGGTTGCATGCAAATTCAGACATAGATTAGATGCAAATATGTTGTATGCAAATTTGGACATAGATTGTATGCAATTAGGTTGTATGAAAATATGGATATAGATTATATGCAAATAGGTTGTATGCAAATATGAAAATGTGTTACATGTGAACTTAGATGAACCCTTGATTTATGCATGCGAACTTAGGAGTAAATTATCCTTGGAAATATATGTTCCTTAGGTTTGGTTAGATTATTGCACAAATCATTTCATTACAAGTGGCATAAGTAAGGGACCATTCCAAACCCAACGGTTTGAGGTCTTCCCTTGCGAGGGGTGAGTGCGCCCTTAAATCATTTTCCATGTTCACACCAGGTGGTCACTCCATTATTCTCCGGTTCAGTCCCCCGCGGGCTACTTTGTACTCCCAACTAGGCCGCGAGCCTGGAACAGCATGCGTCACCCAATTCCTATGTCCTACAATTATCTATCCTCAAGGAAGATCATGGGCTATTAAGTCTAAGGTCTTAAACCTAAAATCCCTTTTCCAAGTTCATTTTAAGTTTACCAGTTCAATTTTATTAATGGCCAGTTAATAAAAAGCATTAGGATTAAGGCTCAATAAATAAACCTTTTATATTACCCAAACTGTAATTTAACCGCTTATAAACCGGTGATATTTGATTTCATCACAACCCCATATAACTGGCTTAGTTACGACACATATTTACGGGTAGTAAAAACTTAAATAAAATAAAAGACATAAAGTAAAATACTGAAAATTAATGTTGATTAGTAAATGCTGAAAGTAAATTACTGAAAAGTAAAATACTGAAAGTAAATTGTTGAAAAGTAAATGCTGAAAGTAAATTGCTGAAAAGTAAATGCTGAAAGTAAATTGTTGAAAAGTAAATGCTGAAAGTAAATTGTTGAAAAGTAAATGCTGAAAGTAAATTGCTGAAAAGTAAATAAAGTAAAAGTACAATAAAAGAAAATATTGAGGTAAAATGATCCACTTTTATTACTTCTATTTTAGATATCTCCCTTAATATAATATATTAACTTTGCATGATAATTACCAACCAGCCATATAGGCGGTATCCAGATTAAGTCAAATTAATAATTAATTACCAACCGACCAATCAGGCGGTATCCGGTTTAGTCAGGTTAAAACCAATTTAAATAATTACCAACCGACCAATATGGCGATATCCTCGTTAAGTCAGGTTTTAACTAGTTTATATATTATAATTAAAGGAGATTAATCTAAATATTAGTAATAAAAGTTTTACCTTTTTACCCCAGAAAAGGGGAGTTACTCCTCATTACTGAAAAGTAAAAACTTAAAATTAAAGAAAGAAAAGTATTGTGGGTAAAAGTAAATTGCGGAAAGTAAAAACTGAAAAGTAAAGAAAAGAAAGTGCGAAAGCGAAAATTAATTACTGAAAGCTGTAAATAAACAAACAAGATACAATCTTCTTAGTATTCTTAAGGAATTCCTTAGAAGAAAGTATGAATTTACAAATGAAATGGCTTGGTATTTATAGGCAAAATTTTGCCTCCATCAAATCATCCACCAAATCCATTATTAATTGCTCCACTAATTGCTCTACTAATTACTGTTAGACAGTTATGACCCATAACGTCACTATTTTGTAAATGATATTGTATTATTGTACAAAATTAACTATGTAGTAATGAAATTGCCTTTTACCGTTTTGTAATTTATTTACTTTGATATATAAATGGTAAAAGTCCCTATGATTAGTTCTGGATTGAGATGATATGAGACAGTATCAATCCATAAAGGTTTAATCATTAAATATCCCTAGTCGTAGTATTATCGAGATTGGACATCGATAATGCGGAATAGACTAGTACTGCACTTGTGCGTGTTGTGAGGGCACAACGGCATAGTTCTCATATATTTAAGTATAAGATACTTATGCAAGTGCGGTAGGAGGTTGTGTTTTACCGATGGTACGGAAAACAGCTTCGCTCTGGATAGACCCCGCGGAATCCCATTGGTAGTATGTCTGCGTGTCTATGGGAGTCCGCTTCAGGGTAGGTGCATATGGTCTTAACCTGAGACTTGCATCGCTAATACTTGCGACAATCGGTAGACTTTAGTTTTGGTCGTCCAGGGCTTTAACAGGTTCTGTGTACACCTCTTCTAGGTTTATCGAGAATCGTAGTGTATTGGGTGTGATGTCAAGACGGAAGTATCACTTCAGACATATGGAGATGATGATCGCGCAGGATACAGAACTAGTACTCTATAATGGTTGCAACCATCGGGATAATATGACAAGGTCAGGATTATCCGATTCAAAGAGACTAGTTGTTTGATGTCCGATATATGTTTCGTACGGGGCAGACACATCTCCAGCCCCAGGCCTTACATGTGATCATCCGATACTGGATCAGTATACACTATACTACAGTATACTACACCTGTTATAGATCTTATATTCCAGTAAGAATATTTCTGGAGAATTGGGTAGGCATGGCGTTTTGCTAGAGGCTAACCTTGTCTTGTAAATCGGTAAAAACGTAGTACTTGGTACGTACGTGTTCGGATAGTCCGACGACCGTATTTACTGCCAACATATCCAGAGATCTCTTGGGTCACTTCCCGAGGATACACCGATGACGTATGAATAGTATTTAATTAATCCGGGATTAATTGCGGAGAGACTTTATCTTGGATAAAGTACTATTTGAAGAGAGAGAAAGATTAATTTGGAATTAATCAATAAAATAATATATTTGATATATTAAACGAAATTCGATTTCGACGCGGAATTAAAATTAGATTTTAATTCGGGCAAACGAGTTAATTTAGAATTAATTCATTAGCGACATGAATAGTAATTATGCTAGGCATAATTATTTAATTAAATTCTATTTAAATAACGTCGCGACGGAAGTTCGTTAATTCGGAATTATCGAACCCGAGCCCGGGAGTTTTTGCGGGCCCACTCGTATTTGGAATCAAACGGGGCCCACATGTCACATCAACCATCACATCACTAGTCAAAGCATTAGCTTTTTGGTGATGGAATTAGGTAGTTGGTGTTGGTGTGTTCAACACTCAAGTTGATGGATGAGATGGGTTGCTTCTTTGACTTTTGATTTACCAAATATTTGGTATATAATCATTTTGATTTTTTGAAAATCATTAACACAATTACAAGTCAACAAAAATCATCTCCTCTCTTTTCCTCTCAAAGTGGCGTGAACTGCCACTATTCACAGCTCTCTTCTTCTTCAATTTTTCTTGTAAAACTTGAAGATAAAGTGTGTTGGTTTGGAACTAAATCACAAATCTTGGCTAGCACCAACTTGATTCATACAAAGGTGTTATGGGAAACTAATTCTTGAGCTTGGAAGGATCAAAGAAAGCTTGGAGCTTCCCCACTCACCTTGGCCGAAACCCTCACTGCACAAAGGAGAAGTTTTATTTCATCAACACATCCGCATTCCAATCTTTGTGAGTATGATTCCGCCATACTTCAATATTGTTCATTCATATATATATATTTGTTTGCTCTTTTGATCTTGGGACATGGATTAGAATTTCCAACAATGGTATCATTGAGCCTAAAGAGCATGAAAATATATTAGGGTAAAATTTGGGGAAAATTGGATGAAGCATGATTTGATGAAATTGTTTGATTAAATATGCTTAGATGTATGTTACTTAATGTTATACATCATCAATTTCATGGAAAATAAATTGGATTAAATTTTTCAACCCAAAAGTGGCTTGGCCGAATGACATGTAAGCAATGGACTTGATGATTTTTTGATTTTAAGATCATTGGATGACTTGAAACAATATGGAATGACGATTTGTAATTCGATCGGATTGAAAAACGAAATCGGAACCATTTTATCACCATGGCCGAATGCTTAATGAAAATTAGGGACTTGATTTTTTGATTAAATAATGTTGGACATGTATTTAGATAAATAAAAATATGATTAATGGATTAATTTGATATTTTGGAAATATTGATTTAAAGGATTAATCATGATATTACACTTAATTAATTAAGTTATAAAATTTGGAATTTTAAAATTTGATTAATTGGGCTTAATTTTGAATTGGGCCTAAAACTATTATATTTGGGCATAATGGGCTTGGTTGGGCCAAGTAGGTTTTGGATTGGATCCAAAGTTGGGCCTAAATCACTCCATTAAGTCCAAATGTAATAAATGGGCTTTTATGTTTAATTGGGCCTTATGGGCTTGATATTGATTTTTATGGCAAATGAGGGTGATTCCTTATTGGGCTTGGTAATTGGGTTTGACCCACATTGACCAAGGCCCAAGCCTAATGAAATCAATTGAAAGCCCATCGGACTTTAATTAAACGGACATTGGATGTTAGTTGGGCTTTGAGACCCGATAGGATTAGATTTGGAATCTAAGTCATAAAAGCACAATAAAAGTGTAAATATTTAATTTGGAATTAAATAAAAGGATTAGTATTGAATACGACTTAAATTGGATTTGACTAGTAGTTCGATATAATTCATGAATTCGTACTACAAGTACTTATTCTCAAAACGAGTTGGACTCGCGCAAAAGCAAACCATTGATTGAACATTGGATTGTCACCTAATTAAAGACTAATTAATTGGATTAGATTGGTAGTATAACATGCCTTGAATGAATGAATGTGGATGTGATGAATGAATAGTGTATATCGGATGGATATTAGAAGGGAAGGGTAATTTTAAAAATTATTGTAAATTCAGAATTTATTAATTGGACCTGCGTGTGTCCAGCCTTTCTCTTATTATCTCTTTGTATTCTCTTCTCACTTAATTCCCCTCAATGTAAATGAGGTTTCTCTTATTGTATTATGTAATTGGGTAGAAGTAGAATAGTACTAGCCGGGGAGAGGAAATGGAGTGATTTGTTCTAGGAACAAATTGTTATATATCCATCCGCATATCACTATTATTTTATTTTACGCGCTTTATGATGTTTTAGAAGCATGCTTAAGGGTGTATAATGATGAGACCTAACAAAGATAAATTAATTGGTTGCCAATTACGCAAAAATCCCTCAAACAATATTAAGCGATTTTCCTTCCGTTGAGTGATTCTTTCTCAAGATCCGAAATTGGCATTGGTTTGTTGGCCAAAGTCAAGACCTTTGTCAATTAAGGATGTTTTTGAATCATGAGAGTTTTGTTCCATATCGGTGTCTTGTCCAAGTTGTGATTTGTTGGCCAAAGTCAAGATCATTTCTTGTCCATCGACATTGATTACGAAACTTTCCATGTCAATGGGTCCCGCTTAACTGGAATCATTAAGTTTGTTGTGCCAAAGCCAAGACTTAGTTGATTCAGAGGAAATGGTTAGGAAAATATATTGGATACATTGACATATGTATTAGATATATATGTTTCGGACTTGGATGTCCACCTACCGGATCTAGGAATTGGATTGGATCCAATTGATCTTCGAGATCTACCTAGTTAAATATCATACAATTTGTTGGCCAAAGTCAAGGTTTTATGTTATTTAACGGGATCCTAGCCCACTAGGAAATTGGATTTCCCGAGTACTCGACAGAGGGTTAGAGACTTGTAGAAAATAGTGGGAGGCTAGTATTGAATCTGCAATTTCATTCAGATACTTAGCTTTACGCGCTTACAAAATTATTTCGTCAATATTTTAACATTAGTTGGACTAATATAATGTTATTTTTTCTTGTAACAGTTTGACTGTACCCATATATCGTTAACTAGATAGTTGGACTATCGTAGTTAAGATGGCAAACAAAGGAAATGTCTGAGACATAATCATGGGTGATAATGTATTTAAGGGCACGAACTTCGCTGACTGGGAAATGAACCTGAGGATAGTCCTTGGGGCAGAGAGGCTGTTGTATACCATACAGAGACCTCTCGGGCCTAAGCTCACTGAGCCACTTGAGCTGGAGTTATGGAGAACTCATAGCGATGATTGTGATACGACTTAGTCGATCATGCTTGCTTCCATGACTCAAAATTTTCGTCGCCAGAATAGGGACTTGGATCCTTATAATATGATGGCTAGACTAAAGGATCTTCACCGCACTAATAAGCGGATGGAGAGGTATGAGTTGGTGAAGAAACTCTTTCGCTCCCGTATGACTGATGGCGCTTCAGTTGAGGCCCACGGGACTCAAATGATAGCCGACATTGATGAGCTGGCCAAGATGGGAATACTCTTGGAGGCTGAGCTGACTATAGACATGCTCTTACAGTCACTTCCCGATACTTGGAAGCAGATTATCATCAACTACAAGTTGATGGATACGGACGATACTCTTGGAGAGCTATTGTCCATTCTTAAGGAGTCAGAGAAAGAGCTTCTTAAAGGCAACAAGCGCGAGGCGCACTTTGCATCGACCTCTCAGACGCCGAGGGCTGGGCCCAAGGCAACTGGAGGGGTGAGAAAGAGGAAGCATAAGAGCAAGGGCAAGGCCAAGATGTCGATGGCTTCTGGGAAGCCGAAGGACAAGTCACAAGACATATGCCTTAAATGCGGCAAAAGAGGTCACTGGAAGCGTGACTGCCGCATGAACAAGGCGCTCAGAAGGGAGATCAAGGCGAGCAAGGCACCGACCTCTAGTATGTTTGTTATTGAAATAAACATGGCTACTTCTAGTTTTAAGAATTGGATTTTTGATTCTGGTTGTGGTTCTCATATATGTACTGATGTGCAGGATCTGCAGAACAGCAGGACACTGGCTTCAGGGGAGATTGATCTACGAGTTGGAAACGGAACTCCTGTTGCTGTTTTGGCCGTGGGCACTTTTGTATTAGAACTGCCCTCGGGGCATGTACTTAAACTAAATGACTGTTATTATGTACCTAGTTTGACTAGGAATATTATATCTGTATCTTTGTTAACCCAATATGGGTACACTTTTGTATTTAGAAACATTGGGTGTATTTATATAAAAATGATGCAGAAATATGCACTGCAGTTGCAAATAATGGTCTTTATATTTTGAATATAAATGAATCTCCTACATATAAAGTAACAAACAAAAGGCTTAAAAAGAGTGATCCAAAGGATGAAACTTATATGTGGCATTGTCGTCTAGGACACATTAACAAGACTCGCATATCCACACTTCGAAGAGTGGGTACTTGGACGGTTTTGATACAAATTCATATGACGTCTGCGAATCTTGCTTATTAGGCAAAATGCCTAAATCACCTTTTAGCGGTAAAGGTGAACGCGCCACTGAACTGTTAGCCCTCGTTCATAGTGACGTTTGTGGGCCCATGTCTAGCCAGGCTAGAGGTGGATATCGATACTTCGTAACATTTACCGATGATGCATCACGTTACGGTTATGTGTATCTAATGACGCACAAGTCGGAAACTTTTGAGAAATTCAAAGAGTTTCGACACGAAGTTGAAAAACAAACAGGCAAGAGTATTAAGACATTACGGTCGGACCGTGGTGGCGAATACTTAAGTAATGAGTTTCAAGATTACCTGAAAGAATATGGTATTCTTTCACAGTGGACTCCTCCTGGAACACCACAATTAAATGGTGTGTCCGAACGGAGAAACCGTACCTTGTTGGACATGCTAAGGTCGATGATGAGTCGCACTGAGCTGCCAATTTCCTTCTGGGAATATGCATTAAACAGTGCAGTTCTTATTTTGAATAAGGTTCCGTCAAAGTCTGTTGAACAGACTCCATATGAGATATAGACAGAAAAGAAACCGGGTTTCTCATTCCTGAAGATTTGGGGTTGCTGGGCATACGTTAAACGTTTGGAAGGTACCAAACTTGAACCCAAATCAGATAAATGCCTATTCGTTGGATTCCTAGGGAAACCAAAGGATATTACTTCTATCACCCACAAGAGAACAAAGTATTTGTTGCTCTACATGCGGTTTTCCTTGAGAAGGAATTCCTAAATGCAGTGTTAGTGGGAGGAAAGTAGAACTCGATGAAAGTCGTAGTGATACTGTTACTGGCAGTGAATCATCAACGGAACATGAACAGTCCATCCGGGATGAGACTGAACCATAATCTTCAAGTACACAAGGACCGCGTAGGTCGGAGAGAGTCAGAGTAATACCTGAGAGGTATGGATTCCTGATCTCACCTCATGTAGATATTAATCTTATTGAGGATAATGAACCAGCTACATATGAGGAAGCGATACAAGGTATCAAATACGCTTTATGGCAAGAAGCCATGAAGGCCGAAATGGATTCCATGTATACCAACCAAGTTTGGACACTGGTTGATGCACTAGAAGGCGTAAAGCCTATTGGATGCAAATGGGTCTTCAAGAAGAAGACCGACATGGATGGCAACGTACAAACGTACAAAGCTAGGCTTGTAGCGAAGGGGTATCATCAACGACTTGGAGTTGATTATGACGAAACCTTCTCACCCGTTGCAATGATTAAATCCATTCGGATAATTCTTGCGATAGCTGCATATTACGATTACGAAATATGGCAGATGGACGTTAAAACCGCTTTCCTTAACGAAAACCTTTCGGAGGATGTTTATATGCAACAGCCTGACGGTTTTATCGCACCTAGAGTTGCGAACAAGGTTTGTAAGTTAAATCGGTCCATTTATGGACTGAAGCAAGCATCGCGGTCGTGGAACCAACATTTTGATGAGATCATAAAAGAATATGATTTCATTCAAAACGAAGATGATCCTTGTGTATATAAGAAGGTTAGTGGGAGTGCACTGACTTTTATTGTCCTTTATGTCGACGATGTATTGCTTATCGGCAATGACATTCCCATGTTAACGTCGGTGAAAGCTTGGCTTTCATTGAAATTCTCCATAAAAGATCTGGGAGAAGCAGCTTTTATTCTAGGAATAAAGATCTACCGGGATAGATCTAGAAAGCTACTTGGACTCTCCTAGAGTACATATATTGATAAAGTGTGAAGAGATTCAACATGGATCAGTCCAAGAGGGGACTATTGCCAATATCACATGGCGTCTATCTATCTAGGGACATGTGTCCTAAAACACAAGATGAGAGACAACATGAGTCGGACTCCGTTCGCCTCGGCAGTCGGATCGATCATGTATGCCATGATATGTACACGACCTGATGTGTCCCATGCTTTGAGCATGTGCAGTCGATATCAGGCCGATCCAGGTAAAGATCACTGGATGGCGGTTAAGAGTATCCTTAAGTATCTTAACAGAACTAAGGATGCTTTCTTAATCTATGGAGATGGAGAACTTGAGGTATCTGGGTATACCGATGCAAGTTTCCAAACCGACAGAGACGACTTTAAGTCGCAATCCGGGTACATATTTTGTTTGAATAACGGAGCAGTGAGCTGGAAATCTTCCAAGCAAGATACTTTTGCCGATTCAACAACTGAAGCGGAGTACATTGCAGCAGCTGAAGCAGCAAAAGAGGCGTTTGGATCCGAAAATTCCTAATTGGATTAGGAGTAGTTCCGTTAGCAGCTGAGCCCGTTCCATTGTATTGTGACACATAGCGGGGCTATAGCCCAGGCTAAGGAACCAAGGTCTCATCAACGATCCAAACATGTTCTTTGACGATTCCATCTGATTCGACAGATCATACATCGTGGCGATGTGAAGGTCGAAAAGATCGCATCAGAGGACAACATTGCAGATCCGCTGATGAAGGCAATTCCTCGGGAAAAGTTTGAGCGACATGTACATAGTTCAGGTATTAGATGCTTGAGTGACTGGCTATAGGCCAGTGGGAGATTGTTAGACAGTTATGACCCATAGCGTCACTATTTTGTAAATGATATTGTATTATTGTACAAAATTAACTATGTAGTAATGAAATTGCCTTTTACCATTTTGTAATTTATTTACTTTGATATATAAATGGTAAAAGTCCTTATGATTAGTTCCGGATTGAGATGATATATGAGACAGTATCAATCCATAAAGTTTAATCATTAAATATCCCTAGTCGTAATATTATCGAGATTGGACATCGATAATGCGGAATAGACTAGTATTGTACTTGTGCGTGTTGTGAGGGCACAACGGCATAGTTCTCATATATTTAAGTATAAGATACTTATGCAAGTGCGGTAGTAGGAGGTTGTGTTTTACCGATGGTACGGAAAACAGCTTCGCTCTGGATAGACCCCGCGGAAACATTGTAGTAGTATGTCTGCGTGTCTATAGGAGTCCGCTTCAGGGTAGGTGCATATGGTCTTAACCTGAGACTTGCATCGCTAATACTTGCGAAAATCGGTAGACTTTAGTTTTGGTCGTCCAGGGCTTTAACAGGTTCTGTGTACACATCTTCTAGGTTTATCGAGAATCGTAGTGTATTGGGTGTGATGTCAAGACGGAAGTATCACTTCAGACATATGGAGAGATGATCGCGCAGGATACAGAACTAGTACTCTATAATGGTTGCAACCATCGGGATAATATGACAAGGTCAGGATTATCGATTCAAAGAGACTAGTTGCTTGATGTCCGATATATGTTTCGTACGGGGCAGAGACACATCTCCAGCCCCAGGCCTTACATGTGATCATCCGAACTGGATCAGTATACACTATACTACAGTGTACTACGCCTGTTATAGATCTTATATTCCAGTAAGAATATTTCTGGAGAATTGGGTAGGCATGGCGTTTTGCTAGAGGCTAACCTTGTCTTGTAAATCGGTAAAAACGTAGTACTTGGTACGTACGTGTTCGGATAGTCCGACGACCGTATTTACTGCCAACATATCCAGAGATCTCTTGGGTCGCTTCCCGAGGATACACCGATGACGTATGAATAGTATTTAATAATCCGGGATTAATTGCGGAGAGACTTTATCTTGGATAAAGTACTATTTGAAGAGAGAGAAAGATTAATTTGGAATTAATCAATAAAATATATATTTGATATATTAAACGAAATTCGATTTCGACGCGGAATTAAAATTAGATTTTAATTCGGGCAAATAAGTAATTTAGAATTAATTCATTAGCGACATGAATAGTAATTATGCTAGGCATAATTATTTAATTAAATTCTATTTAAATAACGTCGCGAAGGAAGTTCGTTAATTCAGAATTATCGAACCCGAGCCCGGGAGTGTTTGCGGGCCCACTCGCATTTGGAATCAAGGGGGGCCCACATGTCACATCAACCATCACATCACTAGTCAAAGCATTAGCTTTTGGTGATGGAATTAGGTAGTTGGTGTTGGTGTGTTCAACACTCAAGTTGATGGATGAGATGGGTTGCTTCTTTGACTTTGATTTACCAAATATTTGGTATATAATCATTTTGATTTTTTGAAAATCATTAACACAATTACAAGTCAACAAAAAATCATCTCCTCTCTTTTCCTCTCAAAGTGGCGTGAACTGCCACTATTCACAGCTCTCTTCTTCTTCAATTTTTCTTGTAAAACTTGAAGATAAAGTGTGTTGGTTGGAACTAAATCACAAATCTTGGCTAGCACCAACTTGATTCATACAAAGGTGTTATGGGAAACTAATTCTTGAGCTTGGAAGGATCAAAGAAAGCTTGGAGCTTCCCCACTCACCTTGGCCGAAACCCTCACTGCACAAAGGAGAAGTTTATTTCATCAACACATCCGCATTCCAATCTTTGTGAGTATGATTCCGCCCATACTTCAATATTGTTCATTCATATATATATTTGTTTGCTCTTTTGATCTTGGGACATGGATTAGAATTTCCAACAATTACTCCACCAAATCCATTATTAATGATCCACTAATTGCTTATCATGTTGGTGGTGATTGATAATTTTATTATTTATTTATTAATTTATTTTTTGCTTTGAAAATGATTGAAAATGACTTTATAAATTATACACACACACTTCTGGATGGTTCATCAATTTCGGGCATGATATCTTCCGAATTCGAAATTATTTTGTCTTTCAAAGTTGCATATCTTTGAGTCTTCTTTAATCTGGAACTTGAATCAGCTCAATCGGATATCGGAGGAAAACGTTATGCCCACAATATGACAGATGCGTAAAACTGGAATTTCCAAAACTGCACTTCGTTTAAAACGCCCTTTCAAGTTTCCAATCTCCAAAATTAATATGTCAAATCAGTAGTTTTTGCTCTTATTTGACCCACTTTTCGTCCTAAATTATTTCATTGTGTCCCAATATTATTTATCTCAAAATATAAACTATAACACATCAAAACGTTCATCAAACCCGAGAAACTAAACAAAATATTAAGTAAAAGGGGCGGTAAATATTGATATATTTTTCGCTCATCACGCATGTCTTGTGCAAGTTGTGACTTATTGGCCAAAGTCAATGTCACTTCTTGTTCATCGACGTGGATTACGAAAATTTCCCACTGTCAATGGGTCCCGTTTAACTGGAATCATTAAGCTGTTGAGCCAAAGCCAAAGCTTTGATTCAGAGGACAAGGTTAGGAAAATATATTGGATATATTGGCATATATATTGTATATATGTTTCGGAATTGAGGTCACCTACCAGATCTAGGAATTGGATGGGATCCAATTGATCTTAGAGATCTACCTAGTTAATATCATACAGCTTGTTGGCCAAAGTCAAGGTTGTGTGTTATTTAACGGGATCCTAGCGCACTAGGAAACTAGGTTTCCCGAGTACTCAATAGAGGGTTAGAGGCTCACCGAAAAATAGTGAGGGCCAGTATTGAATTTGCAATTTCGTTCAAATACTTGCTAAATACGCGCTTTTAAATTACTTTAGTCATTTTATATATTTATTAGTTGGACTAATATTTTATATTTTTATTGTAACAGTTGGACTGTAGCCAAAATCGTTAATTGAATAGTTAGACTAGTGCAATTAAGATGGCCGGAAAGATCAACGTTAGGGACATTATCATGGGCGAAAAAGTCTTTAATGGTGTGAACTTTCCTGAATGGGATATGAACCTCAAGATTTTCCTGGGGGCCGAGAAGATGCTCTATATTATAAAGAGACCTCTCGGGCCTAAGCCCGGAATTGAGTAGACGCTTGAGCTTGAGCTTTGGAAGACTCATAGCGATGACAACTCAACTGCTCAATCTGTCATGCTCGCTGTAATGATCCCTCAATTTTGTCACCAGAACAAGGGATTGGATCCCTATACTATGATGGCAAAATTGAAGGACCTTCATCGATCTAACCTTAGATCGCAAAGGTATGAATTACAGAAGAAACTCTTTCACTCTTGAATGTCAGAGGGTACATCTATCAAGCACCATGTGTCGCAGATGATTGCTGACATCGAACAGCTGGGTCAGCTAGGCATAACATTTGAGGCTGAGACTTCCATAGATTTGATCTTACAGTCTCTTCTTGACAGCTGGAGCGGGTTCATCATGAACTACAATATGATGAACCAAGATCATAATCTTGGAGAGTTGATGGAAAAAAGCACGAGGCGGACTTCGCTTCGACATCTCAGTCTTCCAAGGCTTGGCCAAAGGCTACTGGATGCGTGAAGAAGAATAAGAGGAGAAAGGGCAAGGCCAAATCATCAAAGTCTTTTGGGGAGGCAAATGACAAATCCCAAGATGTCTTCCTGTAGTGTGGCAAATAGGGTCACTGGAAGCGTGATTGCCGTGAGTACAAGGCGCACATGAAAGAAGTGAATGCGGGCAAGGCTTCGACTTCAGATATGTTTGTTATAGAGATAAACATGTCTACTTATAGTTTTAAAAATTGGATTTTTGATTCTGGTTGTGGTACTCATATATGTACTGATGTGCAGGATCTGCAGATTAGCAGGAGACTGGCTTTATGAGAGATCGACCTCCGAGTTGGAAATAGGACTAGAGTCACCATTTTGGCTGTTGGGACCTATATTTTGGAACAGCCATGGGGCATGTACTGAATTTATCAAACTGCTATTATGTACCTAGTTTGAGTAGAAACATTATATCTGTATCTTGTTTAACCCAATGTGGGTATACTTTTGTATTCATAAACACAGGGTGTTTTGTGTATAAAAATGATTTTGAGATATGCAGTGCTGATGTAAATAATGATCTTTATATTTTGAATATAAATCAATCTCAAACATATAATATGACAAACAAAATGCTTAAATTATGTAACAAAGATGAAACTTATATGTGGCATTGTCGTCTGGGTCACATTAACAAGACTCGTATATCCATATTTTCGAAGAGTGGGTACTTGGACGGATTTGATCCAAATTCATATGACGTCTGCGAATCTTGTTTATTACGAAAAATGCCTAAAACTCCTTTTAGCGGTAAAGGTGCACGTGCCACTGAACTGTTAGCCCTCGTTCACAATGACGTATGCGGGCCCATGTCTAGTCAGGCTAGAGGTGGATATGAATACTTCGTAACCTTTACGGATGATGCATCGCGTTATGGTTATGTATCTTATGAGAAATAAGTTGGAAACCTTTGAGAAATTCAAAGAGTTTCGACACGAAGTAGAAAAACAGACCGGCAAAAGTATTAGAACATTACGGTCAGACCATGGTGGTGAATACTTGAGCAATGAGTTTCTCGATTACTTGAAAGAGTATGGTATTCTTTCACAGTGGACTCCTTTTGGAACACCTCAATTAAATGGTGTGTCCGAACGGAGAAACCGAACTTTGTTGGACATGGTAAGGTCTATGATGAGTCGCACAGAGCTACCAATTTGGGGATATGCATTGAACAGTGCAATACTTATTTTGAATAAGGTTCGATCAAAGTCTGTTCAACAGACTCCATATGAAATATGGACAGGAAAGAAACCGGGTTTCTCATTCCTGAAGATTTGGGGATGCTGGGCTTACGTTAAACATTTGGATGGTACCAAACTAGAACCCAAATCGGATAAGTGCCTATTTGTAGGTTATCTTAGGGAAACCAAAGGATAATACTTCTACCACCCACAAGAGAACAAGGTATTTATTGCTCTACATGCGGGTTTCCTCAAAAAGGAATTCCTAAATACAGTTGTAAGTGGGAGGAAAGTAGAACTCGATGAAAATCGGAGTGATACTGTTCCTGGCATCGATTCCTTAACGGAACACGAACAGTTCATCAGGGATGAGACTGTACCACAATCTTCTAATACACAAGAATCGCGTCGGTATGAGAGAGTCAGAAAACAACCTGAGAGGTATGGGTTTCTGATCTCACCTCATGTAGATATTAATCTTATTGAGGAAGATGAACCGGCGATGTATGAGGAAACGATACAAGGTATCGACTCCGGTTTATGGCAAGATGCCATGAAGTCCGAAATGGATTCAACGTACACCAACCAAGTTTGGACATTGGTTGATGCACCAGAAGGCTTAAAGCCTATTGGTTACAAATAGGTCTTCAAGAAGAAGACTGACATGGATGGCAACATACAAACGTACAAAGCTAGGCTTGTAGCAAAAGGGTATCGTCAACGACATGGTGTCAATTACGACAAAACTTTTTCACATGTTGCCATGATTAAATCCATTCGGATAATGCATGCTATTGCTGTATATTTTGATTATGAAATATGACAGATGGATGTCAAAACCACTTTCCTTAACAAAAAACTTTTGGAGGATTTTTATATGTAACAACCTGACGGTTTTGTCGTATAAAACATGAAAACAAGGTTTGCAAGTTAAATCGATCCATTTATGGATTGAAGCAAGCATCACGTTCTTGGAACCAACGTTTTGATGAGATTATAAAAGAATGTGATTTCGTTCAAAATGAGGATGATCCTTGTGTATATAAGAAGGTTAGTGGGAGTGCACTGACATTCATTGTCCTTTACGTTGATGATGTATTGCTTATTGGCAATGACATTCCCATGCTACAATCGGTGAAAGATTGGCTATCATTAAAATTCTCCATGAAAGATCTGGGAGAAGCAGCCTTTATTATGGGAATAAAGATCTACCGGGATAGATCTAGAAAGCTGCTTGGACTCTCCCAGAGCACGTACAATGATAAAGTTTTGAAGAGATTCAACATGGATCAGTTTAAGAGGGGACTGTTGCTAGTGTCACATGGTGTCTCTCTATCGAAGGACATGTGTCCTAAAACTCAAGATGAGAGAGACAACATGAGTCAGATCCTGTTCGCTTCTGCAGTCGGATCGATCATGTATGCCAAGATATGTATGCGACCTGATGTCTCGTATGCTTTGAGTATGTGTAGTCGCTATCAGGCCGATCCAGGTGATGGTCACTGGGTTGCGGTTAAGAACATCCTTAAGTATCTTAGACGAACGAAGGAAGCTTTCTTAGTCTATGGAGATGGAGAACTTGAGGTAACTAGGTTTACCGATGCAAGTTTCCAAACCGATAAAGACGGCTGTAAGTCACAATCTGGGTACATATTTTGTTTGAATAATGAAGTAGTGAGCTGGAAAACTTCCAAGCAAGAGACTGTTGTCGATTCAACAATAGAAGCGGAATATATCGCTGCAGCTGAGGTAGCAAAAGAGGCAGTTGTTGGAAAATTATGACCCATAGCATCACTATTTGTACAGAACATGGTGTTGTTGTACAAATTAATTATGTGACAAAGGAAATTGCTCTTTTATCATTTGTAATTGGATTATCAAGATACATAAATGATAAAAGTCCATATGATTAGTTCCGAATTAATAAGATATGAGACAGTATTAATCCACTAAGGTTTAATCATTAAAATATCCCTAGTCGTAGTATTATCGAGAGTGGACATCGATAATGCGGAATAGACTAGTATTGCACTTGTGCGCGTTGTGGGAGAATAACGACATAGTTCTCATATATTTAAGTATTGGATACTTATGCAAGTGTAATATGAGGTTGTGTTTACCGATGGTACGGAAACATATTCGCTCTGGATAGACCCCTCGGAATCCCATTGGTAGTATTACTATGTGTCTATGGGAGTTCGAATCAGGGTAGGTGTATTTGGTCTTAACCTGAGACTTGCATCGCTAATACTTGCGACAATCAGTATACTTTGGTTTTGGTCATCCGGGGCTTTAAAATGTTCTGTGTACGCCTCTTCTGGGTATACTGAGAATCGTAGTGTATTGGGTGTGATGTCAAGATGGAAGTATCACTTCAGTAATATGGAGATGATGATCACGCAGGGATACAAAATTGGTACTCTCTTAAATGATGCAGCTATCGTGATAATATGACAAGGTCATGATTATCCAATAAAGAGACTAGTTGCTGTTAATCCGATATATGCTTCGTACGGGGCAGACACCATTCCAGCCTCAGGCCTAGCATGTGACATCTGATACTGGATCGCAATACGCAATACTACGTATACTATGCCTGATAAAGATTATGTATATTCCATATTGAATATATTTCTGGAGAATTGGGTAGGCACAGTGTTTTGCTAGTGACGTAAGTGGGCCCATGTTTAGCTAGGCTAGAGGTGGATATGAATACTTTGTAACCTTTATGGATGTTGCATCGCGTTACGGTTATGTGTTTCTTTTGAAACATAAATCGGAAACTTTTAATAAATTCCAAGAATTTCGACACGAAGTATAAAAACAGATCGGCAAAAGTATTAAGACATTACGGTTGGACCGTAGTGGAAAATACTTGAGTAATAAGTTTCTCAGTTACTTGAAAGAGTATAGTATTCTTTCAAAGTGGACTCCTCCCCGAACACCTCAACCTGACGGTGTGTCCGGATAGTGAAACCGAACTTTGTTGGACATGATAAGGTTAATGATGAGTCGCTCTGAGCTACCATTTTCCTTCTAGGGATACGCATTAAACAGTGCAATACTTATTTTGAATAAGGTTCCATAAAAATCTGTTTGACTGACTTCATATTAGATATGAAAAAGAAAGAAACTGGGTTTTCTTATTCCAGAAGATTTGGGAATGTGGGCATATGTTTGGATGATACCAAATTAAAACCCAAATCGGATAAGTGCCTAATTTATAATTGGTTATCCTAGGGAAACCAAAGTATAGTACTTATACAACTCACAAGAGAACAATGTAATTGTTGCTCTCCATGCGGTTTTCCTAAGAGGAATACCTATATGCAGTGGTAAGTGGGAGGAAAGTAAAACTCAATGAAAATCAGAGTAATATTGTTCCAGGCACCGATTTTTTAATGGAACACAAACAGTTCATCAGGGATGAAACTGTACCACAATCTTCGAATACACAAGAACCGCGTAAGTTGGAGAGAGTCAGAAAACAACTTGGGAGGTATGGGTTTCTGATCTCACCTCATGAAGATGTCAATCTTATTGAGGAATACGAACTGGCTACGTATGAGAAAGTGATACAAGGTATCGACTTCCTGTTATGGCAAAGTGCCATGATGTCCGAAATGGATTCCATGTATACCAACCATGTTTGGACACTGGTTGTTGTACCGGAAGGCATTGTGCCTATTGGTACTATATGAGTCTTCAAGGAAGACAAACATGGATGGCAATATACAAACGTACAAATCTAGGCTTGTAGCGAAAAAGGTATCGTTATCAACATTATATCGATTACGATGAAACCTTTTACTCGTTGCCATGATTAAATCCATTTGGATAATGCTTGCTAATGCTGCATGTTTCATTTATGAAATATGGCAGCAGAACGTCAAAATCACTTTCCTCAAAAGGAAACCTTTTAGAGGATGTTTACAACATCCTAACGGTTTTGTCGTACCAAGCATGCAAACAAGGTTTGCAAGTTAATTCGATCCATTTATGGATTAAAGCAAGCATTGCATTCTTGGAACCAACGTTTTGATGTAATCATAATGGTATATGATTTAATTCAAAACGAAAATAATTCTTGTGTATATAAAGAGGTTAGTGGGAGCGCACTAACAATGATTGTCTTATATATTGATGACATATCATTTCTTGGAAATGACATTCCCATAATACAATCGGTGAAAGCTTGGCTTTCATGAAAATTCTCCGTAGACTACTTGGGAGAGACAACCTTTATTCTAGGAATAAGGATCTACTGGGATAGATCAAAATGTTGTTGGCACTCTCCGAGAACTTGTACATTGAAAGATATATACGTGACCTGGTGTCTCATATGCTTTGAGCATATGGAGTCACAATCAGGCAAATCCAAGTGATAGTCACTGGATTGATGTTAAGAATATCCCTAAGTATCTTAGATGAACTAAGGATGCTTTCTTAAGCTATGGAGAAGGAGAACTTGAAGTGACTGGGTTCACTGTTGCAAGCTTCATAACCGACACAAATAACTATAAGTCGTAATCAGGGTAATATATAGTTTGAATAACAGAACAATGAGCTGGAAATCTTCCAAGCAAGATATTGTTGCCGAATAAACAACAAAAAGCGGAATACTACTACAGCTGAGGCAGCAAAAGAAACATTTTGGATCTATAATAATCCTAATTAGATTAGGTATAGTTCTGTTAGCGGCTGAGCTAGGCTACAGCACAGGCTAAAGAATTAATGTTCTCATCAATGATCCAAGTATGTACTTCAACTGTTTCATCTGATTCGTAAGATCATACATCGTGGTGATGTGATGATCGAATAAATTGCATCAGATGATAACTTTGCAAATCCACTGACGAAAGCAGTTTTTCAACAGAAGTTTGAGCGACCCATACATAGTTAAGGTGTAGGAAACTTGAGTGATTGGCTATAAGGCAAGTGGAAGATTGTTGGACAATTATGACCCATAGCATCAATATTTGTATAGAACATGGTGTTGTTGTACAAATTAACTATGTGACAAAGGAAATTGCTCTTTTATCAATTGTAATGGATTACCAAGATACATAAATGATAAAAGTTCATATGATTAGTTTCGGATTAATAAGATATGAGACAGTATTAATCCACAAAGGTTTAATCATTAAATATCCATAGTCATAGTATTATCGAGATTGGACATCGATAATGCGAAATAGACTAGTATTTCACTTGTGCGCATTGTGGGAGCATAACGACATAGTTCTCATATATTTAAGTATTGGATACTTATGCAAGTGTAATATGAGGTTGTGTTTACCGATGGTACGAAAACAGCTTCGTTCTGGATAGACCCCTCGAATACAATTGGTAGTATTACTATGTGTCTATGGGAGTTCGAATCAGGGTAGGTGTATTTGGTCTTAACCTGAGACTTGCATTGCTAATACTTGCGACAATCAATATACTTTTGTTTTGGTCATCCGGGGCTTTAACAGGCTCTGTGTACGCCTCTTCTGGGTATACTGAGAATCGTAGTGTATTGGGTGTGATGTCAATATGGAAGTATCACTTCAGTAATATGGAGATGATGATCACGCAGGATACATAACTGGTACTTTCTTAAATGCTGCAGTTATCGTGATAATATGACAAGGTCATGATTATCCGATTAAAGAGACTAGTTGTTGTTAATCCGATATATGCTTCGTACGGGACAGACACCATTCCAGCCTCAGGCCTAGCATGTGACATCCAATACTGGATCGCAATACGCAATACTACGTATACTATGCCTGATAAAGATTATGTATATTTCATATTGAATATATTTCTGGAGAATTGGGTAGGCACAGTGATTTGCTAGAAGCCAACCATGTCTTGTAAATCGGTAAGAACGTGGTACTAGGTACGCACATATTCGGATAGTCTGATAACCGTATTTATTGCCAACATATCCAGGGATCTCTTGGGTCGCCTCCCGAAGATTCACCGTTGAGATTTGACTCGAACAGAAAATTAATCTGGGATTAATTATAAAAGAGAAAATTAATCTGGGATTAATTATGGCAATAATTAATCTGGGAATTAATTATCAAAAGAGAGAATTAATCTGGGATTAATTGCGTCAAGAATTTATCTGGGATTAAATTCGTCGAGAAGAGAGAACGCGATTAATTTGGAATTAATCGGTAAAGTAAATTTAATAGTGAAATTAGATTTTATTATTTAATTTACTTAATTGGGCTAAAATAATATATATTAGATATATTAATTGAAATTAGATTTCAACGCTGAATTAAAATTAGATTTTAATTCAAGTGAACAAATTAATTTGGAATTAATTCGCGAGCGACTTCCGTAATAATTTTGCTAGGCATTATTATTTAATTAAATTGGATTTAATTAAGTCGCAATGGAAATTTCATTTAATTCGGAATTAAACGAACTCGAGCCCGAGCGAAGTTGCGTGTTGGATTGTCCGACTTAAATTTGGAATTTAAAGTGGGGCCCACCAACTTACATCAACAAGTCACTTGATTGATGGAGTGGTTGGAAGCTTTTAAAGCTTACTTGTCCAACACACTTTACTTTATGGAAAATATTAATGCAACTTTTGATTTGTTTTTGGTAATTGATTTTAGAAATCAAAAGTTGAAAACACTATTCTCTCTTCCTCTCTCATGCTTGGCCGAAACTTTAAGCTTCCATGGTGGAAATTTTTTTCTTTCATTTGTTCCAAGCTATCACTTAAAAGAGTGAATCAATGTGATAAGGAGACTTACCCGAGAGTTTGGAACTCATCTTCAAGCTCCGAGCTACTACATCCAAAGGAATTTTTGAAAGCCTATATCAGGTCAATGTGAGTATTCTGCAACTCCGTTTGATTTATTCACACACAAATCACAACTTAGAGATCTTGGCATGTTCTAGGAACACTTACAGCAGTTTGGATCCATAAATTCCTAATTGGATTAGTAGTACTTCCGTTAGCAGCTGAGCACGTTCCTTTGTATTGTGACAATAATGGGGCTATAGCACTGACTAAGGAACCGCAGTCTCATCAACGATCCAAGCATGTACTTCAACATTACCATCTGATTTGTGAGATCATACATCATGATGATGTGAAGATCGAGAAGGTTGCATCAAATGACAACATTGAGATCCGCCGACGAAGGCTATTCCTCAGCAAAAGTTTGAGCGACATGTATATAGTTCAGGTGTTAGATACTTGAGTGATTTGCTATAGGCCAAGTGGGAGATTGTTGGACAATTATGACCCATAGCATCACTATTTGTAAAAGATATTGTGGTTTTTGTACAAATTAACTATGTGACAAAGGAAATTGCTATTTTATCATTTTGTAATTAGATTACTTAAATACATAAATGATAAAAGTCATTATAATTAGTTCAGGATTAATAAGATATGAAAAAGTATCAATCCATTAAAGGTTTAATCATTAAATATCTCTAGTCATAGTATTATCGAGACTGGACATCGATAATGCGGAATAGGCTAGTATTACACGTGTGCACATTATGGAAGCGTAACGACATAGTTCTCATAAATTTGTGTATTGGATACTCATGCAAGTGTAATATGAGGTTCTGTTTACCGATGGTACGAAAACAGCTTCGCTATGGATAGACCCAGCGGAATCCCATTGGTAGTATGACTATGTGTCTATGGGAATCCGAATCAAGGTAGGTGTATTTGGTCTTAACCTGAGACTTGCATCGCTAATACTTACGACAATCAATACGCTTCGGTTTTGGTCGTCCGGGGCTTTAACAGGTTCTGTGTATGCCTCTTCTGGGTTTATTGAGAATCGTAGTGTATTAGGTGTGATGTCAAGATGGAAGTATCGCTTCAGTCATATGGAGATGATGATCACACTTGGATACAAAATTGGTACTCTAATATATTGCAACTATCGGGATAATATGACAAAGTTATGATTATCCGATTAAAGAGACAAGTTGCTAGTGATTTGATATATGTTTCATGTTAGGGATATGCCCTATACCCAACTTGTGGATGGGCTATATTTACATGTATTTGTAATATTTTCATTAATTAATAAAATGGAAATCTCTATTATACGTGTCTTATATAACTTATATGAATCATCAAACACTGTAATAAAGCCCTTGGAGTAATAAGATGATGGCTTCCACGTCTTATGAGAATCATTACTCTTAATCGTTCCTTGTCATAGTTTTGTGAATAATCTGGGTGTTCACAAAGCGGAGAGACTAGTATGATGATATGATCCGCCCTTAAGTGGGGTAGCCGATCTCATAGGCTACTAGCGGAGATCTGTCCGCTTGGTGTATCACATGGGTGCATGAGTTGCTCATGTCCATCGAACTGACCGTCGTAAGTTTTCACATGGAGTGTTTATCCCATATATTTGTGAGAACTTTCATGTATCGATTGTATGACTAGTCCTTAGACTTGAGCTAACTTTGACATTCTCCTTCCCCGGTTCAAAAGATCCAGTCATAAGGGTATGATTGGGTCATTTTTTGAAACACATGAAGTTTGTAAAGATACAACAGAGAATCACCACTCTCTCGGATAATATTTTCTTATAAGAGTAGTATTCCAGTTCGCGGGTTGATATGTGTGATCAGTGCTTGAGACTGTAGCCGCAGCGGAAGAATCATGTGAGATTCTTGGGTTAGCATGATTCATGACACTATCAACATCATACCTTTGACTATATGGGTAGAAATTTTCCATACCTTAGGTCAAATGGTGGGGATACAGTGAGGCGAGGGACCGTATCATATGTAAATCGCAAACAAAATGGGTATATATCTTTCATTCTCTTTTGGGGGCCTTGGCATGTTACTAGATGCCAACCTTGGTCATTGAAATCGAACGACCATCTGACAAGAGGATAATTTATGTTCGATTAAATTATCACGATTCATTTCATGTCCAACTTGAGGGGAACCCAAAAGGTCACACACAACAAAATCGAAATCAATGGTTAACAGTGCATAGTACAAATTTAACAGCATATATGATTGCTGTAGGAATTGTTCATAAATGGTTCAATATGTTTAATTATTGAACAGATCATTTATGAGGTTCCATAGTGGCTTAGGGATTGGTGAATGACGATAGGGGCACTTTGGGAATTGGAATTAAATAAATAAATAAATGTGAATAGTAATATGAATAGTAAATTTTTTTATTTGTTATTTGTTTTGAATTCCAATTCAGCCCAAATTATTATTAGGGTTTTATAATCTCATTAAACCACTAAATTAAGATCCAATGGGTAAGATTAAATTAGCTTTTATCCCACATCAGATTCTTAAATAATTTTGTTGTCTTTGGAGCACCTATATAAACCCAAAGAATTCCTTACAAATTTTTACACCAAACCTTTCATATCTTGGGTTTACATAAGTGAGCAACTCTAAAGTTTAAGAGTAAGCCACTGATTTTGAGGATCCTTAAGTGTAATTAACTAGAGGAAACTCGAGTTAAAAGTTTTGAGGTATTTGTCTAGGCTAGTACCAAGGGTAAAATACTCGTGCACTCAAGGCGTAGTCTTGCCGTTGAGTTTTGGCTTTAGTGTGTGCACCTTTGGAGGCCACACACTTGGGAGGCTCTTTGGAATGTGGAAGAGCTTGCTGAGTTCGAGAAAAGCTTGTAGATTGGAGGGAATACTGGAGGAGTCTTCGGTTCAAGTAAGTTTTTTTTTCTTTCTTTATTTTAATTAGAGTTCTTATGATAGTTAGCATGTTTAGGTTTATGTTCTTTGCATGTTTTATGAGTTCTTATGCTTAGAATATATAGTAACATGCCTAGGCTTGTAGAATAATCAAAACAAATGGGTCTTGGGCAAAGGGATAGCGGCATCATAATTTCTTCTTGATTTTCCGCTGCGCACTCGCGGCCGCTTCCCAACAGTGGTATTAGAGCGCCGTTTTTATTTTGATTAGTTCTTTCTCATTTGAACTCGAAATTGGATGTGTAAAAGTTTGTTAGAAAGCTGACATCCTGAACTTAATTTTATGCACAAGTTTTGCATAATTTGGTTGAGATTTGAATTGTGAAATTGCATTTAAAGTTCACGCATCTGTAAAAAATATGAATAGTAAATTTATTTGAATAAAATAAAATGCAATATCATAATTAAATATTAATCAAAGTTATTTAATGCCTAAAATAATTCCAAAATATTAAAACTCATATAGTCTTGATGATTCTATGTATGATTAGAATTAGCATGATTATTTTAAGGTGCAAGCATCTAGAGACTTTCTAAGGAAATAGAGAGTGTATTGCTTATCCCTTAGCGAAGTAATTATTCCATGATGAACTTAGAGATTTATTACCTTTAAGGCTAATAAATATAAATCACTTGTTTATAATAAAAGATATTATAAAATATACAAGTGGGGTGGGACCAAGGCGTTTATAAAACTTTCAAAACCAAAGTTAATTTAACCAAAGGTATTACTAGAGTTAGATAATGATTTGGTGTCTTCCTTCACTCGCTACCTTTTTATAGCCAAAAGGAAAAGCTGTGAAGACATCTAGATAATCATTTACTCAAAGATTACCTTAAAACATATTTAAAGTGTTGGACTAATTTGGAGGATCTATTGTTTATTCCTGTCACCAAGGCAATAAGAGCCTAAGAGGTGAGTGTATTAAAGAGTTCGCTGCACCCTCCCTCTGGGGAATTTTCAATGGAGGAATCCATTTGACAGTTATTCACTTAAACTTGCTAAAATCCTCAATAATAATTTAAGTCTAAAATTTGCCTCCCATTGTAAAGTATAGACCCAAAAGGCTTAAATCGTATTGGCAGGACTAGGCTTTACCAGACTGACCAATACCAATTTGTCTCTAAATCGTACTATTGACAATGGTTTGACTTTTCTGAGTCATAAGACGCAATGACCCTTATGCGTGGTCTTATAAATTAGTGGCAAAGATTGGGTGTCCACAAGGACTAGCATAAGCTATGACATGTTTGATTGCCCAACCCAATGATCAAGGAATTGTGATTTATATCATAAATTAGTTGGGAACCTACCTAATTATCATATTTTATTACGACCGACGCTAGTCAGAGTTGTGAAATGATGATAATGGGATCCTTGCCCACAAGAAATCTATCACACTGGGGTTAATGCGATTGTAAGAAACAAGCTAACATCAACTAACAACTTCCATCAACATAAAGTGATGAGAATGACTAGTGATGTGACTTGATGTGGGCCCCACTTTAATTCAAAATCCGAGTGGGCCCGCAATACATATCTCGGGCTCGGGTTCATTAATTCCGAATTAACAAATTTTCGATTGCGATGTTAATTAAATATTAAAGTCGCTTACGAATTAATTATAAATTAATCCGTTCACCCGAATTAAAATCCAATTTTAATTCCGCCATGAAATCTAATTTCATTTAATATATCGAATATATTATTTTAATTGATTAATTCCAAATCAATCGTTCTCTCTCTTTTAATCGAATTTTATCCCAGATAAATTCTCGCCGCAATAAATCCTAGATTAATTTTCTCTCTCTTCTAATTAATCCTAGATTAATTATGTTCGAGTCAAACGTCATCGGTGAATCTTCGGGAAGCGACCCATGAGATCCCTGGATATGATGGTAGTAAATCTGGTCGTCAGAATATCCGAACACGTGCGTACCTAGTACCACGTTCTTACTGATTTACAAGACACGGTTGGCTTCTAGCAAAGCACCGTGCCTACCTAATTTTCCAGAAATATTCTTTAAGGAATATATAATCTATATCAAGCGTAGTATACCAAGTATTGTGTATTGCGATCCAATATCGGATGTCATATACTAGGCCCGGGGTTGGAATAGTGTATGCCCCATTCGAAACATATATCGGATCACTAGCAACTAGTCTCTTTAATCGGATAATCATGACCTTGTCATATTATCCCGATAATTGCAACATAATAGAGTACCAATTATGTATCCCTGCGTGATCATCATCTCCATATGACTGAAGTGATACTTCTATCTTGACATCACACCCAATACACTATGATTCTCAATAAAACCAGAAGAGGCGTACACAGAACCTGTTAAAGTCCTGGACGACCAAAACCAAAGCGTACTGATTGTCGCAAGTATTAGCGATGCAAATCTCAGGTTAAGACCAAATACATCTACCCTGATTTGGATTCCCATAGACACATAGTCATACTACTAATGGGATTCCGAGGGGTCTATCCAGAGCGAAGCTGTTTCCGTACCATCGGTAAATAGAACCTCCTACTACACTTGCATGAATATCCAATACCCAAATATATGAAAACTATGTTGTTACGCTTCCATAACGCGCACAAGTATAATACTAGTCTATTCCGCATTACCGATGTCCAGTCTCGATAATACTATGACTATGGATATTTAATGATTAAACCTTTAGTGGATTGATACTGTCTCATATCTTATAATCCGGAACTAATCATAAGGACTTTTATCATTTATATATTCAAGTAATCTAATTACAAAATGATAAAATAACAATTTCCATTGTCACATAGTTAATTTGTACAAAAACCACAATGTCTTTTACAAATAGTGACGAAATGGGTCATAATTGTCCAACAGCGATTTGCTTAAAATTTTAAAACAATTGAGTGAGAGCAACTTCATAATATTAAAAGCCCATGTTATTATGAAACATTAATGAAAACATATTCCTAATTTTAACATTCTCTCTTAACAAGTGGGTTAAAATATTTCACAAACATTCAAATGGCAAATAGAATATCACTTCGTTCCATCCTTGATGAGCATAAGCTCAAAGGGGACAACTACAATGACTGGTTTAGAAATCTTAAAATTTTCTTACGACAAGAAAATATTTTATATGTTCTTGAAAGACCATTTCCCCTTGAACCTGCAAAAGATGCTGACCAAAATACATTTGATGCTAGGAAGAAACATGTCCATGATGATGAGCAAACAGTTTTCATAATGCTTGGCTCTATGTTGGACGAACTTCAGAAAGCTCACGAAGATATGGATGCTCAAACCATCATCTTTCACTTGAAGGAGTTTTATGCAACTTCCGTTCATACCGTGAGATTCCAAGTGTCATGTGCCTTATTCCAAATAAGGTATAAAGAATGATCTGTTAGTGGACATGTGCTTAAGATGATTGGCCACATTGAAAAATTGGCCAACCTCGGGTTCATCATGGATCATGAGATAGGTCACGATCTAATTCTTCAGTCCTTACCAAAAGATTTCTCTAACTTTATTATGCAGTTTCATCTGTCTGATAAAAAAGCCACTTTAGCAGAATTACACAATCTCATAAAGCAAGCAGAGAATGACTTGAAACCGAAGCTTAAAACCTCCTTCATGCTTACGGGTACGGACCTAAAGCCACGAGGCCCAAAGAAAAAAAAAGGGCAAGGCTAAGGATTCAGATCACCTAAAGCCCAATGGTAAGGTGGAGAATAAAAAATGAAAGGGGAAAATATTTCTTTTGTGGAAAGAAGTGTCATTGGAAGAAAGGCTGCAGATCCTTGAAAGCCAAGGAAGCTAGGGAAGCCCAAGAGGCCAAGAAGCCCAATGTTTCAGGTATGTTGTATATGATTGAACTATATTCTCAAAACTCTGAACCTTCTACTTGGGTGATTGACACCGGTTGTGGGACTCATTTGTGTAACAATATGCAGGGCATGAGAAAGAGTATGAGACTCCGTCATGGGGAGGTTGACTTACGCATGGGTAATGAAGCAAAACTGGTTGCATTGTGCGCGGGGACTTATTCATTAGTTTTGCCGAATGGTTTAGTTTTAGATTTAAAATATTGTGTTTATGTAGCTGTTGGACAATTATGACCCATAGCGTCACTATTTGTACATATCATGGTGTTGTTGTACAAATTAACTATGTGACAAATGAGATTACACTCTTATCATTTGTGATTAGATCACCTAGATGTATAAATGATAGGAGGTCCCTATGATTTTTTCCTGGATTGAGAATGATATGAGACAGTATCAGTCCACGAAGGATAAATCATTAAATGTCCCTAGTCAGAGTATTATCAAGATTGGACATCGATAAATGCGTAAAAGACTAGTATTACACTTGTGCGCGTTGTGAGGGCACAACGGCATAGTTCTCATATATTTAGGTATAGGATACTCATGCAAGTGTAATAGGAGGTTGTGTTTTACCGATGGTACGGGAAACAGCTTCGCTCTGGATAGACCCTCTAAGAATTCCATTGGTAGTATGACTACGTGTCTATGGAAGTCCGAAATTAGGGTAGGTGTATTTGGTCTTAACCTGAGACTTGCACCGCTAATACTTGCGACAATCAATATACTTTGGTTTTGGTCGTCCAGGGCTTTAACCGGTTTCTGTGTACGCCTCTTCTTGGTATATCGAGAATCGTAGTGTGTTGGGTGTGATGTCAAGACGGAAGTGTCACTCCAGTCATATGGAGATGATGATCACGTAGGGATACAGAACTGGTTCTCTAAAAAAGTTGCAACCGTCGGGATAATATGACTTGGTCATGATTATCCGATATTAAAGAGACTAGTTGCTCGTAATCCGATATATGCTTCGTACGGGGCAGACACTGTACCAGCCCCAGGCCTTGCATGTGATCATTCGATACTGGATCGAAATACACAATACTATATATACTACGCCTGATATAGATCCTTTATTCATGTAAGTATATTTCTGGAGAATTGGGTAGGCATGGTGCTTTGCTAGAAGCCAACTTTGTCTTGTAAATCGGTATAAACGTAGCACTAGGTACTTACGTGTTCGGATAGTCCGACGACCGATTTACTGCCAATATATCCGGGGATCTCATGGGTCGCTTCCCAAAGATTCACTGATGACGTATGACTCGCACCTTTTATTAATCTGGGATTAATTAGATGAGAGAGAAAATTAATCTGTGATTAATTACGGAGATATTTTATCTGAGATAAAATATCATTTAAAGAGAAAGAATGATTAATTTGAAATTAATCGATAAATTAATATATTCGATATATTAAACGAAATTGGATTTCGACGCGGAATTAAAATTTGATTTTAATTTTTGGCGAACCAATTAATTTAGAATTAATTCGTTAGCGACGTGAATAGTATTTATGCTAGGCATGATTATTTAATTAAATTAGATTTAATTGCGTCGCAACGGAAAATTCGTTAATTTGGAATTAGCGAACCCGAGCCCGGGATTGTATGCGAGCGCATTCGCATTTCGAATTCGAGTACGGCACGCAAGTCAAATCAAGCATCAAATCGCTAGTCGCATCTAGCGTCACATCATTCGTCAATCAAGGGACGGATTTCTTTCACTTTGAGTGATTGATGCCAGTCACTATTCACCGATTGATGGCAAGTGATGTGTGTGGTTGGGAAGTAAAAAATAACACACAACTCTCTCTTCTCCATCTCTCTCAAGCCATTTTCTTCACTGGTTTGCTGGGCAAAACCGTGAGATAGGGAAGCAAAAAGGTCATGATTTTATGGCAAAAATCACAAGAGCTAGCACTCCGAGAGACATGCGAAGGTGATAGGGAAGTCCACCCATGAGCTGGGAATCGTTTGACGAAGCTTGGAGCTTGGAAGATGACATCAAAAACCAAAAATGGAGGAAGTCAGAACTGCCACTGTCGAACAGTCCATGTAGGCAGAAATCTAAATTTTTGTTGCCTACCGCGTCGCTCAACCGATCGATGTGAGTATTCCGCAACTCCTCATTGTATTCGCATTTATTTTCAATGCTTGAAATGATCTTGGGATGCTTAGTATTCTCCAACAATGGTATCAAGAGCAAGGTTAAACATGAAAATATGATTAGGGCTTAAAATTTGGGTAAAAATGTGTTTGAGCATGATTTATGAAATTGGATGAATGAATATGTTTAAATGTGTTTTAATTGAGGATTGATTGGATCAATTTGTTGAAATTATGTTTGGAACAAATTTCCCCAATTTTCTTAGTGTTGGCCGAATGTTATGCCATATTTTGATCTTGGTGATTTTTTGATTTTTGATCATTGGATTACTTAAATCAATTGGAAATGTGGATTTAATGTTAATTTGGATTTGATTGGATTGAATTTGGAATTGATATGAAAATCCCTATATTGCCGAGACTTTGAGCATGTATATTGGGTTTGATTTTTGTTAAATTATGTTGGACATGATTTAATATTGATAAGCATGATTAATTAGGTTAATTGATGTTTTAGAAATGTTAATTATTGGGTAATTAATGATGTTATACACTTTGTGTAATTAAATTGGGAATTTGAAATTTTTGTAATTTAATTATATTGGGCCTTAAAATTGGATTTGGGCTTGTAATGTTGTTATTGGGCTTATTGGACTTGGTTGTACCAAGATGGGTTTAGGCAAAATTGGTTGGATCCAATTAGGCCCAAAACCGCTTCCATAAAGCCCAAATGCGACTAATGAACCTTTAAAGTTTAATTGGTCCTAATGGGCCTAAATTGATTTCTGGGCTTATGGGGTAACTCCCGGATTGGACTTTGGTTATTAGGTTCGACCCGAGTTGACCAAAAGTCCACGCCTCAAGAAATTAATTAAAAGCCCATTGGACTTTAATTAAATTGATGTTGGACGTTAATCGGGCTTTGAGACCCGTAACGATTAAATTTGGAATTTAACTCGTAAAAGGTTTATTAATAAAGTGTAGTATTTAATTTGGAATTAAATAAGTGAATTAGTATTAAATACATATTAAATTGGATTTAATTTTGTAGTTTAATTTAATTCGAAAATTCTTACTTTGAGTACTTATTCGCAAAACGAGTTTGACTCGAGCAAAATCAAATCGTTGTTTGAACATTGGATGATCACTAATTATCATATTAATTAATTTGATTAGATTGATTGATAACATGCTTGTGTGAATACATGGTTGCGATGCATGAATAATGTATATCAGATGGATATTAGATGGGTGGGACAATTTTAGAAATTGTTGTAATAAATTTGATTTATTAATTGGACATGCGTGTCCAGCCTTTTACCTCCATATTCTTTGTATTCTCTTCTCACCTATTCCCCTCAATGTAAATGAGGTTTCTTTAGAAGTGTAGTGTAACGGGTAGAAGTAATACATGTGCTAGCGGGAGAGAGAAATGGAGAGATTTGATCTAGGATCAATGTAAAGTATCCATCCGCATATCATTATTATTTATTTATATGCGCTTTATTATGTGTTTAGAATGCATGTTTAAGGGTGTATGATGATGAGACCTTAACAAAGATAATAAATTGGTTGTCAATTTGCACTCGAAAAACCCTCGCAAAATATTAAGTGTTTTACTTCCATTGAGTGATTCTTACTCAAGATCCGAGACTGGTAATGGCTTGTTGGCCAAAGTCAAGGCCTTTGTCCGTCGAAGATGTGTTTGAATTACGAGAGCTTTGTTCCATATTGGTGTCTTGTCCAAGTTGTGGTTTGTTGGCCAAAGTCAAGACCACTTCTTGTCTATCGACATTGATTACGAAGTTTTCCATGGTCAATGGGTCATGCTTAACTGGGATCACTAAGTTTGTTGTGCCAAAGCCAAAGCTTAGTTGATTCAGAGGAAAAAGGTCAGGCAATACATTGGATGTATTGGCATATATAAGATATATATTTCGGACTTGGATGTCCCCCTACTGGATCTAGGAATTGGATTGGATCCAATCGATCTTAGAGAACTACCTAGTTAATTATCATACAATTTGTTGGCCAAAGTCAAGATTGTGTGATATTTAACGGGATCCTAGCCTACTAGGAAACACGGTTTCCCGAGTACTCAACAGAGGGTTAGAGGCTCGCCGAAAAATAGTGGGAGGCAAGAATTGAATTTGCAATATTCGTTTAATTACTTGCCATACGCGCTCAAATCAAATATCATTCGTCAAATAAATTAAATGTTAGTTGGACTAATATTTAATCGTTGTTTTAATAAATAGTTGGACTATATTCAAACTATTCATTTATAGTTGGTTATATAATTGGATTATAGTAATCAATATATTTGATTTAATTAAAATATAGTTCATTATATAATTGGACTATAGTAATCATTATATATAATATGTAACATCCCGTATTTATTTTAGCATGTCTGCGTATATTTAATTTTTTACGCGCGAGGCCGAGTCCGAGCTCGAGGTTTATTTTTTCCAGTAAAATGGGAATTTTTCATGAAATTAATTATAAATTTTCATTGAATTAAATTTGAGAGGTGAAATTGTGAATTATCAAACAAGTATAAATAAATAAATAAATCAAGATATTTATGTTATTCACACACACGTGTACTATGCTCATCCACACATATTTAATACCCACACTTATATAATTAGTACACACACATTTGATATACTAACACACACGTGATTGACATTTAATATACACACACGTTTTTGCACAATTAACACACACGCTGAAGCCAGAATATGGAAAAGAGAAAGAAAGATCGAGAGAATTGGAGAGAGGCCGAGAGTAAAGGGAAAATTATGAAGATGATCCAAGAAAAGAAGGAAAATTAGAATCAATTTTCCAAGAAGAAAACGAGCAGGTAAAGGGGGAAAGCAGAGAAGGAAATGGAAGAAAAATTAAGAAGAAAACCAGAAAAGAGAGGAGAAGAAGGCAAAGGCTGAGATAGGAGAGAAACAGAGAGGGGAGAAGAAGGGAAAAATCGAGAGAAATCAGAGAGGAGAGAATAGAGAGAGATCTGAGAGAACAATGAAAAGAAGGAAAGAAGAAAAGAAAGAAGAAAGGAGAGGAAATAAGAAATAGGGGGAGAGTGTGGGTTTTGCTTGTTTATGAAAGGCGGTGGTTACAAGGATAGCTGTGTAGATTGGGAGAAAAGTGTCAAGAAGCTGCGCAGAACAAGAAGAATAGAGCAGAAGAAGAAGGGGAAACTGGACTGAGAGATGGAATCAGAGAGATCCAATTTAGGCAATTGAGAGAGGAGAGACAGAAACAGAGCCAAAAACTGAGAATAGAGGATGATGGAGAGAGACCGAGAAAAGGGAAGAAATTGGAAGAGAAGAAGGGTAAGTACACTGTTATGAATTTCTTGAGTTTAGTTGATTTTATTATTTGGGTTTTTGGAAAGAACTTCAAAATTGGACTAGATTATAAGTTAAAGTATGTTGAAAGTAGTTTAGAGTTTATTTTTATACATAAGATTGAAAGGAATCTGTGGGATTAAGAAATTGTAAAATTTGGGGAAAATTTGGATATGAACCCTAGAATAGAAATTGGGGAAAAATTGACTGGAATCCTAGGAAAATTGGAAATTTCTGGAATTGGGAGATAAGCTTGTTAAATGGATAAATTGGAACTCTAAGAGACAAACCAGGGAATAATTATGTGTTTGTATGTAGATGAATCTGGATATGAAATTCACAATAGTGGGCAGAAATGTAGTGGTAATGGCGGGAGCAGAAGTGGCGGTGATAGTGATGACAGTAGAAACAATAGTATTAGGATTAGTTTGTTTTGAAGTTGGATGTAGTTATAGAAATACTATGAAATAATGGAATACCAAGAAAAGAAAAGATAGAAAGACGAAATCAAGAGGTAATAAATAAACTTTGTAGTTGTATATAACAAATAACATTAAAATAAGTTATCTAAATTAGTTATGTATAAATTTGTAGTGGTGTTATGGCCAAGTAAATTTATGTGATCGATCATGCGAGTAAAAGAACAAGTAGTGTGTGTTTATTATAAGTTATGATGTAATTTAAATAATCTGAATAGTAGATAAAGAAGTAATATAAGTGTGTGTTGATATGTATTGCCGTATGAGGTGGTAAGGTATGAATCGCGCCTCAATGGCCGGCCGCCTCGAGGCGCCGCCACGTATTTTTAAACATTGTGAATATTAATATAAGTATGTGTGCCTTTGATTAAGTATGAATATAGTTTTGATGTTTAAGAAGAATGTGATGATGAATTAACATACAGATATTCATACAGGTAAAGTTGGGTGTTATATAAATATTGATATATGACATATGGCTATTGGAAAACCTGGATGAAACTGCGTGTAAAGAAATGTATTGAGAAGTATGATATGTGAATTTATTTCTTGATAAAGTGTGTGGTTGATTTTACTTGTATATATATGAAATAACAAGTGTAAGAGGTTAAATATGTAGATGGATATGAATATGCGTGAGCGTGTATGGTATATGCACAGTATTTTGGTGATATTTAAGCATATATTACATAAGATGAAAGTATAAAAAGCATAGCATTCGCATGCAATTAATTATAGATATGCACGAATGAATGCATGTACATGTATGATAGTATAAGAAATGCATATGCATATTTATTTGTTATGATTTTCAGAAGTTGAGTTAAAGCTAAGAATGTTTTTGGAATTCAAGTGTTTCATGGAAAAGTTTCAAATGTTTTCTTTAAAAGGAATGTATTTTGAAAAAGGGTTTCTTATAGTTTTGAGAAACAAAATATGGTCTTATGTTTTTTAGGGGCATGAGGTAAAACCTCACCCCAGTATGTAACTTGAAATACATTTCGGAATTGACCGATACCTTGGAATTGACGGATTTAGACACATGTGCACATGTGGAGGACTGGGGGGACGCTCCTAGATCCTCAGCGCTCAGATGGTACATTCCTGGGCGGAGATGCGCCTACGGGCGGAGATGCGCCTTCGGGCGGAGATGCGCCTTTGGGCGGAGATGCGCCTACGGGCGGAGATTTGTTTTTCAGAAAAAGGATTTTAGATTTCAGTTTTCAGGAAGGAGTTTCAGAAAAGAACTTGGAAAGACGATTTTAGAAAGAAGTACAAGAAAAAGAAAGATTTTCAGATAGAGTTTTCAGTTTTCAGATTCCTAGTAAACAGTTTTCAGAAATAAGATTTTAGAAATAGTTTCCAGAAACCAGAGATTCAAAGCATGATTTTAGAAAGATAAGTTTTATTAAGAGATTTTCAAACAGAGTTTCAGAAAGAGTTTTCAGTAAGCAGTTTTTCAGAAGAGGTTTTTCAATAAGTATTTTCCAAAGATATGGCATAATTAAATATCAGTATAGCTTATAGGTTGAGCATATAAGTCATACATTCTGGTTAATATACGAAATGCATATAGTTAACATTGAAGCATGATAGCGTGATTTCATCTATATGGATATATGATTGATGTTGTATGTATTGTATTTTGTATCATGATTACATCTATGTGATTATAATTGATGCCTGTGTGTATTATATGGTTGCATATACATGTATGGTGTTATTGAGTTGAAAATAGAAATTTGCAAATGCATGTATTTGTAGCATTTAAGCTTAATAAGTTTGAATATGAATATATGAATTACTGATGTAAGGTACATTAGTTTGCATATGTTTATGATATTGTGATAATTTGTTATGTAAGTGAATTTATTTACCTGCGTGTGAAATATATTAATGACAGAATTAGTATATAGAATATAGACAGTTAAAGACGAATGTTTAATAGAAAGAATATTTTATAATGACCGATTTGATGATATTTCAAAATAAAGGAAGAAAGGAAGTTATAATAATTACCTAGACTAGATTACTAAAGAGTAAGTAGGAAAGAGGAAAGATATCAGAGTAACGCAGCGGAAACGTAACAGTACTTAATATAATAAATGGAATGATAGAATGTGAGGACTATATTATAGATATGTAAAGTGTAAGTAGGAAACAAGATGTAATTGTGAGTATGATTCAGAAAAAGAAATTAGTAACAAAGTGTTAATGTTTGAACATAGATAAGAGTTTTACAGTTCACTCGGAACTGGCGATTATGTGTGATTATAAAAACAGTTTAGATTATTAAAAGACTAAGAAACAGACTTACTTGTTTATCGCTTAAGGAATGAGCATAGTTACTTACTGAGTCATTATGACTCACACCACAACAGTGTTTGAGTTTTGCAGGTTGGTGATCTGATCGGTCGACCACAGACATTAGAGCTTGAGAAGCCTGATAGCAGCGTTGCAGTCAGCCAGTCACCAGGTCTTGGGGGGAAATAAAGAGTCTAGTAGCTTATGTTTTAGTTTGTATAAGTTGTAACGTGCTGAGCACGCGTTTATTTTAGAAAAGTTTTTGCATATACGTATTTTCGGGCACGGAGCCTCAATTGTATTATGTCTGCATAGTATTTTAGTTGGGCCCTTAGATTGCATTAATGTTGTGATTCCGGCCTGAGGCCGAGATTTTATGTTTATGTTGTATATGGATGCTGGTTATAGGCCAGGTTGCATGATGTTACGAATACATCATGCTGAAATTTTTCTAGAATCAGAGGCTTATGGAGATGTCTCATGCCGGTAACATTGTTGCTAAGGCGGGATGTTACATAATAGTACTGTAAATCGTTGATTAAATAGTTGGACTATTAAAATCGAGATAAAATTGAAAGATTGACATTTAAAACATAATTCTAGGGAAAATGTATTCAAATGGTTTAATTTTCAAATTGGGAATAAAATTTCAGGATTGTCTTGGAAAATAATAAGTTACTTTATTTGATAAAATAACATATTATGCCTAAGCCCGGAGTTAAGCAAATAGTCGAGTATAATCTTTGGAAGATTTATGTAATGATAATTTTAGTGCTTAATCCATTAAGCTTGTTGCAGTAGACTCCTTAATTTATTTGTCAGAACTAAGGGTTAGATCCTTAAGTACGATAATGAAATTGAAGGATCTTCATAGATCTATACTTAGATTTTAGAAAAACTAAAATTGCAATTAATAACTCTTGGAGAGTTAATGACTATTCTCAAGGAGATAAAGTCAAAGTTTGCAATTAGGCAAGTAGCGCAAGGCGCACCTTATTTTGATATTCTAGAAGGCCAAGGCTTGGCGAAAGGCTTCTGGAATGTGGAAAAGGGCAAAAGCAAAATCATTATAATCTTCTAGGAAGAGAAATGACATATCCCAAAATGTCTACTTAAATATGGCAAACGGGATCGCGGAAGCGTGACTGCCGTTTGGACAAAGTAGACATGAAGGAATTGAAGAACAGGCAAGACTCTGACTTCAAATATGTTTGTCATAATTATGTTCATTACTAGTATTGAAATTAGATTTTAAATACTTATTGTGGTACATAAATATATACTGATGTTCAGAATCTGCTATGAGCAGGATAATGACATCAATTGAGATTTATCTGCAAATTGGAAACGGGACGAAAGTCGCTGTTTTAACCGTAGATACCTAAGTTTAGGAACTACCTTTCGGGTGTATACCTAAAATAGGAAACTGTTATAATATAACTAGTTTGACTAGATACATTATCTCTATATCAGTGTATAACCCGCTGCGGGTGTACCTTTATATTCTATAACACTAAAGTGTTTCATTATATAAAGATGATATTGAGATAAACACATTAGATGTGAATAACAGAATTTATTTTTTAAATATAAATAAATCTCAAATATATAACATGACAAACAAACAACTCAAACTGATTTGATCCGAAGAAACTGATGTGGCATTGTTGTCTGGGACACAATCAAACAAGACTCGTATATCCACACTTTCGAAGAGTGGGTACTTGGACTGATTTGATTCTACTCAAATAAAGTCTACGAATTTAGTTTATTGGGCAATGTGCCTATAACACTATTTACTTGGTAAAAGTGTAAATGTCACTGATCTGTTAGCCCTAGTTCATAGTGAAGCAAGTGGGCCCATGTCTAGCTAGGCTAGAGGTGGATATGAATATTTTGTGACCTTTAGGGATGTGGCATCGCGTTATGGTTATGTGTTTCTTTTAGAACACAAATCAGAAACTTTTAAAGTTTCGACACGAAGTAGACAAACAGATCGGCTAAAGTATTAAATCGTCATAGTTAGACCATGATGAAAATATTTAAGCAATAAGTTTCTAATATACTTGAAATAGTATAATATTCTTTCAATGAGGACTCCTCCCGGAACACGTCAGTTTGACGGTGTGTCCGAATAGGATAAACCGAATTTTGTTGGACATGATAAGGTTAATCATGAGTCGCTCTGAGCTACCATTTCCTTCAACGGATACGCTTTAACAGTGCAGAACTTATTTAGAATAAGGTTCCATAAAAATCTGTGTGACAGACTTCATATTAGATATGAACAGGAACAAAACTGGGTTTCTCATTCCTGATAATTTGGGAATGCTAGGCATATGTTTGGATGATACCAAACTAAACCCAAATCGGGTAAGTGCCAATTGTAGGTTATCCTATGGATACCAAAGTATAGTACTTATACATCTCACATTATAACAATTAGATTGTTGCTCACCATGCGGTTTTCCTAAGAGGAATACCGATATGCAGTGGTAAGTGGGAGGATAGTAAAACTCGATGAAAATCGGAGTAATACTGTTCAAGGCACCGAGTCCTAAATGGAACACATGAATAGTTCATCAAGGATGAAACTATACCATTAATCTTTGAATACACAAGAACCGCGTATGTCGGAGAGAGTCAGAAAACAACCTGGGGTATGGGTTTCTGATCTCACTTCATAAAGATGTCTATCTTATTGAGGAATACCAATTGACTACGTATGAGGAAGTGATACAAGGTATCGACTCCCTATTATGGCAAAGTGTCATGAGTCCAAAATGGATTCCATGTATATCAACTATGTTTGGACACTAGTTGATGTACCTCAAGGCATTGTGCCTATTGGTACGATAAGTCTTCAAGGAAGACATACATGGATGGCAATATACCAACGTACTAAGCTAGGCTTGCAGCGGAAAGGTATCGTTATCAACATTGTGTTGATTACGATTCAACCTTTTAACTGTTGCCACGGTAAATCTATTTTGATAATGCTTGCTAAAGCTGTATGTTTCATTTATGAAATATGTCAGCTTAACGGGAAAATCGCTTTCCTGAAAATGAAACCTTTTGGAGGATGTTATCAACATCCTGTCGGTTTTGTCGTACCATAACTAGCAAACAAGATTTGCGGGTTATTCGATTCATGTTTGGACTGAAGCAAACATTAGGTTCTTGGAATTGTCGTTTTGATGTAATCATAATGGTTTATATTTAATTCAAAACGAAATGATTCTTGTGTATATAAGAGGGTTAGTGGGAGCGCACTGACAGTGGTTATCCTATAAATAATGATAATATGTCATTTCTTGGAAATGATATTCCCATATAACAATCGGTGAAAGCTTGGCTTTCAAGAAAACTCTCCAAGAAAATCGTACTTGAAAAATGTACGCAACCTGGTGTCTCATACGCTTTGAGCATATGGATTCACAAACAGGCCAATCCAAGTGATAGTCATTGGATTGAAATTAAGAACATACGTTAGTATCTTAGAGATCTAAGGATAATGTCTTATACTATGGAGAATGAGAACTTGAAGTGACTGGGATCACTGCTGTAAGTTTCCTAAACCGATAAAACGACTATAAGTCGCTAAACGGTACTATACAGTTTGAATAACGGGACAATGAGTTGGAAATCTTCCAAGCAAGATACTGTTACCGAATAAACAACAAATGCTGATTATTACTGCAGCTGAGGCAGTAATAGAAGCCATTTGGCTCGATAATAAATCTAATTAGATTAGATATAATTCTGTTAGCAGCTGAGCTAGGCGTCAGCACAGGCTAAAGAATTAACGGTCTCATCAACGATCCAGATACATACTTCGATATTCATCTGATTCGTTCGGATCATACATCGTGGCGATGTGATGATCGAATAAATCGCATCAGACGATAATCATGTAAATTCGCTGACGAAAGCATTTCCTCAGCAATTTGAGCTAACCGTACATAGTTCGGGTGTCAGACACTCGAGTGGGTAGTGACTGGCTATAGGCCAAGTGGGAGATTGTTGGACAATTATGACCCATAGCGTCACTATTTGTACAGATCATGGTGTCGTTGTACAAATTAACTATGTGACAAAGGAGATTGCACTCTTATCATTTGTGATTAGATCACCTAGATGTATAAATGATAGGAGGTCCCTATGATTTTTTCCTGGATTGAGAATGATATGAGACAGTATCAATCCACGAAGGATAAATCATTAAATGTCCCTAGTCAGAGTATTATCGAGATTGGACATCGATAAATGCGTAAAAGACTAGTATTACACTTGTGCGCGTTGTGAGGGCACAACGGCATAGTTCTCATATATTTGGGTATAGGATACTCATGCAAGTGTAATAGGAGGTTGTGTTTTACCGATGGTACTGGAAACAGCTTCGCTCTGGATAGACCCCCTCGAAATTCCATTGGTAGTATGACTCTGTGTCTATGGAAGTCCGAAATCAGGGTAGGTGTATTTGGTATTAACCTGAGACTTGCACCGCTAATACTTGCGACAATCAATATACTTTGGTTTTGGTCGTCCAAGGCTTTAACCGGTTTCTGTGTACGCCTTTTCTGGGTATATCGAGAATCGTAGTGTGTTGGGTGTGATGTCAAGACAGAAGTGTCACTCCAGTCATATGGAGATGATGATCGCGTAGGGATACATAACTGATTCTCTAAAAAGGTTGAAACCGTCGGGATAATATGACTTGGTCATGATTATCCAATATTAAAGAGACTAGTTGCTCGTAATCCGATATATGTTTCGTACGGGGCAGACATTGTACCAACCCAGGCCTTGCATGTGATCATCCGATACTGGATCGAAATACACAATACTGCATATACTACGCCTGATATAGATCCTTTATTCCTATAAGGATATTTCTGGAGAATTGGGTAGGCATGATGCTTTGCTAGAAGTCAATCTTGTCTTGTAAATCGGTATAAACGTAGCACTAGGTACTTACGTGTTCGGATAGTCCGACGACCGAATTTACTGCCAACATATCCGGGGATCTCATGGGTCGCTTCCCAAAGATTCACCGATGACTTATGACTCTCACCTTTTATTAATCTGGGATTAATTAGATGAGAGAGAAAATTAATCTGGGATTAATTGCGGAGATATTTTATCTGGGATTAAATATCATTTAAAGAGAGAGAACGATTAATTTGGAATTAATTGATAAATTAATATATTCGATATATTAAACGAAATTGGATTTCGACGCGGAATTAAAATTAGAATTTAATTCGGGCGAACGAATTAATTTAGAATTAATTCGGGCGAACGAATTAATTTCGAATTAATTCGTTAGCGACGTGAATAGTAATTATGCTAGGCATGATTATTTAATTAAATTAGATTTAATTGCGTCGCAACGTAAAATTCGTTAATTTGGAATTAGCAAACCCGAGCCCGGGATTGTTTGCGAGCACATTCACATTTCGAATTCGAGTGCGACACGCAAGTCAAATCAAGTGTCAAATCGCTAGTCGCATCTAGCATCACATCATTCATCAATCAAGTGATGGATTTCTTTCACTTTGAGTGATTGACGCCAATCACTATTCACTGATTGATGGCAAGTGATGTGTGTGGTTGGCAAGCATTTATGGCTTTAATGGTTTGACTTTTGTAAAGCAAAATGTGTGGTAAATGAATTTTGAAATTCATTTAAGTGTATTTGATACACAAAATCACAAAAATAACACACAACTCTCTCTTCTCCATCTCTCTCACGCCATTTTCTTCATTGGTTTGCTGGGCAAAACCGTGAGATAGGGAAGCAAAAAGGTCATGATTTTGTGGCAAAAATCACAAGAGCTAGCACTCCGAGAGACATGCGAATGTGATAGGGAAGTCCACCCATGAGCCGGGAATCGTTTGACGAAGCTTGGAGCTTAGAAGATGACATCAAAAACCGAAAATGGAGGAATGCAGAACTTCCACTGCCGAGCAGTCCATGGAGGCAGAAATCCAAATTTTTGTTGCCTACCGCGTCGCTCAACCGATCGATGTGAGTATTCCCCAACTCATCGTTGTATTTGCACTTATTTTCAATGCTTGAAATGATCTTGGGATGCTTAGTATTCTCCAACAGTACCTTCTCTAGTAAAAAACATCATTTTAATTTCTTCTTTTTGTAATAAAGGCTTTTCATGCCAAATAGGTTGTATTGAATATTCTATTTATTTCAATGAAATAAAATATGAAGATGGTATTTTGAATAATGGTATCTATGTCTTACAAACTAACAAAGAATGTTCAACCTCTAATATATACAACGTTAACTTGAATAATCTCAATGAATCACTTCTATGGCACAGTTGCTTAGGTCATATCAATGAAACAATTTTAACTAAGCTACATAAGGATGAGTATTTCAGACCCTTCAAATATGAACCTTATGGAACTTATGAGTCTTGTTTACTTGGTAAAATGACCAAATTACCCTTCAAAGGTAAAAGACAGCGTGCAGAGGAGACATTAGAACTCATACACTCTGATGTTTGCAGACCAATGTCAGTCACCGCTGGAGGTGGATTCTCCTACTTCATTACCTTTATCGATGATCACTCGCGATATGAGTATGTGTACCTTATGCGGTACAAATCTGAAGCATTTGAGAAATTCAAATTCTTCAAAGCTGAAGTAGAAAACCAGCTTAATAAAAGTATTAAGTCACTAAGGTCTGACCGAGGTGGTGAATACTTAAGCGACGAAATTCAAGATTACTTGAGAGAAAATGGCATTGTTTTCCAGTGGACTCCTCCGGGAACTCCACAACATAATGGGGTCTCTGAAAGGAGAAATCGGACATTATTAGATATGGTCCAATCAATGATGCCAGACACGAATCTACCTCTTTCATTTTGGGGTTTTGCTTTAGAATCTGCAACACTACTACTAAATCAAGTTCCTTCCAAGACTGTTAGTCAAACACCATATGAGTTATGGTCTGGGAAACGTCCTAGTCTTAGTTATCTAAGAGTTTGGAGATGTGACGCATATGTTAAGCTCACACAAACTAATAAATTGGATGATAGGGCAGTTAAATGTAAGTTTGTAGGATATGCCTTGAACTCAAGAGCATACGTGTTCTACGTCCCAAATGAACAAATAACATTTGTCTCATAAAATGCTAAATTTCTAGAGAATGAATTCCCTCTCAAGAAACAAAGTGGGAGTAGACTTGACCTTGATGATGTACGAGAAGAACAAACTAACATAGAATTAAACCTCATACCCCTCAAAAGGGCAGCGACTGAACAACCACAAGGTTATGAAATTATAAGGTTTGGTAGGGAAAGACATGAGCCTGAAAGATATGGTTTCCATATTGATGAGGAACATGATCATGTCATTGATAATGACGATCCAACCAGTTATGACGAAGCAATGCGTGACATTGATTCAGTCAAGTGGCTTGAGGCCATGAAATCCGAAATAAACTCTATGTATCAGAATAAAGTCTGGGACTTGGTGGATGCACCTGAAGGGATAAAACCCATAGGCTGCAAGTGGATTTACAACCGTAAAACTGATGCAGAAGGCAACATCGAAACCTATAAGGCTAGGTTGGTGGCAAAAGGTTATAGACAAATCCAAGGAACTGACTATGATGAAACCTTCTCATATGTTGCAATGATAATGTCCATTCGAATTTTACTAGCACTAGCTGCACACTTTGATTATGAGATTTGGAAGATGGATGTCAAAACAACCTTCCTTAATGGGAACCTCGTAGAGGAAGTCTATATGACACAACCTGAGGGGTTTGCATCTAATGATGATCGTAATCAAGTATGCAAGCTTAAACGATCCATTTATGGACTCAAGCAAGCCTCCAGAAGTTGGAATATATGTTTTGATGAGACAATCAAAGAATTTGACTTCATAAAAAATGTAGACGAGCCTTGTGTTTACAGGAAAAGTAGTGGGAGTGCTGTTGTATTTCATGTATTATATGTCGATGACATATTAATCATCGGGAATGATATTCCAATGATGCAAGCCACCAAGTAATGTTTCCAAATGTTGGAAATACTCAAGAAAGCTTGGAACTTCCACCAACATCCATGAAAAGTTTTGAAACTCATCCGATCAATGTAAGTTATTCAGCAAACTTTCTTGATTAATTCACACACAAATCACTCTTAGACGATCTTGGCATGTTCTTGGAACACTTACAATGGTATCAGAGCCTCTTAAGTTTGATTTGAAAATCTATGGTTCATGACTTTAAATTTAGGAATTTTGGCTTACAGCTTAATTTGCCTGTTGGTTGGGATATGTTTATATAATGTTCAATTGGATTTGTGCATTGTTGGAATTTTGAAATATTGATAGGATTAATTTTCCCTAAAATATACCCTTGGCCAAATATGATACCCTAGGAATGCTCATGGTTAATTTTTGAAATTTAACAATTGGATGTGTTGATGAGATGATAGAAATATTGAATGTTGATTTAATTAGATTGAAATCAAATTGAATGATTTGTGTACGCCTTTGCCGTGAGCCATGATGCATGTTATAAGATTGATTTTGCTTAAATTTGTGTTGGACATGAATTGGAAATGTAGAGCATGATTAATTGAATTAATTAGTATTTTGGAAGCCTTAGATGAATTAATTAATTATGGTAATTACACTTAAATTGAATTAATTTGTAATTTGGAATAATGAGTTAATTTAATTTATTGTATTTGGGCTTAATGGGCTTGGTTGAGCCAAATTTGGTTTAGGATAATTGGTTGGATCCAATTGGGCCTAAAACCATTTCCATAAAGTCCAAATATGATAATTGGGCATTTAATATTTTAATTGGGCCTAATGGGCCTAAAATGATTTTTGGCATATGGTGATTCCTAATTGGGCCTTGGCATCTTGGGTGTAACATCCCGCCTTAGCAGTGATGTTACCGGCAGGACACAGACTAAACCCATCTCCATAAGCCTCTGACTCTAGAAAAATTTCGGCATGATGTATTCGTAACATCATGCAACCTGGCCTATAGCCAGCATCTATAAACATGAAAATAAAATTTCGGCCTCAGGCCGGTATCTCAACATCAATGTAATCTAAGGGCCCATCTAGTATGTAATGCAGACATATAAACACAATATAACCAGGGCTCCGTGCCCGAAAATACGACTATACAAAAACTTTTACAACAAAAGCATCCGTGCTCAGCACGTCTCATCAATACTCAAATACAATGCTTTTAAACTCAACCTGAACACAAGACTCGACTTTCCTAAGACTTGGTGACTGCTGACTGCAACGCTGCTATCCGACTCCTCAAGCTCTAATGTCTGTGGTCGACCGATCAGGTTACCAACCTGCAAAACTCAAACACTGTTGTGGTGTGAGTCATAATGACTCAGTAAGTAACTATGCTCTTTCCTTAAACGATAAACAAGTAAGTATGTTTTTCTTTTAATAATCTAAACTGTTTTTATAATCACATAATTGACAGTTCCGAGTGAACTGTAAAACTCTTATCTATGTTCAAACATTACCACTTTGTTACTAATTTCTTTTTCTGAATCATACTCACAATTACATCTTGTTTCCTACTTACACTTTACATATCTATAATATAATCCTCACATTCTATCATTCCATTTATTATATTAAGTCCTGTTACGTTTCCGCTGCGTTACTCTGATATCTTTCCTCTTTCCTACTTACTCTTTAGTAATCCAGTTTAGGTAATTATTATAACTTCCTTTCTTCCTTTATTTTGAAATATCATCATATCGGTCATTATAAAATATCCTTCTATTAAACGCTTAACATACTATTATCAACCTTGCATACATGTTTGCGTAACCACATTATTATTGCCCCAGTGTTTCACAAAATGCTTCTTCGATGTAAACATACAACACATACAATCATCAATCATATATACAACTAAATGTAACCATGTTATCATGCATCAATGTCATTTATGCACTTCTAATAACAATCATAAATCATAATCAATATGCATAGTCTGTATATTATGCTCTACCTTAACTTGCCGTGTTTATCCCACTGTAGTCATTCACATATATATATATATATATATATATATATATATATATATATATATATATATATATATATAAGAAATCATGTTATGATACATTAGTGCTTACAAAATACCCATTCTAGGTAAACTTACAATACATACAAACATCAATTTTATGCACAGAGATATAATCATGCTATTATGCATTAATGCCCATTATATACATTTCAAATAATAACCATAATGTATGACTTATATGCATGATTTATAAATTAAGCTCTACTCTAACATGCCATGCTTCTATAATGCTTGAAAATCCTTTTCTGAAATATTTTTTTCTGAAAAATCATTTCTGAAAACTTTTTGCTGAAACTCTATTTTTACTTTTTCTTTCCAGAAAATCTCTTTGAAAACTGTATTTGTAGACTGAAATCTGTATCTTAGAAAACTGTTTTCTGAAAATCTGAAATCTCAAACTCCTTTTCTGAAAAACTGACATCTGAAATCTGAAATCCTTTTCTGAAAACCAAATCTCCGCCCGTAGGCGCATCTCCGCCCGAAGGCGCATCTTCGCCCAGGAATGTACCATCTGAGCGCTGAGGATCTAGGAGCGTCCCCCCAGTCCTCCACATGTGCACATGTGTCTAAATCCGTCGATTCCAATTAGTGTACAGCTGGGATGGGTCAAATCCCAAATCCCGAATCCATATGATATCCGTCAATCCAACTGAATCTCAAGTTACATACTGGGGTGAGTTTTTACCTCATGCCACGAAAAACATAAAACTCGTATTTTTAAATCTCAAATTGAATCAAACATTTTCTAAAAATATTTCTTTTAAAAGTCTTTGATACTTTCCTTTAAAACTTTTTGAGTTTCAAAAACCATTCTCATTTTATCACGTATGTACATGCATATGTTCATGCACTTCTTTAACTAATGAGATATGTATTCTATTCCTCCCATACCTTCATCTTTAACTATCTTACATACTATATGCTTGTTTATCATGCTCAAGCTCAATACATACATGCTACTAAAATTACATCAATCCATACTAGTACACTGAATTCATTTTCCAAATCAATTCACCACACACATACATTTACTGTCATACGAAATTTTAATTAAACACACGCTTAATATCTTCATCTTCTTCTCAGCTATTTGTATTACATCAAAACTTATAATATTCATAATCTACTTATTCATTAATTTGCAAATTACACTTTACTCATGATCTCTTATTAACAATAACTCAATCATAAAAAAATGCATAACCTTATATATATATATATATATATATGCGTGTGTGTGTATATGTATCCAGCTTATCCATTGATTTACAATACTCAATAACAATTCACAATCATACAATATCATCTGTCTCAACACATAGGCTTATTTAACCATTTTTTTTTTTCAAAGTTACAAGTTTGTGATTAAACATTCTTATTTTATACATTCGCAAAATCTGATTTTTGTTACGCTACTTGGTTTGAATCAACACAGTCAAATTTATTTATACAAGTACATATATTCTAAGGTACATCAATACACATCATCAAAACCACTTGGTTTGATTGAAAGATGACCATCATACCTTATAGGGAATCCACACCAGAAAGAAAATGTTGCTAAAAATTCGATTTTGAATACTTTAAGCAGGCATGAAGCACATAAACCTGCAACTAGAGTTTCTGTCCTAGCAGTAATATATTCCAACATCTTCATAGATTGTGATACACATCAACCTGTAAACTTAAAACAGAATACCTAGTAGTAAAATAAAAGACCACACATCAACTAAACTCAAGATCGTGCAGAAGCCTATATCTACTGTTTTATCATTATTACCAATTAGCAAGTGAATCACATCACGACCATTTTCAATTTAAAAACAAAGCCGTCAATAATTTAAGAATATGTTAATGACAGGTACAACCAACATAACAAATAATACAATCTAAGCTTTAAGTATTCACAACCAAAGATAAAAACACCATACCATCTAATGAGCCACCCGAACATAAAATGCTGCAAAAATGAGACCTTCTCAAGCACCTCAGCCTTATACATTTCAGCAACCCACTGTTACCCCTATTCCAATTCATTATTTTTTTTTTTTTTCCAAATTCAAATCTAGGTTTATAATAAATTTTCCCCCTAAATTTTTAGGCTTCACAGCCAACTTTCCCAAATTCCCCAATTATACCTGTTTCTTAATCTTTACTAATTTCTCTCAATTTTCTTACATAATACTGAATTTAATTACACTAATATTCTTTAACTCATTAAATTAAACCAATTTTCATCAATTTGTTATCAAACCTAACTATATTCATCACTCAAACTCAAGGAAATCCTTGATATAGTGTACTTACCTCTACCACTGCTCACTGAATCCGGCGTTGTGGACATGCCGGAGACTCACCGGCTACCAAGGACACAGCCGGACGACCCCCCATTCTCTAGCACTGCCTCTGCTCTCCATCTCTCTCTCTCTGGTTTCGTATGCCTCCCTGCAATCTCTCGGTCTTTAAACTGCTTATTCTCTTCTTCGGAACTTCTCTTTCTTTTGCTCGGCTTTTGATTCTTCTCTTCTCGATTTTTCTGGATCTCCCCTTCTCCCTCTCTTTTGTTTTCTGTGTGTGTTCCTTCTATATCACGTGTGTGTATATCTAATAAGTGTTTATTAAATGAATGAAGTGTGTGTGTTGAAAGGGTAACACGTCTGTGTATCATATAATTGTGTGTATATATATGTTTAGTTGGTACATGCATTACACGTGGATATGGGATATAAATATCTAGGTCCATTAATTACCAATTGTTAAATTTCAATTGAACCCCTCAAGTTTGATTCTACATTATTTCATAATTTATCTCTTGTAATAATTTCTAAATTTCTATAAAAATAAATCTTGTACTCAGATACGGCCTCTCAAATAAAATTAATAATTACGAAAAAAATGCTAAAATACCCCCCATATGTTACATTGGGTTTGACCCATAATTTCCAAAACCCATGCCTAAAGAATTAATTAAAAGCCCATTGGACTTTGTATGAATAATATTGGATACTAATTGGGCCTTTGAGACCCATAAAGATTGGATTTGGAATCCAAGTCTAAAAGGCACTATTAAAAGTATAATTATTTAATTTGGAATTAAATATGAATTAGTATTGAATATAATTTAAATTGAATTTGAAATTGTAGTTCGATATAATTCAAGAATATGTACTTTGAGTATTTATTCTTAAACGAGTTGGACTCGCGCAAATAAAATCGTTGTTTGAACATTGAATGGTCATTAATTCAAAGATTAATTAATTGGATTAGATTGATTGAATAACATGATTTGTGTGAATACTTGGATGTTTGTATAAATAATGTATATCGTATGGATAATAGAAGGGTGATGGCAATTTATAATTATTGTAATAAATTTAGAATTTATTAAATTAGACCTGCGTGTCCAGCCTATTACCTCTTTTCTCATTGTATTTATCTTCTCACCAACCCTCAATGTAAATGAGGTTTCTTTAGAAGTATTATGTAATTGGGTAGAAGTATGAATAGTGTTAGCGGGAGAGAGGAAAGTGAGAGATTTGTTCTAGGAACAATATGTTATATATCCATCCGCATATCATTATTAATTTTATCGCGCCTTATTATGCTTTTAGAATGCATGCTTAAGTGTGTATGATGAGACCTAATTGAAGATAATAAATTGGTTTCCAAATCGTGACAAAAACCCTCATTTCATATTAAGCGTTTTTCCTTCCATTGAGTGATTCTCTCTCAAGATCCAAGATTGGCATTTGTTTGTTGGCCAAAGTCAAGACCTTTGTCCATCGCGGATGTGTTTGAATCATGAAGGCTTTGTTCCATATCGTACGCCTTGGGCAAGTTGTGATTTATTGGCCAAAGCCAAGGTCACTTTTTGTTTATCGACTTTTTGTTTATCGGCCTCGATTACGAAGCTTTCCCACTGTCAATGGGTCACGCTTAACTGGTTTCATTAAGCTTGTTAAGCCAAAGCCAAGGCTTAGTTGATTAAGAGGAAAATGTTAGGCAATATATTGGATATATGTTTTGGACTTGGAGGTCCACCTACTGGATCTAGGAATTAGATGAGATCCAATTGATCTTAGAGATCTACCTAGTTACGTTTCATATAACTTGTTGGCCAAAGTCAAGGTTGTGTGTTATTTAACGGGATCCTAGCCCACTAGGAAACTAGGTTTCTTGAGTACTCCACAGAGGGTTAGAGGCTCACCGAAAAATAGTGGGAGGCAAGTATTAAATTTACAATTTCATTTAGATACTTGTCAATACGCGCTCATTTCATTTTTTGTCATTAATTATTTAAATATAAATATATTAGTTGGACTAATATTCAATTGTTATTTTAATTGAATAGTTGGACTGTATTCAAACTACTTCATTTGTAGTTGGTTATATAATTGGATTATAGTAATCAATACATTTGAATGTAACCAATCAATAGTAGTTGAATATATAGTTAGACTATAGTAATCATTATATTCGATTGTACCCGAAATCGTTGATTGGATAGTTGGGCTATTGGATTCAAGATAACTGAAAGATTAGCGTTTAAAACATAATCCTGGGTGAAAATGTCTTTAAGCGGCATCAATTTTCAGATTGGGAATAGAACCTTAGGAAAGTCCTGGGAATCATCCCAAAACCCTTGGCAGAAGCAAATCTTATTGGACTATCAAACGGAGAAGAACTGATCATGCCAGGTATGTCTGAACGACTGGTAAAAATGATTAACCATGCTGATGCTTTTATTGCTTTGCCAGGTGGCTTAGGTACATTGGAGGAAATTTTTACAGTATTATCTTGGGTGAACCTGAACATACACCAGAAACCGCTTGGACTGTACAATGTTGAAGGATTTTATGATTTTCTTTGTGTGTTTCTTGATGATGCCTGGAGAAATGGGTTCGTGTCAAAACCTATGAAAGAACTCATCATCAATCTAGATCCAAGAAAAATGGTAATAAGGTATATTGGAGGAGGCAGAAAATAACAAAGAGTTCAATAGATATAGTGACAGGAATAACATAACTTGAAGGCAGAAACGTAAAACAAAGACCTCAGAATAGGTAATGAAATCCTAAAACATGTTATAGTCGAAGTAGTTTCCAATGGAACAGATAGTAAAAATTTCCCTTTCAGTGGCCCCCAACTCTAAGTAGGCTTATGAACACCTAACCAGACCGTCACCAAGCTTATGAAAATAATAAGGAATCTGAGTTCACAGATTCTTATGGAATGTATGCACACATCTCTCTACTTGGAGCCAAGTAAGAAAAAAAACCAGTAAAGAAGCACATTTGACAGAGTAGATAGATTGTGAGATAGCTAGATCACCGAGAAAATAATTGCAGCAGGACATATATAAGAATTATAAGATGGCAATGTCTTTATATGAGAAAGAATAGTTTGAAAACAATAAAAATAGAGCTAAATTTAGAAATCATCATTGAATTGAGAACCTTAAGGAGACAAAGACTCAGAAGAGTAAGAAACCAAAGAGGACAATTCTCAGGAATGCAGAATATGTATTTATAAAGAGTTTTATTGGATTGTGATGAAAGAAAAATGGAACCTAAAGCAAAGTATTTAATAGAGGTATCATAAGCACTCAAAGTTGATGGAGTTTCCGGGGAGTAGAGACGAAAGGAGTTCATGGAACTGGGATGGGAAGCAAATCTAAGTAGCAAAGTAAACCTTATAAGGAGCAATAATAGAGAAAGTATAGAAGGACTCTGAGGGTAAGGAATGATCACATATGTTCAAGCAACATATATTAGTGAAAAGAAATACAGAGGTAGTACAATGGAATTTTTAGAGGATATGACTCTACAGAAGGTCCACAATAAAAAGTACTATGATCGATAGTCAGAAGGACGATCAATGGTGAAGTTGGAGCAGGAAACTCAGGTAGTATCTAGCAGAAGAATTTTAGTACAAGAGTCGAACCAGATGTGTAAACACGGAAAGTTATAGGACTTTGGTCATGAGAAGCTATTGAGATTACTACCATCAGTAAGACGTCAAGGCTCAACCCCACCCACCCAACCCTCGTTATACAATAGCAGTAAAGACGGACCCCGATTTTTATTTTAAAAGACATTCCTATGAGAAATTGAATACACAGTAAAGTAGGCGGAAATATAAAAATATTCAGATCTAGTACAAGAATGGGGTAAAATGAGAAAATTGTGCTAAGTAAAAAGGTTTAGAAGAAAGACAGTTTATATGAGATGATTAAGAGAGAAATAATAGTTAAGAAATAACGAAATATAAAAGAACCAACGATAGACAAAATTAGAGAATTGTATGAATGATGACCTTCAAGGTAAATGAAAGAAATAGAGGAACCAGTAATTCCACAAATGGTTAAAAACAAGAAAGAAGACAAGAAGGACATCAGGTGAAAGGTAGAGGTAAAACGGTTGAGATAGGACAATAATAGAATAGATATCAGGCAAACAATGATAGATATGTATGTTGATAAGCCAAAATTTTATGTAATACTATGGAATAGTAAGTTTTTCAGAATTGGGATAAGACTGGAATTTTATCATATAAGTAAGGGGAAAAGATGGATGATATTGACCCGTATGCTCTTTTAACAACACACCGTTTGTGGACAACAGGACCTGGGCGACGCATGCTGTTCCTAGGCTCGCGGCCTAGTTGGGAGTACGGAGTAGCCAACAGAGGACTAAACCGGAGAATAATGGAGTCGCCACCCGGTGTGAACCGGGAAAATAAGATTTAAGGCCGCACTCACCCCTCGCAAGGGAAGACCTCAAACCATTGGGTTCGGAATGGTCTCTTACTCATGTCACTTGTAATGAAAGGATTTATGTAATAATTTAATTAAGCTTAAGTAACATTTATTTCCAAAAATATCATGCTTCTAGATTCATGTACATACATCAACAAGTTCATCACAACATGCAACATCACATGGCAATCTCATGAACATATTTCAATCCTATGATATGGAAAACTAAGAACAACCTAATCATGCTTAAGTACTATCTCATGAACCTATTAACCAAATAACCTGCTAACAGCCTAATCATGCTTGAATACAATCCCGAGAACACATAGAATGGATAAATGCAGGGATACAAATAATATGGTTGGCTATATAACACAAGAAAGATCAACCAAGAGGCAATTATGCATGAATATGATAAGACAGACTCAGTTCAGTGTGTTCACGTTCGTGTCGCGTTCGTAAACGCGTTCGAACGGAAATGAAACAGAATGCTCACGTTCGTGTCGCGTTCGTAAACGCGTTCGAACGGAAATGAAACAGAATGCTCACGTTCGAGTAGCGTTCGTAAACGCGTTCGAACGGAAATGAAACAGAATGCTCGCGTTCGTATGGCGTTTGTTAACGCGTTCGAACGTAAGTGAGACCTGATGCATGATAAGGCAAAAATGCATGCGCGTTCGAGTTGCGTTCGTAAACGCGTTCGAATGGGAACAGACCTGATGCATGAAATGGGACGCAATACATAAACAGCAAGATAAAAGGGCGCGGCGAAGTACTGCCGTAAAGGTGGCCTTTTGAGGGCTCTTGATCTCTCAAAGAGAGGACCTTTAGACCAACATACTAAGCCCATGCGCGTCACATCACATCATGCATACAAACATAAAGACAATCATACTATTCTAAGTATGTCCGATTGAACGTGTCTTGCATCCAACCGAACACACATCAACCGACGCGGCAAAGCATCGTGGTAAAGGGCTTTAACCCCTCCCAATAGGGGATCTCACATCACACTTACTAAACCCATGCGCTCGGTTGAATCATGCATACGAAAATAAAGACAATCATATTAAACTAGGTATGCTCGATTGAACGTATCTCGCATTCAACCAAACACACATCGATCGGTGCGGCAAAGCGTCGTGGTGAAGGATTTTAACCCCTCCAATTAGGGAACCTTTCATCGCACTTGCTAAGCCCATGCACTCGATCATATCATACGGGAATAAGCACATACAGGATTTAAATGACAAGAAATAAATAAACCAAAGCAACTCCACACAAGAGAAGGTGCCGTTTACTCAGGTGGTACGTGGAGTTGTGTCCCATGTACAGACCGCACTACCGTCCATTCGGATTCGGCTACGGAATTTACGTCTGGGTTTCCATCCTATATACCACAAGAGACGACACTCTTCCATTTCATTCAAGCCACAACATGCATCCATAAACGACTCTCATGCGAATAGAATTCAATAATAATAATAAAAAAACGAATATAAGCTAATGAAAATGTACCCTCAGGTCTAACCTTTTAAATCACCTCTCGGATGTACGGTACACGATCGTCGGAAGGGTGGATGCTCCGCAACTCTCCCGGTTCACTGGTTCACTGTTCTCGTTCGTTGTCTTTACTGTTTTGAATCCGTTTTGCTACTGTTTCCTTGTGGTTTCGCTGCCGTCTCCTCTTTATCTTTTGCTTCATTTTTTTCTTGGGTGTGTTCTTCCTGTAATTTTTATGTGTGTTGTGTATGAGCTAGGGACTAGGGTTGAGAAGGTTGGTGAAGGGTTCTTTTTATAGGCAAAGGGTTGGGCTTGACAAGGAAAGGGATTTGGCTAATTGAAGAGGGATTTGATTTGGTTTGGTTAAGGGAAGTCAAAGATTGAGGGGGGAAAAATCTTGGCTAGATAGGGAAGGTTGAATATTTGATTGGCTTGGATTAGGAATAAAATATTTTAAGTTTTGGGAATAATCTTATTAGATTGGGAATATAATTGGTTGATTGATTTTAATTAGGCATGATTATATTTTGATTTAGTATGTGATTTGTTTAATTTAGGCATGATTTTAGTTTAAGTTGGTAATTGTTTATTTTATGTTTGGTATATGTTTTATTTAATTATTTAATTAATTTAATTATTATCTTATTTAGTTAATGTTTTAATTAATATTTATTTATTTAAATTGGGATGTGTTTTATGGGCTTTGGGGAGCTAAATGGGCTGGATGTGAGGCTAGCAGCAAAACCAGAATTACCGACACCGTTCGAACGCATCATCGAACGCAGCACGAACGCCCGCAATCTGTTTGACGTTCGAACGTATACACGAACGTAGCACCAACGAAAACAATGAATCTTGTTTATTCTGAATTTCCCCTTCCGATGTCTGTTTCCCGTGACCTCCGTGACTTAAAAGGTAGTGTCTCCAAAATGAGACTCATCATAGGGACTTATGTGTAAAAATGCAGTGCCTACAGTCGCCCCCACTTTGATGGGACTTGTGTAATGTGCAACAGTGACAATCCTATCAAAGTTATGCAATGCATTTCTACTTACCTGGCTCGCCAGCTGCCACTTGACTTACCATGTGTCGAGTTGAGTTGATTTGGTGGTGAGGTGCTGCGACCCCTGGTTCATTCCCGAACCGTGCTCTATTTTTAGAGCGCCATTTTCGACATCTTTCGTGTATGTGCTCCATTTTAGAGCGCCATTTCCGGCATTTGTTGTGTGTGTTCCATTTTGGAACGCCATTTTCGGCCTCTGTTGTGAGTGCTCCATTTTGGAGTGCCATTTCCGGCGTCTGTTGTGAGTGCTCCATTTTGGAGTGCCATTTCCGGCGTCTGTTGTGGTAGATTGTGGCTCATTTTTGAACCGTTACTTGATGAGATGGTCTTTGCTGCTATAAACATGAGGCTTTCTTCCCCTTGAGCTTTGTTCTCAAACTATACTGATATGAGGCTTTCTTCCCCTTGAGCTTTGTTCTCAAGCTATACTGGCATGAGGCTTTATTCCTGAACTGTGTTGAGATGAGGCTTTATTCCCCTGACTGTCTGGACTGTGGGCTTTGTTCCCAAACTGCATTGAGATGAGGCTTTATTCCCCTGGGCTTTGTTCCCTAGTTATGCTGAATGTGGGGCTTTATTCCCGAATTATACTGAATGTGGGCTTTATTCCTGAACTGTACTGAATGTGGGCTTTATTCCCGAACTGAATTGAATGCAGGCTTTCTTCCTGAACTGTACTGAATGTGGGCTTTATTCCCGAACTGCACTGAATGTGGGCTTTATTCCCGTACTGAGCTGAATGCAGGCTTTTTCCTGAACTGAACTGAATGTGGGCTTTATTCCCGAGTTTGCTGGACGTAGGCTTTCTTCCTGAACTGTACTGAATGTGGGCTTTATTCCCGAACTGCACTGAGTGTGGGCTTTATTCCTGAACTGTACTTGACATGAGGCTTTGTTCCCCTTGAGCTTTGTTCTTGAACTGAATGTAGGCTTTCTTCCTGAACTGCACTGAGTGTGGGCTTTGTTTCCGAACTGTACTGACATGAGGCTTTCTTCCCCTTGAGCTTTGTTCTCAAACTATACTGATATGAGGCTTTCTTCCTGAACTGAACTGAATGTAGGCTTTCTTCCTGAACTGATATGGGCCTCGCCCTCGATCTGATACTGATATGGGCCTCGCCCCCAAACTGATGCAGATGTGGGTCTTGCCCCCAGAATGCCATACCCGGCAGAAACTGATGCTGATGTGGGTCTTGCCCCCAGATTGATACTTATATGGGACTCACCCCTAGACTGATACAGTGCTGTCGCTGTTTCTGATTGGCTTGTCTTTGCCGATTTCTCTATTTCTGCTTCAAAACCTGTGAATACAAAACAAAACAAACACAAAAGAATGCAAAGTATGTTACGTGTATGCATGCATGCATAAGTTTCTTATCCCGTTAGGTTAGGTCTTCTGCCAATTCTCTTGGTGACTGTTCGGTTTTCTCTCCCTCAGGCAGAGTACTACTTCATTCTTTCCATATTGATCGGCTCGGTGAAATCATTCCTTTCTAACAGTCTCACTGCCCCCTTCCCAATTTCTGAATGGCTATCTCATCTTTTTTGTTTTCTTATTCTGAGGATTCCCCGTGTTCATAGTACAAAGGTTGAATGCTTTTCTCAAATGTACTCATATTACAGAAGAGATTCAGCGAAGTGAACGTCTTATTGTCATTAAGAAAAGGTTTGAACAAAGAGACAAAATCAATGTCTTTAAAAATGCAGGATCATAATTGAATAAGATCCGGGAAACAAACACCTCCATAATTTGCATCTTCGTCTTCACCCGTCTTTTTGCTTTCTTCGAACATCAGATTCTCCAACTGCAGTAGTTCTTTTTCCCATTTACTTCTCCTTTTTGCCACCTCCTCCCCGTCACTGTCCGAGAAGTTTTTTCCCAGAAATCCCCCATCTGCTTTATTTCATTTTTGTCACTGTTGTCCTGTATCTCCATGCGAGAAGTTTGATGGTTGTGGGTTTGGAAGGCAAGGTTGTCTGGTAGGCCAGTGTTGATCATATGTGTGGGTGGAGGTTTTCTATGTGTGTCGGGTTGTTCTTTTTCAGGGTCAGGTATTTTGTGTGAGTCTATGAGGTCCTGGATTTCGTGCCTAAGGCGGGTGCAATTGTTAGTTTCATGACCCTTTTGCTGATGGAAGTAACAGTAAAGGTTCAGGTTAAGGTAACATGGCACGGGGTTTGGAAGTGGTTTAGGCTCTAAGGGATATAAGAGTCCTTGCCTTTTCAGTTCTTCAAATACTTCCGACAAAGGTTTACCCAGATCGGAGAATTGTCTATTTCTGATGGGGGTAACCCCAGAGGGAGTGGGCTTGGTCCTTGAAGGTTTCCCAATGATTTTTCCATTCTGGTTGCACAACTTTCTATTATTGGCTACACGGGGTACAGTCAAACTGGCCACAACATTGGTCAAAACTTGCAATTGCTCAACAATCTCAGCTACTTTGATCTCCAATTGATCTAGGCGGGATCCCTCATCGGCGGATTCACTCATGCTTGTTGCAGTTCTTTTAGTGAGTCGTATCTCTTCCCTAACCCAACGGGAAACTATGATGGCTTTTTGGAAAACAAAGGTTAGCATGATGCATGTATGCATGAGGAGCATGAGATGCGTGTAACATATAGAACAGACTAAATCAATTAAAATTTTTAAACAAATCGGCCCATTATCATTTTAGAAGCTTTTGGGCTAACTGTCATAGGAGTGAACTCGTCCCAGTTTAAATGGCCCAACAAGTTCACATCTTATGGCAAAGAGCCCAACTAAATCCAAATGATAATGTTCCTAAACACAAACATATAATGAAGATAATGCAAACGTAATAATTTCTACAGTATGGCCCATCAACATTTCAGAAGCTTTGGGCCTAATAGTCATAAGGTACGAACTTGCCCCAGTTTAAACAGCCCAACAAGCCCGCATTTCTGACAATAGTCCAACTGCATCCAAATGAGGATGGTCCACAAGCACATACTCAAGGAAATAATTGCTACTTTAGCCAACCCGGTCCATGGGTGGGTTAGTAAGAGTATAGACAAAGGCTCTCACCGGCGAAGGATGGCCCACAACTAGGTCTCCCCACTCAAGGGTTCGAGCAACCAAGTGAGCGCACCATTTTTTATACACTAAGGTACGTGCCAATGAGCTATGGTGTGTGACGGACTGTCAAATGGATTTCCCGTTGTAGATTCCCCAGAGGGAAGGTGGAGCGAGGCTCACTTAAATACCCAAGCCTCTTAGGCTCTTATCGCTTGGTGTCAGGAATAAACAACGAGTCCTCCAAATTAGTCCATCACAAAGGCTACGAGTAGATGGCCATATAGGTGTCTTCACAACTTTTCCTTCTAGAAAGGTAGTGAGTGAAGGAAGACATCAAACCATTACCTAGCCTCAAAGTGCCATTGATTAAACCCTCATTTTATCCACTATAGACATGGCCAATTAAAACATAAATCCAAACATTACAAGACAATATTTCGGGGCCAATTCTCTATCCCCAGTGGAGTCGCCAGACTGTGGACAACAGGACCTGGGCGACGCATGCTGTTCCTAGGCTCGCGGCCTAGTTGGGAGTACGGAGTAGCCAACAGAGGACTAAACCGGAGAATAATGGAGTCGCCACCCGGTGTGAACCGGGAAAATAAGATTTAAGGCCGCACTCACCCCTCGCAAGGGAAGACCTCAAACCATTGGGTTCGGAATGGTCCCTTACTCATGTCACTTGTAATGAAAGGATTTATGTAATAATTTAATTAAGCTTAAGTAACATTTATTTCCAAAAATATCATGCTTCTAGATTCATGTACATACATCAACAAGTTCATCACAACATGCAACATCACATGGCAATCTCATGAACATATTTCAATCCTATGATATGGAAAACTAAGAACAACCTAATCATGCTTGAGTACTATCTCATGAACCTATTAACCAAATAACCTGCTAACAGCCTAATCATGCTTGAATACAATCCCGAGAACACATAGAATGGATAAATGCAGGGATACAAATAATATGGTTGGCTATATAACACAAGAAAGATCAACCAAGAGGCAATTATGCATGAATATGATAAGACAGACTCAGTTCAGTGTGTTCACGTTCGTGTCGCATTCGTAAACGCGTTCGAACGGAAATGAAACAGAATGCTCACGTTCGTGTCGCATTCGTAAACGCGTTCGAACGGAAATGAAACAGAATGCTCACGTTCGAGTAGCGTTCGTAAACGCGTTCGAACGGAAATGAAACAGAATGCTCGCGTTCGTATGGCGTTTGTTAACGCGTTCGAACGTAAGTGAGACCTAATGCATGATAAGGCAAAAATGCATGCGCGTTCGAGTTGCGTTCGTAAACGCGTTCGAATGGGAACAGACCTGATGCATGAAATGGGACGCAATACATAAACAGCAAGATAAAGGGGCGCGGCGAAGTACTACCGTAAAGATGGCCTTTTGAGGGCTCTTGATCTCTCAAAGAGAGGACCTTTAGACCAACATACTAAGCCCATGCGCGTCACATCACATCATGCATACAAACATAAAGACAATCATACTATTCTAAGTATGTCCGATTGAACGTGTCTTGCATCCAACCGAACATACATCAACCGGCGCGGCAAAACATCGTGGTAAAGAGCTTTAACCCCTCCCCATAGGGGATCTCACATCACACTTACTAAACCCATGCGCTCGGTTGAATCATGCATACGAAAATAAAGACAATCATATTAAACTAGGTATGCTCGATTGAACGTATCTCGCATTCAACCAAACACACATCGATCGGTGCGGCAAAACGTCGTGGTGAAGGATTTTAACCCCTCCAATTAGGGAACCTTTCATCGCACTTGCTAAGCCCATGCACTCGATCATATCATACGGGAATAAGCAACATACAGGATTTAAATGACAAGAAATAAATAAACCAAAGCAACTCCACACAAGAGAAGGTGCCGTTTACTCAGGTGGTACGTGGAGTTGTGTCCCATGTACAGACCGCACTTCCGTCCATTCGGATTCGGCTACGGAATTTACGTCTGGGTTTCCATCCTATATACCACAAGAGACGACACTCTTCCATTTCATTCAAGCCACAACATGCATCCATAAACGACTCTCATGCGAATAGAATTCAATAATAATAATAAAAAAACGAATATAAGCTAATGAAAATGTACCCTCAGGTCTAACCTTTTAAATCACCTCTCGGATGTACGGTACACGATCGTCGGAAGGGTGGATGCTCCGCAACTCTCCCGGTTCACTGGTTCACTGTTCTCGTTCGTTGTCTTTACTGTTTTGAATCCGTTTTGCTACTGTTTCCTTGTGGTTTCGCTGCCGTCTCCTCTTTATCTTTTGCTTCATTTTTTTCTTGGGTGTGTTCTTCCTGTAATTTTTATGTGTGTTGTGTATGAGCTAGGGACTAGGGTTGAGAAGGTTGGTGAAAGGTTCTTTTTATAGGCAAAAGGGTTGGGCTTGACAAGGAAAGGGATTTGGCTAATTGAAGAGAGATTTGATTTGGTTTGGTTAAGGGAAGTCAAAGATTGAGGGGGGACAAATCTTGGCTAGATAGGGAAGGTTGAATATTTGATTGGCTTGGATTAGGAATAAAATATTTTAAGTTTTGGGAATAATCTTATTAGATTGGGAATATAATTGGTTGATTGATTTTAATTAGGCATGATTATATTTTGATTTAGTATGTGATTTGTTTAATTTAGGCATGATTTTAGTTTAAGTTGGTAATTGTTTATTTTATGTTTGGTATATGTTTTATTTAATTATTTAATTAATTTAATTATTATCTTATTTAGTTAATGTTTTAATTAATATTTATTTATTTAAATTGGGATGTGTTTTATGGGCTTTGGGGGGCTAAATGGGCTGGATGTGAGGCTAGCAGCAAAACCAGAATTACCGACACCGTTCGAACGCATCATCGAACGCAGCACGAACGCCCGCAATCTGTTTGACGTTCGAACGTATACACGAACGTAGCACCAACGAAAACAGTGAATCTTGTTTATTCTGAATTTCCCCTTCCGATGTCCGTTTCCCGTGACCTCCGTGACTTAAAAGGTAGTGTCTCCAAAATGAGACTCATCATAGGGACTTATGTGTAAAAATGCAGTGCCTACACCGTTGAGGATAATGTAGAGGATAACTCAAGAAGAAACTAAGTACAATTTAGAAACGGTCAAGGAAATTAAGAATGTCAAAATTGTTGAGATCATGAAAACTTTTCACAGGATAAGATCCGATGGATGCTTGAAGGTCGAGTATTCTATAGTACAAATAGGCAATGAAAGAGTAGCTAGCATAGAAGATAGTAACTATACTTATACTAGTAAGGAAATCAAAGATGCAGAATAGTAAACTAGAACAGTATAACCAGTGTCAACATAGTAATAAATAACATAGCTTTAGCATAAAGGTGTATATAATCAAGCTTAGTATAGATACCTTGCCCCAAAACTCCTCAGCAAATCAAAAAGAATCATTAGAGAAAACTACCCTGATGTAACATCCTAAATGGATATTCGTATGTGTGAAAACTCGAAGAAAGAAGCTTAATAAAAAAATGAGACTTAGTAAGGAGGACTATTCATTTATCCAAAATATTATTGGACAATTATGACCCATAGCATCACTATTTGTAAAAGACATGGTGTTCTTTGTACAAATTAACTATGTGACAAAGGAAATTGCTCTTTTATCATTTTGTAATTGGATTTCTTGGATATATAAATGATAAAAGTCCATGTGATTAATACCGGATTAATAAGATATGAGACAGTATTAATCCTCGAAATGTTTAATCATTAAATATCCCTAGTCATAGTATTATCGAGACTGGAAATCGATAATGCGGAATAGGCTAGTATTACACTTGTTCACGTTATGGAAGCTTAACGGCATAGTTCTCATATATTTAAGTATTGGATATTTATGGAAGTGTGATAGGAGGTTCTGTTGGCCGTTAGACTGGGAACAGCTTCACTCTTGATAGACCCCTTGGAGTCCCATTGGTAGTATGACTATGTGTCTTTGGGAATCCGAATCAGGGTAGGTGTATGTGGTCTTAACCTGAGACTTGCATCGCTAATACTTGCAACAATCAGTAAACTTTGGTTTTAGTCATCCGGAGCTTTACCAGGTTCTGTGTACGTCTCTTCTAGGTATACTGAGAATCGTAGTGTATTGGGTGTGATGTCAAGATGGAAGTATCACTTCAGTCATATGGAGATGATGATCACGTAGGGATACATAACTAATACTCTGAAATGCTACAGCTATCGGGATAGTATGACTAGTTCATGATTATCCGATTACAGAGACTAGTTGGTAGTGATCCGATATATACTTCGTGTGGGGCAGACACAATTCCAGCACTAGGCCTAGCATGTGACATCCGATACTGGAACGTAATACGCAATACATTGTATACTACGCCTAATACAGATTTTATATATTCCATGTTGAATATATTTCTGGAGAATTGGGTAGGCACGATGTTTTGCTAGGGCCAACCATGTCTTGTAAATGGTGAGAGCGTGGTACGGGGTACGCACGTGTTGGATAATCCGACAATCGTATTTACTGTCAATATATCTAGGAATCTCTTGGGTCGCTTCCTAAAGATTCACCAATGACATTTGACTCGAACAGAATTAATCTGGGATTAATTATGAGAGAGAAAGAATTAATCCGGGATTAATCACGATAAGAATTAATCGGAAAATTAAATTTAATAGTTAAATTGGATTTTAATATTTAATTTATTTAATTGAGCTAAAATAATATATTAGATATATTAATTGAAATTGGATTTCAATACGGAATTAAAATTGGATTTTCATTCAAGCGAGCGACTTAATTTGGAATTAATTCATAAGCGACTTTTGTAATAATTTTGCGAGGCATTATTATTTAATTAAATTGGATTTAATTATTTAGTGACGGAAAATTCGTTTAGTTTGATTAAACGAACTGGGCCCAAAGTGTGTAGTGTAAGCCAATTTGAATTTTGAATTAAAAATTGGGTGGGACCCACAACTCACATCACTTGTCAAATTGTGATGGTGGTAGTTGGCAATAGTGATAGGATTACTTAAACATAGAACACAAAAAGTCAATGAGGCTAATGAATTATTTTTGGAACTATCCACTCATCCTCTCCCTATCTTTTGGCTGAAACATGCTACCTCTTCTCCTTGAATTTTGTTGCAAAAATTCACCATTGCTAGCACTTTGAGAGTCAAAGAAAGGTGATAGGGAAACTCACCCTTGAGTTAGGAACACTCAACAAAGCTTGGAGCTTCTACATTCAATGAGATTTTTGGAAATATATAATCCGATCAATGTAAGTTATTCCGCAAACTTTCTTGATTATTCACACTAGAATCATGTTTAGGATTCTTGTGCATGTCTTGGAGACACTCATAATGGTATCAGAGCCACCTAAACATGATTTCAAAATCTAGGGTTTATGGACTTTAATTTGGGATTTTTTTTCTTGGAGCTTGATTTACCTAAATTGATTGTGTGGTTGTGTTTATATGATGATGAATTGGATTTGTGCATCATTGGATTTGAGAAAAATTGATTGGATAAAAAATCCCCATTCCTTATGCATGGCTGAATGTGACCCTAGTATGCTCATGGTGATTTTTTGAAAAATTAGACAATTGGATGTGTTGTAAGCATGAAATGAATATTGATTTGATTTAATTGGATTAAAATCAAAATTGGATATTATTTATGCCCATTGCCATGAGTTTGAAGCATGATGAATGAGTTGATATTGCTTCAATTTGTGTTGGACATGAATTGGATAATTGAGCATGATTAATTGGATTAATTAATGTTTTGGAAACATTAGATTAATTGATTAATTGTGTTAATTATACTTTAAATTGAATTAATGTGATTTTGGAATATTATGTTAATTTAATTTGTTGTAATTAGGCTAATGGGCTTGGTTGGGCCAAGTATGGTTTTTTACAATTGGGCCTAAAACCATTTCCATAAAGTCTAAATATGACTTTTGGGCCTTTAATAATTTAATTGGGCCTAAATTGATTTTTGGCATATGGTGATTCATAATTGGGCCTTAGCATTTTGGTTGGATCCATAATGTCCAAGCCCGTGCCTAATGAATTAATTGAAAGCTCATTGGACTTTTATTGAATTGACATTGGATGCTAATTGGGCCTTTGAGCCCCGACTGGATTGGATTTGGAATCCAAGTCTAAAAGGCAATATTAAAAGTGTATTTGTTTAATTTGAAATTAAACATGAATTAGTATTAGATACAATTTAAATTGGATTTAAAAATGTAGTTCGATATAATTCAATATTTATTCTTAAACGAGTTGGACTTGCGCAAATCAAATCGTTATATGAACATTGGATGGTCATTAATCAAAGACTAATTAATTAGATTAGATTGATTGACAACATGTTTTGTGTGAATACTTGGATATATTTCTATGAATAATGTATATCAGATGGATATTATTTGGGTGGGGGTAATTTTGGAAATTGTTGTAAATTTGGAATTTATTTGAAATTAGACCTGCTTGTCCAGCCTTTCACCTCCTTATCTCATTGTATTTATCTTCTCACCAATTACCCTCAATGTAAATGAGGTTTCTTATGTATTATGTAATTGGGTAGAAGAATGTAAAGTGCTAGCGAGAGAGAGGAAAGAGAGTGTGATTTGTTCTAGGAACAAATTGTATTATATATCCATCCTCATATCATTGTTAAATTTATCACCCATTATTATGCTTTTAGAATGCATATTTAAGGGTGTATGATGAGACCTAATCAAAGATAATAAATTGGTTTCCAATTTACGCAAAAAACCCTCACTTTAATATTAAGAGTTTTCCTTCCATTGAGTGGTTCTCTCTCAAGATCCAAGACTGACTTTGATTTGTTGGCCAAAGTCAATATCATTGTCCATCGCGGATGTGTTTGAACCAAGAAAGCTTTTTTACATATCGCATGTCTTGGGCAGTTGTGACTTGTTGGCCAAAGTCAAGGTCACTTATGTACATCGACATGGATTACGAAGCTTTCCCACTGTCAATGGGTCACACTTAACTGGAATCATTAAGCTTGTTGAGCCAAAGCCAATGCTTAGTTGATTCAGAGGAAAAGATTAGGAAATATTGGATATATGTTTTGGACTTGGAGGTCCACCAATCGGATCTAGGAATTGGATGTGATCCAATTGACCTTAAAGATCTACCTAGTTAAGTTTCATACAGCTTGTTGGCCAAAGTCAAGGTTGTGTGTTATTTAACGGGATCCTAGCCCACTAGGAAACTAGATTTCCCGAGTACTCCATAGAGGGTTAGAGGCTCGCCGAAAAATAGTGGGAGGCCAGTATTAATTTTGCAATTTCATTTAATACTTGCTAATACGCGCTCTTTTATTTTATTTATCGTCGTTATATATATATTAGTTGGACTAAAATTATTTTATTGCTTTCTTTGAACAGTTAGACTGTACAAGACACTACTCCACTTGTAGTTGGTTATATAGTTGGACTATAGTAACCATTACATTTTGAGTGTACCCGATATCATTGATTGGATAGTTAGACTATTGCAATCGAGATGGCTGGAAAGATTAGCGTTAGAGACATCATCATGGGTGACAATGTCTTTAACGGCTACAATTTTCTAGATTGGGAGATGAATCTTCTGATAGTTATTGGATCCGAGAAGTTACTCTATGTCATAGAGAAACCTCTCGGGCCTAAGCCCAGAGTTGAGCAAATAGTAGAGCATGAGCTTTGGAAGACTCAACGTGATGATAAATTTAGTGCTCATGTAACATCTAGAATCTCTTCTAGTTCGGCCCCGAACCATTGCTCGAACTATCCTTTACTGGGAATTCTCTGATCTAGAAACCATTTTCCTAGCACAGTGAAAACACGTTAGACACTCAGAGCGGACTTGAAAATTTTTATGCCCTTCTTTTTGAATGTCTGAATGTTACCAACCCCAAGGCTTAATTTTTGCTTCTGTTTTATACAAAATTTCAGCCCCTGAATAGCAACCCAAAAACTGGACTGCTTTAGACCTGAAATGTACCAAAGTCGATGCCCAGTTCAACCATTGTATGAATCAGTTTCTGTTATATTTCAGGCTGATTTTTCATCCCAAAATAGTCCCAACACAGCCCAAAAATACCCCTTAAAGTTCCCTAAAAATTCTGGATCAAACGCAAAACAAACTGAGCTCCGTTTCATCAATACAACATGCGACAGTGAGCAAAAACAATGATTACTGCAGTGGGTTAAGGAAGAATGAAGATGATGGATTTTTGTTCCACACCAAAAACTATTCCGAGCTATATCTTGTTACCAAAAGAACGTAGGGTGGGCTACACTCACAATATGAATCCCTAAACTCTATAGAGATTCTAAGTCACACAAGTTATTTCTTTTATTTTATTCTTGTTTTTGTTTTTGTTTCTTTCAACACTTGAGAGAGTTTTGGAAGAAGAAAAGGTGGTTAGGGTTATAATGAGAGGCTTAGGCAAAAAGAAAATCTTATTTTCTTTTTATACCTAGGGTTTCTAGTTTACAAAATAAAACAAAAACCCTTCATTTTCACCTTTCAAAAATTCGGCCATGGTGTTATTATTTTCAGAATTTTGTAGCAACAATATTTAATTGTCATAATGAGAAAATGTTACAAAATTAATGTGTTATTACTTTTCAAAAAGGTGTAACATCCAAAATAAAACCAACATTTTCCAAAACCCAAAATTTGGAAATTCCAAATTTGAACTTATTAAATTATATCACATATAATTTACTTTCATGTATTTTGATAATTATCATATAATTATTAAAACCATATATTAAATTTTAATATATAGTTTCAAGTGTGACAAAATAATATTATTAATCATATTAATAATATTTTCATATGTAAGTATATAATTGGACTATCCAATTATATTTAATCTGCTATAGTGTATCGAGCTAGCATGGGGACTAAATGGACCTACGGTTCCGAGCTCCAATAATCTCGGAATATTAATTAAGCTCTTAATTAAATATTCCGAATTATTAACACGTGGTTATTCCACTAAAAACTCGAAGTTGCACTATCGTTGCCGCATATAGATATTAAGCCGAATCACGTCGGTGTCCATCGATATAGTCATTACATACGGATTAACCCTTCACGAACATCTCGTTATTAGAGCCGGGTCATAATGTCTGTTATACCTCTCTAATTATTTTTACCTTAAGTACCATTGATTCTCTAATGAACGATTTAATCATAACAATTATGAATTTTAATCTTTCTATTCGCAATAGAAAGACTCGAGCGCTCTAACCGTTCAAGTACGGAATCAACCCTTAAAGAACATACTCCTCTAATTCTCGTAAGAAGGAGTGAACTTCTTGTCAATGTAAAACGTCCTCAGCTACAAACCAAATTATATCCCCAATGTACGTAGTTATTGGTCGGGATTGCTACACCAACCTCATCTTTGTAAATCAAAGGACATATCCTGCCATGTTGGAGTTCATGGTACACTCAGGATTGAGATCAATCCATATATGACCATCTGGTAGATCAAAATGAATTTCTTTATTTAATGGATATTATAAGAAACTCATTTCTATCTAGGTGCAGTCCTATATGATCACATCATATAATGTGCCTTCAAGGTTGCCATACAGTTATAGAATAGACCCCATCTATAGATAAACCACAAACAAAGTATTTGTTTTGTTTGCTCTCTATGGACTATTTTAGATTATTAACTTTAGACATAAATCCTCTTGTGTATGACACTCATACACTAAGTTTAAAGGCACACGAGTAATCTAGGGTAAACATGATAATATACAATATGTGATATTAAACAAACACTTTGATAAATGAATAATGCATCATTTTATTTCATAACATATAATACAATTTCCATTACATGAAGCTCTAGGGCATATATCCCAACATATGAAACATGGCTTACTCTAAGTCTTACAGTGTTCTCTTAATTACCTACTTCTGATAGTTTTGTCTCATTCTTCCTCGTAGTTTCCCTTTTTGGCTCGATGAAAAAGTATTATAAATGTATATTTTATTCCTATGAATGTTATATGATATACCTTCTTAAGGTACTCGTGTTCCATGAGTCCTTACTTCTTCGAACATTTTAGGTTTGATACCAAACTAAGACGCTACTCTACAAAGCTACTAGAAACATCTGAACATATAATGGCAAACTTAAAACTAGTGGATTTTTACCAGAAGGTCATCCCAAGAATTCGAGGGCATATACGGACTCCCAACGATCCAATGAACGCGCTGGAATCGATGGAATTTTGATCATAACTACTGTTCATTCGGTGGTTATTTTTTACCATTTCTTTCATCATTAATTCGCGTGCAACCATGTAAAGAATGGAAAAATTGTCACCACCAACTTGTAAAACTCTCTGAGAACTTCGATTTGGCGGGTGGCTCGGGCCATGAAATGAAGCGATCGACTGAGATCAGGAAATCCATACTTGTGCATGTTTCTATCTCTTTATCTCCGTTGTCAATGATTTAGGGATGTCGCCGGCCAGCATAACACCGAGGGTGGCCGACGCACCATTCTAAGTTGTCGTGTCATTCGGCGATGGCCGTGTTGCCCTCGGTATGACCAGGGCATCACAAAACCAAACTTTAGGGACGATGGGTCGGGTGAGAAGATTTGTGGGGTTATGTCATTTTCAAAATTTCAAGAAACATTAAGGTATTTATGGAAAAGTTTTTGGAAATTACATTTGAATCCATGCAAAATTGCTACTAGGTCTTTATCATGGGGCTTTCTCGAAAATATTTATTTTGGAAGCCTTTCTGATGCAAATTTCAAAACGTGATCATTTTAGAAGTTTTTCGTCTCAAAAAAACAAGTCCAATGGTTTAAGAATCGGCTCCATCGGAGTTCCTTTTCTATTTGTATAGCCGAAATAACAAACTTTCCACGTATAACGATATAAATAGGAATCGCGTAACCAGTTCTGAAACCATGTGTTTTCAAACACGATGAAACTTCACTTAAAAACATTATGTCCTATTTTCCAACACATAATTCGCGTGCAACCATGTAAAGAATTCGAGGGCATATACGGACTCCCAACGATCCAATGAACGCGCTGGAATCGATGGAATTTTGATCATAACTACTGTTCATTCGGTGGTTATTTTTTACCATTTCTTTCATCATTAATTCGCGTGCAACCATGTAAAGAATGGAAAAATTGTCACCACCAACTTGTAAAACTCTCTGAGAACTTCGATTTGGCGGGTGGCTCGGGCCATGAAATGAAGCGATCGACTGAGATCAGGAAATCCATACTTGTGCATGTTTCTATCTCTTTATCTCCGTTGTCAATGATTTAGGGATGTCGCCGGCCAGCATAACACCGAGGGTGGCCGACGCACCATTCTAAGTTGTCGTGTCATTCGGCGATGGCCGTGTGGCCCTCGGTATGACCAGGGCATCACAAAACCAAACTTTAGGGACGATGGGTCGGGTGAGAAGATTTGTGGGGTTATGTCATTTTCAAAATTTCAAGAAACATTAAGGTATTTATGGAAAAGTTTTTGGAAATTACATTTGAATCCATGCAAAATTGCTACTAGGTCTTTATCATGGGGCTTTCTCGAAAATATTTATTTTGGAAGCCTTTCTGATGCAAATTTCAAAACGTGATCATTTTAGAAGTTTTTCGTCTCAAAAAAACAAGTCCAATGGTTTAAGAATCGGCTCCATCGGAGTTCCTTTTCTATTTGTATAGCCGAAATAACAAACTTTCCACGTATAACGATATAAATAGGAATCGCGTAACCAGTTCTGAAACCATGTGTTTTCAAACACGATGAAACTTCACTTAAAAACATTATGTCCTATTTTCCAACACATAAACTCTTATTTTCGAATATTATCTCGCTCCAAAACTAAATTTAATTAGAAAATCTTCCATAACTATTACGAAAAAAATTCTAGATATTACATTCTCCTCTCCTTATAAAAATTTCATCCACGAAAGTTCTCCATCATTATGTCTAATCATCCAGAACCGAACGCACGTACATTACAATCTTATATGTTTTCATAAGTTATCTCACTTTACATATTAGCAAAAGTTACTTTCATCAATAGAAATCATGTTATTTCAAAGCAAAGTAGTTCGAATCAAACATTTCATATGAGAATCAAATCAAACTTGTCATTTCAATTCACATTCGTTCATAGGAACATGCTCAAAACCGTTTCAAATTCATCCATCATAGAAACAAGAAGCCAAACATGAATTCTATTCAGTTAATCAAATTCATTATCAGAAACTAGGAACATAACACATGTTCTTCATAGGTAGTCAAATAGAGTCTCAAAATGGAAACATAATACGGATTCATACAATTTATTTCATCCACAATCTGAAATGAAACTCATTCATTTCACATCATGTCATTATATCATATATGTAATCGCTATCAACATCAAAGTTTATATACGCATATATCCAGTCACACATACAACTTTGTATGGCTAACAACAAAGCATAAATAACCTTCATAATACTCAAAAGATCAATGAATAAACTATAGACATACATACGAGTACCTATAATGAACGTAAAATTTTATACCAATAAATACATCCATCGTAACAGTCAGAAATGACACATAATCATAGTGCTCTTATGATGTTGATAGTCTAGAATCTGCCAATTTATGACATCATCAAAATAAAAAACATAAAACAAAATCAATGTCGAAATTTATCATCATCGTAAATTTGTATCAAGCGTCCAATACAAACTCAACTAAACGAAATATAACAATCGCCCAATGTCCAAATCGCGCACACAGATCAGAAAAAGTCGATAGAGGGTAGCGGGTCGTCCACTATAGTCAGACAGAGCCCTATACAAGCGCCATGGCAGAATCGAAATTATACAACCATAAAACTATATACAAGCGCCGTGACGAAAACATATCATATCATATAATATCATAAATGATATCGAAATGTATCATAATCAAAACATAATTCTTTGAACTTATTTTCCCCCCAAAAGACAAATATGTTTAAATCAAAAATAAATCTTTGAAAACTTGATCAAAGCTCAAATGCATATCCTTTAAAATACTTATCAAGCGTCCACTGTTCGAGTCGCGTGCACTGACTGGACAATGTACGATCAAGACCATGTTCGAAAGAGTAGTGGACCAATTATTTTCTTATGGTCAAAACCCCATAACAAGCTCCCCGACCGAACTGAAATGAAACATATAACAGCGTCACAAAGGGTCAAAAATATAAAATTGTCCAGCACAGTGACGAAAATAGATTTTCAAACGTCTCGACGAAAATAAAGTTTAATGGTTTAGAAACATCAAAATTATTTGATAAATATTTTGATAAATCACAAAACATAAAAACGTGAATCAAGTGTCGAGACGGAAACATATTCTTTATCCTTTATAGTCAAAAACAAAATATCTGAAATCTTTCATTCTTTCACCTTCTTTTCAAAGAACTTTTATGCCACGAATCTAATACCAAGTTCTCAAAATATTAATCAAATATTGAAATATAAAAATAACAAAGATGTATGTTCACAATTCAGACTATCAACATCAAATAATTACTCGTACCTCAAAACACATTGAATTTACATCATATATATATACATATATCTATATACACGACATACTTTTAACTTAGTATATATATATATATATATATATATATATATATATATATATATATATATATATATTATATATATATTCATAACATACAAACATTTACCGATAATCTGAACCCCATATCAAATCAAAATCATTGCACATTATACTATATATCAGAGGTCAAATCAAATTGCAAACATTAGACCTATATGGTCTATACGTAACAAAAAAATTAATCATATGATCGGATACCCTGTAGTTGTAGTCACTGACACCTAAACCTTTTCTCTGATACCATAACTATAACACCCGGCCAGAGGCAGGATGCTACCGGCAAGAGACAAGATTAACTCATCTCCTTAAACCTCCAAATTTACAAAAAAATGGACATGATTTATACTAAAACTGGATAACCTGGATCACAGTCCAGCATCAAAACAAAGCCTGAGAAGACATCAAATATACAAAAGGACCTCAGTAAAGTAAATTTTGTTTCTATTTCCGTCTCTAAATAGAAACAAAATTTTATGTCACTATTTAGCGACGGAATAATTTCCGTCACTAATTACAGACAAATTTTTCGTAGCTATTCCATAACTATATATTTAAAAAAAAACTAAAAACAAAAATTTTAAAATTTTCGAGAGGCGGTTAATTTAAAATTTTAAAGATGCATGAAACTTTTAAATTTTAGAAATGAATTTTTTTTTTTAATTTTAGAGAGGTGTGAAATTTTATAATTATATAGATGTCAGAAATTTATAAATTTTAGATAAAGGAAAATTTTTAAATTTTTAATGGTGGAAAATTTTAAAGAATTGACTTTTTAATGTTATATATAAATCTTCAATTCCACAAGATACCGTAATATCCACCGCAAGCTTCGACACACCATCATCCATTTACGCCACTTTAAAACAAAGAAAAAAATATTTGTGTTTTTTCGTAGGAAATTTTAAAAGTGGAGATAAGAGAAATGAGAGATTGATAATGAGAGTTGAGGTATGAAAAAATTTGATGGTATATGGAATTGAGTAGGAAAATTTGGATGATGTATTGGAGTTGGGACTTAGAAAATAATTTGGTGTATATATAGAGGAAAAAAAATAAGAGAAGCGGAAAGATTCGTAAATTTTGTAGACATTTGAAATTTTCGTAAGGCGGGAAATTTTTGAAAATATTGGAGGAATTGAAAATTTTAAAAATTAGTGACGTAATAAAGATTCTGTTTCTATTTAGCGACGAAATAGAGATTCCGTTTCTAATTAGCGACGAAAAATCCGTCTCTATTTTTTTAAAAAAAAGTTGCACTGATATAAATAAATTTTTGAAGGGAATTAAAATTTTATAAATTAGCGACTGAATAGAGTTTCCGTTTCTATTTAGCGACGGAATATAGATTCCAATTCTAATTAGCGAAGAAAAATCCGTCTATTTTTTTTTAAAAAAAGGTGGCACCGAAATAAATAAATTTTTGGAGGGATTGAAAATTTTAAAAATTAACGACGGAATAAAGTTTTTGTTTCTATTTAGCGAAGGAATAAGATTCCGTTTATAATTACCGACGGAAAATCCGTCTCTATTTTTTCTTAAAAAAATGGCACCGAAATAAATAATTTTTTGGAGGGATTGAAAATTTTAAAAATTAGCGATGGAATAGAGATTTCGTTTCTATTTAGCGACGAAATAGAGATTCTGTTTCTAATTAGCGACATAATAGAGATTATGTTTCTAATAGCGATAAAAAATCCGTCTCAATTTTTTTTTTTTAAAAAAAGTTTCACCGAAAGGATTAAATTTTTGGGGGGATTGAAATCTTAAAATTAGCTACAAAATTTTAATTCCGTTATAATTATCAATGAAATTTTAATTCCGTTTTTAATTACAGATGTAAAAATTCTGTTTCTAATTATCAATAGTTTTGGAAATTAGAAATTAAAATAAAAATAAAAATTTAAATTTAAATTTAGCAACGGAATAGAGATTCCATTTCTATTTAGCTACGGAATAGAGATTCCGTTTCTAATTTACGATGGAATAGAGATTTCGTTTCGCTCATATGAACAGTGAAAAACGTGGACGTCCTCTATATTTTTGCCACTTTGCACAATCTACGCCACTCCCTTCAATTAAAATCAGCCACTTCTTTGCCTATATAAAGAGTATTATTCATCTTCTACAAAACAAATTAGAGGCAGCCACGATATGCCTAGAAAAATAAGGAAACTTCTACATAAAATTTTGCTCTCTTCATACTCATACGATGCAAGACAACCAGAAGTGTGTTTTCTTTTCTTCTCCATGGTAGGTGAGTCCCCATCTTCTATCCCATCTAATTTCTTGAAATTTCATGTTAGTAGAAAAGGCCCAAATTTGAAATTATATGAACCCTAGGTTAGGATTGATGTTTTTTACATGATATAGTTTGATAGAATGCTTATCTACACATTTCATGACATGATAAAATGAAAAAAAGCATGAAATGGTGAAAATACACAATTTTTCTAAGAGGGAAGCTATGACCGAATCTATAAGGGCTATTTGGGGTGTTGATTGATTTTGTATGGTTCAGTAAAGAAATGAGCATGAATTTGGAGGCATTATAATAAGGATTGAACTTTATTGTGATTTCAAACCCAAACATAGTGAAAAGAGATGTTATGGCCGAGTGAAATAGGAAGTAAATGGGAGCTTGACTTTATGTTATAGGAGATGATATCATATAGATAATATATCAAATTATTAGACTTATTAACCTAATTTTAGAGGCTTGCCATGGCCGAATGGTAGATGGAAAAATGGGTTATTTTGATTTATGGTTTTGTAGGGACTTGAGCAATGTCTACCCAGCCTAGAATGAAGATGTAGACTTTGGGTTCCTGGATTTTGGCCGAGCGACTAGTGATGGTGTTGATTGATTTTTTTACTTCAGATAATGGTATAATATGCTTTATGAATCAAATTTGTGACTTTGTTAACTTTGGAAATTGATCATGCCTTAGTCGAATTGGTGCTCACCAGGAATGCATAATGTTATTGCGTGATGATGGATGATAAGTAGTGATGATAAGCTCATATGATACAATGATAATGTATTATTTGGTGTTGTGTTTTTTTATCATAGTGATAGATATAAGATATATATATTTGATGATACGATAATGCTCAACTAAAAACTCCTCGAATTCATTGTCGAGGTATTCTCTTCCATGATTTGATCGTAAAATTTTGATGGCTTTACTTAATCGATTCTCAACCTTAGTATGTAATCTTTGAACTTTTCAAAGGTACATGATTTATGCTGCATTAGGTAAACATGTACATATCTAGAATAATCGTCAATAAATAAGACGAGATATTCATAAACACTTAGTGATTAATTGACTCTTTGCCATTTTCCAATAAAAGGTCTATTGGTCATATTACCTTCTAGACTAGACTCATAAACTAGTAAGTTACGGTTCTTTAACTGACTTTAAGATCCATTTTCTACTAATCTTTTTATCTTGTCAAGGTTAATATGGCCAAGTCTGAGATGCTACAGATATGTGTTATCATGAAAAATCCTTTGACGTTTTGTTTTGGGTGTTTCAACCTTAAACAACTCAGTGTTGAGCAATGAGTTATATGTTAACATTCTTAACCCATAAATTTATCTCCTAATTTCCATATTGGTAATCCATTTTTGAAATCATAACTATTATTTTTAAATAAAATGGAAACCATCATGCGATAGTTTTGAAATATAAATCAAATTTTCGCGACAAAACAAGAATAAACAACACTTTATTTAAATTCAAATAACTTTTATTTGAAAATTGAAACTAATAACTCCCACTGCTTTTACAAAAACAGCATCCCATGTCCCGACTCTATTGGTAAAGTTAGCTTCATCAAGGTCTTTCCATGTATCAAGTAGTTGTACCATTTGTCTTCCTAGTGTTTCTTTCTCTTCTTTGCAGTTTTGAAAAACTCGGCAACACTTGCCTCTCCACTAGGCTTACGAGGATCCATCATCATGAACTCTAAAAAGGTGATCTCATTTAGCAGATATGTAAGAGTGAAACTCAACTTGTTCATAACAGAGTTTCTCATGTTACTTTTCAGGATAGATTTAAGGTCTTCAAAAGACCAAAACAACTTTCATGTTACTTTTCGTTTAATGTAATTATCTCTCGTAAGTTTGTCATTAGAAAGTATGGAAATATCATAAAAATAACTGATAAATTTTAAAATAAACATGCATTAAAAAATTTCATTCATCGCATATTAAAATCACCACAAATATTTTGACATAAAATCAAACATGATGCATGGACCATGTAAAATGAATCAGAAAACTAAAAAAAATTACTATGCCACGGGAATCTATCATCCCATAAATAAATGTCGCCGTAGGATTGGTCAAGTATTTGCATGATGGATCGAGACAATCTCAATTGATTAATATATACGGGAATAACTCTTACTCCTATATTGACCAACCACAGTTTGATTTGATCAAGGAATTTCGATTAACATTTAATCATTCCTTTGTGAGGGTAACCCGTTGTCTCGTAACCCTTTGACTTAACTAGTGAAGTGCCGCCGTAGGGTAGGCTAGCTCACCAGATACATATAGAGTTTCTATCCTCTCAGAATCCAAACTTGATATTGACCTAAAATGTACATAATCTGTTGGGGGACAGAAATAAAGCCGCCTCGTGGTACCTTTTGAATCTCATATTTTCAGACTAACAACGGAGACCGCATGATATATTGTCATATATCCATCTCCCACTCACTATTTTATAGTTTAAGATTTCTAATACAGTAGTATCTAATTTATTTAGATTATGCGCGGCTAAAAACATAACCTAATTAATACTAGTGGATAATTAGTGATATCTCCAAATTATAACACGAAAAATTTTGTTCACTAATTTTATTAGTCTAAAATAATATAACTCAATTAAATAATTTAATTAAGTGTTCTTTTTAGTGAGTTATTTCAATTTTAACTCTTAAAATTTTTTAGTTCACTATTTAAGTTTAAAATAAATCCAAATTAGACAACTATTTAATTAGATATAGGTGACTTATGTTATTGTTATTTGGTACGTGGAGTTGTATCCCAAAGGCAGACCAGACTACTGTCCATTTGGAATCGGCTATGGAATTTAAATTCGGATTTTTATCCTATATACCAAATTAAATAACTATTCTCATGTTAATTGTATTTTTCCAAATAACCAAATTTTAAACTTATTTAAATTAAACTATTTAATTTATTAGCATGTATTAATCTAAATTTTAACTATTTTAAAAATTTGCCTAACTTTTATGCTTAGATTAAATCAACATGCATTAAATGTCATGGCATATTATAATGCATGTGTGGACATCCTATGTTATATGACATGTTATTCAAACCATTTGAATTGTAAACATATATACAACAAAACTAATGAATTGACCGTGCTTTTTGGTTTTCTATATTAATATAATTAACACACAAAATACCCAAGGTATTCCTTGGTCTTCAATTCTTGACTCCATGGCACTACAAGAAAACTGTCAAATAGCGACGACAATATTTGTAGCTTATCCGTTGCTAACTGACCACTAGTGACGTAATACATACGGAAAAATTTGGTCTATATTTTGTTGGTCGAAAAAAAATAATGACGGAAATATTACATCCGTCGCTAAAATTAGAGATGGAAAAAAATAGCGATGGAAATTCTGTTTCTATTTAGTGACGGAAGTATTTCAGTCGCTAAATAAAAAAAAAATTTATGTCACTATTTACGGACGGAATAATTTCCGTCACTAATTACAGACGGAATTTTCGTAGCTATACCATAGCTATATATTTAAAAATAAAAATTTTAAAATTTTCGAGAGGCGGGAAATTTAAAATTTTAAAGACGCATGAAACTTTTAAAATTTTAGAAAGAAAAAAATTTTAAAATTGTAGAGAGGTGTGTAATTTTATAATTATATAAATGTGAGAAATTTATAAATTTTAGATAAAGGAAAATTGTAAAATTTTTGAATGGTGGAAAATTTTAAAGAATTGACTTTTTAATGTTATATATAAATATTCAATTCCACAAGACACCGTAATATCCACCACAAACTTCGACACACCGCCATCCATTTACGCCACTTTAAAACAAAGAAAAAAATATTAGTGTTATTTCTTAGGAAATTTTAAAAGTGGAGATAAGAAAAATGAGAGATTGATAATGAGAGTTGTGGTATGAAAAAATTTGATGGTATATGGAATTGAGTAGGAAAATTTGGATGATGTATTGGAGTTGAGAGTTAAAAAAATTTTGGTGTATATACAGAGGAATAATAAAAAATGTGGGAAGATTCATAAATTTTGTAGACATTTGAAATTTTCGTAAGGCGGGAAAATTTTGAAAATATTGGAGGAATTGAAAATTTTAAAAATTAGCGATGGAATAGAGATGTAACATCCCCGATCTGGGAGATGTTACCGGCATGAGATAGACCGTACTAATCCCATAAACCTCTAACTTTCTAACCATAAATAGGTACAACTATTCTTTATTTAATTTACTTTATTATGTGTTGGACCGTAGCCCATGTTGGACAATTATGACCCATAGCGTCCCTATTTATAAAAGACATTGTGGTTTTTATATAAATTAACTATGTGAAAATGAAATTGTTATTTTATCATTTTGTAATTAGATTGCTTAAATATATAAATGATAAAAGTCCTTATGATTAGTTCCGGATTATAAGATATGAGACAATATCAATCCATTAAGGTTTAATCATTAAATATCCCTAGTCGTAGTATTATCGAGACTGGACATCGATAATGCGAAATAGACTAGTATTGCACTTGTGCGTGTTATGGAAGCATAACGACATGGTTCTCATATATTTAAGTATTGGATACTTATACAAGTGTGATAAGAGGTTGTGTTTACCGATGGTACGGGAACAACTTCGCTCTGGATAGATTCCTCAGAATCCCATTGGTAATATGACTTTGTGTCTATGGGAATCCGAATCAGGGTAGGTCTATTTGGTTTTAACCTGAGACTTGCATCGCTAATACTTGCGACAATCAATACGCTTTGGTTTTGGTCATCCGAGGCTTTAACAGGTTCTGTATACGCCTCTTCTGGGTTTATTGAGAATCGTAGTGTATTGGGTGTGATGTCAAGACGGAAGTATCACTTCAGTCATATGGAGATGATGATCACGCAGGGATACAGAACTGGTTCTCTATTATGTTGCAACTATCGGGATAATATGACAAGGTCTTGATTATCCGATTATAGAAACTAGTTGCTTGTGATCCGATATATGCTTCATACGGGGCATACACTATTCCAGCCCCAGGCCTTGAATGTGACATCAGATACTGGATCGCTATACGCATTACTACGTATACTACACCTGATAAAGATTATATATTCCTTAAAGAATATTTCTGGTGAATTGGGTAGGCACGGCGCTTTGCTAGAAGCCAACCATGTCTTGTAAATCGGTAAGAACATGGTATGAGGTTCGCACGTATCGGATAGTCCGACGACCGGTTTTACTGTAGAAAGAAAATTATATCCAATGATCTCCTGGGTCGCTTCCGAAGATTCACCGATGACGTATGACTCGAACAAAATTAATCTGGGATTAATTATGAGAGAGAGAAAATTAATCTGGGATTAATTATGGCGAGAATTTATCTAGGATAAAATTCAATTAATAGAGAGAGAACGATTAATTTAGAAATGAAATAATATATTCGATATATTATATGAAATTAGATTTCATAACGGAATTAAAATTGGATTTTAATTCAGGCGAACGAATTAATTTAGAATTAATTCACGAGCGAATTTAATAGTAATTTTGCTAGGTATGATTATTTAATTAAATTTGATTTAATAGTAATTTGACTTTAATAGTAACTTTTGGTTGATAGAAGTTGGTAGGATTTTGGTTGCTTGTAAAATACACAACCTTGATTTGTGAATGACATTTACCTAATTTTGAATTTGGTAAATGGTAATTGTTTTTTGAAAATGATAGACACAACACACAAAATCAAAACAACACTCACTCTCTCATTTTCACTCAAAAACCGTGAAAGCCTATCTCCCCCTCTTCTTCTTGGCTTGGCCGAGAGTTACACATAGATAAGGGAAGAATTTTGTTGCAATTTTCTTCCTAAGCTAGCACTTAAAGAGTCTACAAAGGTGATAGGGAAACAATCCCATTGAGTTGGAATTCATTCATCAAGCTTGGAGCTCAACATACAATCAAAGAAGATGATCTTGGAGCACTTCTCAAAGAGGAAAAATTTTGAACTTTCCTACATCCACTTATCCGATCGTTGTAAGTATTGTTCCGCTATCTTACTTCGAGTATTCACATCTTTTATGCTTATTAGATCATTGGCAATGTTATTTGAGAACCCAACAATGGTATCAGAGCGCCAATTTAAGCATGAAATGAATTAGGGTTCATAATCTTGAATTTGGGTATTTTTGCTTGGAGCATGATTTTATCAAATTGATTGTTTGAGTATGCTTAGATTATGATAACTAAGAGTTATGCATGATTAATTTTATGAAAAATTTATTAGATAATTTTTCCCCAAATTTTGGCTTGGCCGAGACTTTGACCCTTAATATGTCATGGTAATTTTTGATTTTTTAGACCATTGGATGTGTTTAAAATGCATGAGTATATTGATTTGTGGTTTAATTGGATTGAAATCAAAATCGAATATAAAATGCCCAATATTGCTGTGACTTGTAGAGCATAAAATGAGGTTGATTTTTCTTCAATTGTGTTGGACATGTATTGAAAATGATAAAGCATGATTAATTATGTAAATTGGTATTTTGGAAATGTTAATTTAACTAATTAATTATGGCTATACACTTTAATTAAATAAATTGTGATATTTGGAATATTGGAATTTAATTAATTAGGCTTAAATTTGGAATTGGGCTAAAATTGTTGTATTTGGGCCTAATGGGCTTGATTGTGCCAAGTTAGTTTATGACAATTGGATTGGATCCAAATTGGGCCTTAAACCATACCATTAAGTCCAAATATAATAAATGGGCCTTTAAATAATTAATTGGGCCTAATGGGCCAAAATTAATTTTATGGCAAAGGGTGATTCCTTATTGGGCTTTGGTTGCCAAAATCCATGCCTTAAGAAATTAATTGAAAGCCCATTGGACTTTAATTAATTAACATTGGATGTTAATTGGGCCTTTGAGACCCATTAAGATTAGATTTAGAATCTAAGTCGTAAAGGCACATTAATAAATTGTAATTATTTAATTTGGAATTAAATTAGAATTAGTATTGAATACAAATTAAATTGGATTTAAAATTGTAGTTCGATATAATTGAAGAATACGCACTTTGAGTACTTATTCTTAAAACGAGTTGGACTCGCGCAAATCAAATCATTGTTTGAACATTGGATGATCACTTAATTCAAAGATTAATTAATTGGATTAGATTGATTGAATAACATGCTTTGTGTGAATACATGGATGTATTGTATGAATAATGTATATCAGATGGATATTAGATGGGTGAGGGCAATTTTGGAAATTATTGTAATAAATTTAGAATTTATTAAATTGGACATGCGTGTCCAGCCTTTATCTCTTGACTCTTTGTAATTCTCTTCTGACCAATTCCCCTCAATGTAATGAGGTTTCTTTATTGTATTATGTAATTGGGTAGAAGTTAGAATAGTGCTAGTTGGGGAGAGGAATGGAGTGATTTGTTCTAGGAACAATTACTGAGATACCCATCTGCATATCATTATTATTTTATTTATCGCGTCTTATTATACTTTTCGAATGCATGCTTAAGGGTGTATGATGAGACCTAATCAAAGATAATAAATTGGTTGCCAATTTACGCGAAAAACCCTCAATCAAATATTAAGCGTTTTCCTTCCATTGAATGGTTCTTTCTCATGATCCAAGATTGGCATTGGTTTGTTGGCCAAAGTCAAGATCAATGTCCATCGCTGATATGTTTGAACCATGAAAGCTTTGTTCTATATCGCATGTCTTGGGCAAGTTGTAATTTTTTGGCCAAAGTCAATGTCACTTCTTGTTCATCGACATGGATTACGAAGCTTTCCAAAGTCAATGAGTCCCGCTTAACTGGAATCATTAAGCATGTTGAGCCAAAGCCAAGGCTTAGTTGATTCAGAGGAAAATGTTAGGAAAATATATTGGATATATTGGCATATATATTGTATATATGTTTCGGACTTGGAGGTCCACCTACCAGATCTAGGAATTGGATGGGATCCAATTGATCTTAGAGATCTACCTAGTTAAATATCATACAGCTTGTTGGCCAAAGTCAAGGTTGTGTGTTATTTAACGGGATCCTAGCCCACTAGGAAACTAGGTTTCCCGAGTACTCAACCGAGGGTTAGAGCTCGCCGAAAAATAGTGGGAGGTAGTATTGAATTTGCTATTTTGTTCAAATACTTGCCAATACGCGCTTTCAAATTATTTCGTCATTTTATATATTTATTAGTTGGACTAATATTTTATTATTTTCTTGTAACAGTTGGACTGTACCCAAAAGTCATTAATTGAATAGTTAGACTATTGCAATTAAGATGGCTGGAATGATCGGGGTTAAAGACATTATCATGGGCGAAAATGTCCTTAATGGTGTGAACTTTCCTGACTGGGATATGAACCTCAGAATTGTCCTGAGGGCTGAAAGAATGCTCTATACGATAAGGAGACCTCTCGGGCCTAAGCCCGGAAATTAGCAGCTGCTTGAGCTTGAACTTTGGAAGACTTATAGCGATGACAACTCAACTGCTCAATCCGTCATGCTCGCTGCAATGACCCCTCAATTTTGTCACCAGAACAAGGGATTGGATCCCTATACTATGATGGCAAAATTGAAGGACCTTCATCGATCTAACCTTAGATCACAAAGGTATAAATTGCAGAAGAAGCTCTTTCGCTCTCAATGTCAGAGGGTACATCTTTCGAGCATCATGTGTCGCAGATGATTACTGACATCGAACAGCTAGGTCAGCTAGGCATAACCTTTGAGGCTGCGACTTGTATAGATTTGATCTTGCAGTCTCTTCCTGACAGCTGGAGCGGGTTCATCATGAACTACAATATGATGAACCAATACCATACTCTTGGAGAGTTGATGGCAATGCTGCATGAAGCAGAAAATGATATTTTGAAGGGAAAAAAGCGTGAGGCGCACTTCGCTTCAACATCTCAGTCTGCCAAGGCTTGGCCAAAGGCTACTGGAGGTGTAAAGAAGAAGAAGAAGAAGAAGGGCAAGGCCAAATCATCAAAGTCTTCTGGGAAGGCTAAGGACAAATCCCAAGATGTTTGCCTACAGTGTGGCAAATGGGGTCACTAGAAGCGTGACTGCCGTGAGTACAAGGCGCACATGAAGGAAATAAAAGCAGGCAAGGCACCTGCTTCAGGTATGTTTGTTATAGAAATAAACATATCTACTTCTAGTTTTAAAAATTAGATTTTTGATTCTTGTTGTGCTACTCATATATGTACTGATGTGAAGGATATGCAGATTAGTAGGAGACTGGCCTCAGGAGAGATTGACCTCCGAGTTGGAAATGAGACAAGAGTCGCCGTTTTGGCCGTTGGGACTTATATTTTGGAACTGCCATCGGGGCATGTACTAAACTTATCAGACTGTTATTATGTACCTAGTTTGACTAGGAATATTATTTATGTATCTTGTTTAGCCCAATGTGGGTATACTTTTGTATTTAGAAACTGTAGGACACAGGAATCTGGACGACGCATGCTGTCCGGGCTCGCGGCGCGGTTGGGAGTACGGAGTAGCCACGGGGGACTAAACCGGAGAATAATGGAGTCGCCACCCGGTGTGAACTGGGAAAATGAGATTTAAGGCCGCACTCACCCTCGCAAGGGAAAACCTCATACCGTTGGGTTCGGAATGGTCCCTTACTTATGTCACTTGTAATGAAAGGATTTGTGTAGTAATTTAATCAAGCTTAAGTAACACTTATTTCCAAGAGTATCATGCTTCTAAATCCATATGCACAAAAATAAAACTTACACCTGAATTTACATATATTTCACATCTAAGATTGCATGCTTGAAAATACATCAAAGTAGCAACGAACATACGACTTCATTGGCATATTGTATTCAAAAAAACACAAGCACACACATTAACCTCACAAGCACACATGTGAGTACTTTTCCAAGTGGTACGTGGAATTGTATCCCAAGTACAGACCGTACTACCGTCCATTCAGAATCGGCTATGGAATTTATGTCTGGGTGTCCATCCGATATACCACGAGAAATAATACCCAAATGCTCTCATGACATGGATATATAAATTTAATACGTTAAACACATTGTACTCATACATGTGAGGAATACAGATGAATGATACCTACACAATCTTGCGTAACACAGAGAAGCAATCAGATTCATCATACGAAGGGATAGCTACTAGGAACAATTATGTATGAAATCTAATGAAAAGGACTCAGTTCAGTGGGTGCACATTCGTGTAGCTTTCGAGAACGTGTTCGAACGGTAAAAAGAAGGTTTGCGTTCGTATAGCATTCGAGAACGCGTTCGAACGGAGCCAGACCTGATGCATGATAAACTAAGAAAATGCGTGTGCGTTCGCGTAGCGTTTGAGAACGCGTACGAACGGTAAACAGAAGGTTCACGTTCGTATGGCGTTCGAGAACGCGTTCGAACGGAACCAGACCTGATGCATGATTAAACTAAGAAAATGCGTGCGCGTTTGCGTAGCATTTGAGAACGCGTTCGAACGGTAAATAGAAAGTTCACGTTCGTGTGGCGTTCGAGAACGCGTTCGAACGGAACCAGACCTGATGCATAATGAAACTAAGAAAATACGTGCGCGTTCGCGTAGCGTTTGAGGATGCGTTCGAACGGTAAACAGAAGGTTCACGTTCGTGTGGCGTTCGAGAACACGTTCGAACGGAACCAGACCTGATGCATGCAACACAATCATAGACAAACAAATCCACGATGTGGGACCTCACGTATCCGATTGAACTCATCTCGCATCCAATCGAGTATACACCAATCAGCGCGGTAAAGCATCGTGGTAAAGGGTTTTAACCCCTCCAAATAGGGGACCTTTCATCGCACTTACTAAGCCCATGTGCGCAATTGAATCATGCATACAAAGAATTAAAAAAACAATACAAACTTAGTATGCCCGATTGAACTTATCTTGCATTCAACCGAACACACATCAACCGCGGCGCGGCAAAACATCGTGGTAAAGGATTTTAATCCCTCCAAATTGGGGACCTTTCATCGCACTTACTAAGCCCATGCGCTCGATTGAATCATGCATACAAAGAATTAAAAAAACAATAATATCAAACTTAGTATGTCCGATTGAACGTATCTTGCATTCAACGAAACACACATCAACCGGCGCGGCAAAGCATCGTGGTAAAGGATTTTAACCCCTCCAAGTAGGGGACCTTTCATCGCACTTACTAAGCCCATGCGCTCGATTGAATCACGCATACAAAAGTAACATGCAGAACTCAAATGACGACGAAAAAATAAATAAATCAAAACAATATAAGACAAAAGAAAACGTCATTTACTCAAGCGGTACGTGAAGTTGTATCCCGAGTACAGATCATACTACCGTCCATTCGGAATCGGCTATGAAATTTATGTCCGGGTTTCCATCCGATATACCGCGAGAGTTGACACATCTTTCGTTTTATTCCAAAGCCACAACATACCATATCTCATAATCCATGCATATTTATCTACTCAAGGTCCACAATATGCATTTCAACATAGCAATCGTGCAAGCAATATTCAATAAATAACAAAAATAAAACAGAAAATGAAGGTGGAAAATACCCTCAGGTCTAACCTTTTATGTCGACTTTCGAACTTGCGTTTCACGGCCGTCGGAAGGGCTATCACACCGCTACTTCTCCGGTTCACTGGTTTAGCGTCTTGGCTCACTATTTTTCTATTTTGCTTGCTGTTTGGCTCCGTTTTGCTGTTGTTTGGTCTCCAATTTGCTACTGTTTCCTCTGTATTTTCTGCTCACTGTTCAGGTCGCTGTTTTGACGTTTCCACGAACTGTTTCGAGTGTTTTTTTTATGGGTTTTTAGTGCAGTCTTGTGTGATTATTTTAAGGATTATAAATGCAGTTTTTATATTACTGTTTTGAGGATTTTAGGGATTATTTTAAGAGGATTTGGCTGCTGTTTTGGGGTGATTCGGGCTGCGTTTTGGCGTGTTTTAGGAGGTGTAGGGGCTTCTGTTTTCTGTGGAAATGGGCTGCTGTTTGGGGGTGTATTTTCGGTGATGTGTGGAGGTTTAGGGGGTGCTGTTTTCGGTTGTGGAGTGGGGGAGATGAAGAGAATTATTTGTGTTTTTCTTCTTGCTATTGCCGTGAGTGGCTAGGGCTCTTGCTGTTGTGATTTTCGTGTAAGTCTTGTGTATGAGCTAGGGGAGTGCATGTCTTGGTTATGGGTTGCTTATATAGAGAAAGGTTAGGGCTACTCCTTGTCTCACAAGGAAGGGATTTTGGCATTAAAAGGAGGATTTGATTTGGTATTCAACAAGGAAATGATTAGATTGATGGGGGACAAATCTTGACTAGATTAGGAATACAAAATATTTAATTTGTTATGATTGATTTTAATTAGGCATGATATTTGTTAAGTTTGGTATATAATATATTTGATTTATATTTATTAGGCATGCAATTTCTTTAATTTGTGTAAGTATTTTTATTATTTTGGTAGGTGATTATTTAGATTTTATTTGTTTTATTTAATTTGGTATATGACTTAATTAATTATTTTATTTAACTACATTATCTAATTAATATTTAACTTAATATTTAATTTAATTTGGGTGTGTTTTAAGTGGGCTTGGGCTAGGCTAGGGTGCATGAGGCTAATAGCAAAACTAGAAATGCCGATACCGTTCGAACGCCAATTCGAACGCGACACGAACGCCCGCAATCTGCCTGACGTTCGAACACGTTTAAGAACACAGCACGAACGGAAACAGTGAACACATGAAACGACTTTGATATCATACTCATCCTGAATTTCCCCTTCCGACGTCCGTTCCCGCGGCTTCCGTGACTTAAAAGGTAGTGCCTCCAACTGAGACTCATCATCGGGTTTCACATGCAAAAATGCAATGCCAACAGTCGCTCCCACTTTGATGGGACTTGTGCAGTGTGTGACTTTGAACAATCCTATAAAAGTTATGCAATGCATTTTCACTTACCTGGCTCGTCTGCTGCCCGTCGAGCTGAGTTGGTGCTGCGGTGGACCTCGATCCTGGGACGCATCCCACTAACTGCACCTGATAACGGGGGCACCTCGACCCAATACCGCTGACAATAGGGACCTCGCCCTCAAACTGATGATGTAGTGGGCACCTCGACCCTGGGACGCATCCCGGAACTACAACCGACAACGGGGGCGCCTCGACCCTGGGTACCTCGACCCAACACCGCTGAAATAGGGACCTCACCCTCAACTGATGATGTAGTGGGCACCTCGACCCTGGGACGCATCCCGGAACTACAACCGACAACGGGGGCACCTCGAACCCTGGGCACCTCGACCCACACCGCTGACATATAGGAGACTCGCCCTCAAACCGATGATGTAGTGGGCACCTCGACCCTGGGACGCATCCCAGAACTACACCGACAACGGACAACGGGGGCACCTCGACCCGGGCAACACGACCCACACCGCTGACAATATGGACCTCGCCCTCAAACTGATACTAATGTGGGCCTCACCCCAAACTGTCGCTGATGTGGGCCTCGCCCCTAGACTGATACTGATGTGGGCCTCGCCCCTTGGGACTCATCCCCAAAACTGAAACCGCGTTGACGCTGTTGACTCATTTTTACCGCTTTCTCTTTTCTTCGAACCTGCGAACACAAAATAAAAACAAACACGGAAAGAATGCAATGTTACGTGTATGCATGAATGATTTTCCTACTCCGTTGGGTTAGGTCTTCTGCCAATTCCTTTGGTGACTGCTCGGTCTTTTTTCCTCAGGCAAAGTACTGCTTCAATCTGTCCATATTGATCGACTCGGTGAACTCGTTTCCTTCCAAGTCTGATAACCTCACTGCCCCATTTCCCATTACCTTCTGCACTATGTAAGGCCCTTCCCAGTTAGGCCTGAATTTTCCTCTCGGGTCTGTCATCGACGGCCTCGACTGCTTAAGTACCAAATCACCCTTTCTGATCTTGGTGGGATGTACTTTCTTGTTGAATGCTCGGGCTAGTCTCTTCTGATACAACTGCATGTGATACAAAGACTTCGTTCTCCTCTCATCCAGCAGTGTTAACTGATCAAACCTCAGTGCGGCCCATTCTTGTTCCGGTAACTCTGCCTCTGCTAAAACCCTCATAGACTGTATTTCCACTTCCACTAGTAACACTGCTTCCATTCCATAGACCAAAGAGTAAGGCGTGGCCCCTGTTGCCATTCTTACTGACGTTCTGTACCCCCACAAAGCATACAGTAATTTCTCGGCCCAATCTCTGTAATTTCCTGTCATCTTGGCTAAAATCGTCTTTATAGTCTTGTTGGCTACCTCAACTGCCCCATTTGCCTGCGGCCTGTATGGTGATGACTTGTGGTGGCCTATCTCATACCTCTGTAACATTGCCTTCGTCTCTCCTTGAAACTGAACTCCGTTGTTTGTCACTACATGATGCGGCATACCATACCGACAAATGAGGTTCCGAGCTATAAACTTTGCCATCTGTTTTGCTGTAACATTGCGGAATGATTCGGCTTCCACCCACTTCGAGAGGTAATCTACGACCACTACTATGAAACGATGCCCATTCGAGCATTTGGTCGAATTTCTCCAATCATATCAATTCCCCATGCTGAGAAAGGCCACGGCTCTGACAACCCGTGCAATTCTGTGTGTGGTAAGTGACTCAAATTACCGTGTGCTTGACAGTCATGACAGTGCTTTACCATCTTCGCGCAGTCTGTTTCCATGGTTGACCAATAAAAACCTTGTCTCACTATCTTTCGGGACAGATTCAACCCGTTCATGTGCGGACCACATACCCCGGCGTGTATTTCTTCCATTACATGCTGAGCTTCTTCCTTTCTCAAACACTTCAACTGAATACCGTTTGCTTGCCTCTTGTACAGTTCCCCTTTCAAAATCACATACCGGGAAGCTAACTTCTGAATAGCTATTCTGTCTTTTCTACATGCCCCTTCCGGGAGTTCACCATGTTCCAGATACCTCTGAATGTCATAATACCAAGGTTTACCATCGTCGACCTCAACTTCCAGAATTCTTCTATCTCATAAACAAGTCTGCTCGCTGTTGTCAGTATCAACGGTCTCATCACTAACTTTTCTGGATTTTCCCAAGTTGCTGCAAGTGTAGCCAATGCATCTGCCATCTGATTCTCTCTCTCGGTAAGTGCTGAACTTACACTCGGGGATAACCTGTGCAACAACTTTCTGAGGTGAAAAAGGTAAGGTTTCAACCGTTCTTCTTTCAATTCCCATTCTCCTCGCATCTGCTGGACCACCAACATAGAATCTCCGTAGACTTCCACACTCCCGGCCTTCAAGGCTATCAATACTGTCAAACGAAAGCACATGCTTCATACTCGGCCATGTTGTTAGTCACTCTGAATGTCAACCTCTTGGCCAAAGGCAAAGTCTCTCCCTTGGGGGTCACTATCACGATCCCAATTCCGGCTCCCTTGTAATTCACTGCTCCATCAAAATACATCTTCCATCTCTGGACTGTTATTGCTTGGATCTCTTCATCTGGAAATTCAAACTTATACTGATCCCCCTCAACGGGTTGCATTGCCAGAAACTCTGCTACTGCTCGCCCTTTGATCACTTTGGAGGTGAGATACTAAATGTCAAACTCTGTCAGCAATACCAACCATCTGCCCAATTTTCCCACTAGTGAAGGCACCGAATGAAGATATTTCAGAGGATTTTCCTTGGCCACTATCTGGATCTTGTATGACTGGAAATAATACCGCAATTTTCTGGAAGCCCATACCACTGCAAGACAGATCTGCTCAACTTCCTGATATCGAGCCTCATACGGGAGCATCTTCTTACTCAGATAATAGACTGCATGTTCTACCCCTGTCTCATCTGTCTGTACCATCATTGCCCCCAGTGCTTCTGATTCTATAGCCAAATACAATATCAAAGGCCTGCCCGGTCTCGGAGGCTTCAATATAAGAGGCTTTACCAAGTACTCTCTGATCTTGTCGAAGGCTGTCTGACACTGCTCATTCCATCTCACTGGCTGATCTTTTCTCAATAGTTTGAAGATTGGCTCACATACTGATGTCAACTTGGCAATGAACCGACTGATGTACTGAATCTTTCCCAAAAATGCTCTGACTTCTTTTTCTGTCTTCGGTGCAGGCATTTCTGTGATTGCCTTGATCTTCTCGGAGTCTACCTCTATTCCGCCCATTCCCACTGGATGACTAAGAAATTTCCCTGATGTCACCCCAAACACACATTTCTTGGGATTAAGCCGTAGGTTGTATCTGTTAACTCTCTGAAGGAACCTTTCCAGTGCTTCAATATGCCCAACTCTTTCTCTGATTTCACCATCATGTCATCCACATACACCTCAATCTCTTTGTGCATCAAGTCATGGAAAAGTGTAGTGGCCATCCGCTGATAGGTAGCCCCCGCATTCTTAAGCCCAAATGGCATAACCTTGTAACAATAAGTACCCCACTCAGTAACAAATACAGTCTTGTGTTTGTCTTCCTCGGCCATGAGAACCTGATTGTAACCTGAAAACCCATCTGCAAATGAATACATAGCAGATAAAGCCGCACTATCAACCAAAACATCTATATGCGGCAGAGGAAAATCATCCTTCGGACAAGCCTTGTTGTGATCTCTGTAGTCTACACACATTCTGACCTTTCCGTCTTTCTTTGGCACCGGTACTATATTAGCCAACCATTCAGGATACTTTACTACTTCTAGGAACCCCACATCTATCTATTTCTTAACTTCCTCTCTGACCTTCTCAGCACATTCTGGTCTCATCCGTCGGAGTTTCTGTTTTACTGGCCTCATATTCGGATAAGTTGGTATCGTTGTTTGGGCAATGTTTCTGTCTACCCCAGGCATGTCCTCATAGGACCAAGAAAACACTTTGGCATATCTGACCAACACTTCTTCTAGTTTCTCCCTCTCTTCAGAGGTAACTTCACTTGCAATCAGAATTTCTTTGGGGTTCTCAAGTGTACCCAAGTTAAATGCAGTAGTTCTGGCCGAACTGATATCAAATATGCTTGATTCGTGCAGAGTAAATGGAAATGACTCAGGCAAGTAAGCAAAAGAAAGGTCTTTATTATTGGATAATGCGGAAGTACATTCAAACAAATCAGGAAGGTAAATGTCTTCATCATCTATAGACACTTCTTCCTCTGCAATCAGGTCTTCCTCATTTTTCATCCTCTCCCAGAGTCAGGCTCTCCAACTTCATTAGTTCCTCCTCCCAATTCTCTTCTTCTTCTTCACAATTTCTTCACTATCAGCTTCTTACCCAACATATCCTGGAAGATCTCAAACACAGGTACCAAAATTCCATTAACTTCCACAGGTTCAGGCTCCCCTTGATATCCTGAAGCTTTCACAAAACATTCCATCAGTTTCAGGCCTTTTTTCTTGACTTTTGTCTTTTCTTCATCAGACTTGTACCCCAAACCCTTCCGAGTAGTATGTCCTCTGAAATCTGGTAATTTTGAACCTTTACCCGGCTCAAACTTTATCTTTTTTCATGATCCTAGCTACCCTAGGATCCATCCATTCCTCAAAAGCAGCTGACACCTAAAACCTCGTGAAAGGTTGTATCTCCAAGGCAGTCACGACATTATCTAACTCAGCCCGGATAGTAACAACTTCTCCCTCATACAGGAACTTGATCATCTGATGTAAAGTGGAAGGCACGCCCCAAGTTTGTGAAACCAAGGCCTTCCCAACAATAAGGCGAAAGTAGCGGGATGTCCAGTACTGTGAACTCAACCTCATCTTCAATCGTCCTACCTTGACCATAGCCACAAAGGTACCCTCAACTCCCATTTTACTATCATCATAAGCCTTAATAGTCATACTGGATGGGTCCAAGTCTGTTGCTTTCATACCCAATCTTGCCAGAATTTTCAGCGGGCACACATTGATGGACGAACCGTCATCCACCATCACACATGAAGTTCTCTTGCCCCTCACCTCGGCCCTGATAAATATAGGCCTGTTATGGTTTCTCCCCTCTGCTGGGAGTTCATCCTCAGAAAAAGATATATGTAAAGCTTCTTTCTGAACCGACCCAACAAACATTGCGGGGTTGGCTTCTTCCGGTACCACAATCTTGCTCAAGCCTCAACCATGGCTTGCCTATGCTCCCGAATGGCACATAACAGTTCCCAGATACTCACTTGTGCTCTAGTCTTCCTCAATTGCCTCAGCACTAAATCCCCCTCAGTATTTTCTGCAGTCTCAGCCACTTCTCTACCATATGTCAAAACTTCTTACCCTTATCTGCCATATCATTGTAAAAACGACCACTGCGCGTCATTCCCCTTACTTCTTCCTCGTCACTGCTAGAGAAATCAAGCCAATTTTTTCCCCTGCTCAGTCTCATCTTCACTAGTACTATCCCAGATTCCCAGGCAAAAGGCTTGAGGGTGAAAGGATTTTAGGACAAGGTTTTCTGGGAGGCAGAATTGATCATATAGGCTGGTTGTGGTACGGCACGGTAATTGGGTAGGGGTTTCTGTGTGTGTCAGCTGTTCTGTTTCTGGGTCAGGTATTTTCTTGGAGTCTATCAGGTCTTGGATTTCGTAGCGGAGTCGGGCACAATTGTTAGTGTCATGGCCCTTTTTTTGGTGAAAGTGACAGTAAAGACTTAGGTTATAATGTGATGGTAGGGGATTGGGTAATGGTTTGGCTTCCAAGGGTTTTAAGAGCCCTTACCTCTTCAGTTTCTCTAGCACCTTCGATAGGGGTATTCCCAAGTTGGAAAATCTCTGATTCCGGATAGCGGCAATCTCAGCAGAAACGGGCTTTGTTCCCGATGTTCCCCCAATGGGCCTCCTGTTCAGACATAGAATTTTCTATTCTCGGCCTCTTCTCCTCAATATCCATGACAGTTTCCCTCAACTGCCGAAAGTTTGCAATCAGAGGTCATCCTCCTCAACTTGCTGTATGTAAATGGAGGGCTTGGTGCCCTTGATAATCATCTTAATCTGATCCTTCTCTGAAGGCCAAGTCTGCATCTTCAACAACTGACCCCTCCACGGTCCACATACTCCTTAAAACTCTCCTCCGACTTCTGCTTACATTCTCTAGATCACGGAGTGACAGATCGATCTCTAGGTCAGTGACATACTGCTTCAGGAAGGCATCAGCCAACTCCCTCCAATCTTCCTTCACTTTCTTCTCCAAACTGTGGTACCATACCACGGGAGCTACCTCGAGCGACATTCCAAACATTTTCTGCACTTGGCGCTGAGATAAGCCAACTGAACTCATGACTGATACAAACTGCCGGAGATACACCTTGGATCCCCATTTCCGTTAAACTTAGCCATGTCAGACATCTTGAACTGTGCCGACAACTGTTCCTCGAAAGTCAGTGTGTCATAATCCAGCAAGTCCCCATTCTTACCCCTCATCTTGCGGGTAACTGACTCAACCTGATCCCGAAGTTTCTGTAACTTTGCCTGAGACCCAGATACCCTGCATGCTGCATACTCTGCCATATCATCATCAAAAGTGGGGATATCATCCCCCAATCTGTTCGGAGATTCCTCTTGCCTCACATCCCGGAATTAACCCCGGCACGAGACCCAGCTATACCAGCTATAGCAAGTAGTCAAAGCTTGCAACTGTTCAGTGACCTTGGCAAGACCGTTCTCTAACTGATCCATACGGGATACCTCATTACCAGATTCACTCATGACTGTTACTATTCTTTTAATGAGCATTGTTCCTTCTCTAACCCAAACGGTATCTATGATGTCTTTTTGAGACATAGAGGGTGTTAACATGATATATGTATGCATGAGGTACATGAGATGCATGTAACATATATAACATACTACATCAACTAAAATTCTCAAAAAAATCGGTCCGTTATCATTTTAGAAACTTTTGGGCTAACTGTCACATGAGTGAACTCGTCCCAGTTTAAATGGCCCAACAAGTTCACATCTCATGGCAAGGAGCTCAACTAAATCCAAATGGTAATGTTCCAAACACAAGCATAAAGTGGCCCACCAAAACTTAGAAGCCTTTGGCCCGATCGTCATAAAATATGTTCTTGTCCCAATTTAAATGGCCCAACAAGCCCATATCCCATGAAAAATAGTCCAAATGGATCCAAACGGCGATGGTCCCAAACACAAACATAAAAGAAAGATAATGCAAACACAGAACAATAATTTCTATAGAATGGCCCATCAACATTTCAGAAGCTTTGGGTCCAATGGTCATAAGGTATGAACTCGCCCCAATTTAAATGGCCCAGCAAGTCCGCATTTCTGACAATGGTCCAATTGCATCCAAATGAGGATGGTCCACAAGCTCATACTCAAGGGAATAATTGTTACTTTAACCATAACAATCCCGGTCTATGGGTGGGTTCGTAGGAGTGTAGAAAAAGGCTCTCATCGGCGAAAGATGGCCCACAACATAGGTCTCCCCAATCAAGGGTTCGAGCGACCAAGTGAGCGCATTCTTTTTTATACACTAAGGTACGTGCCAATGAGCTATGGTGTGTGACTGACTGTCAAATGGATTTCCCGTTGTAGATTCCCCAGAGGGAAGGTGGAGCGAGGCTCACTTAAATACCCAAGCCTCTTAGGCTCTTATCGCTTGGTGTCAGGAATAAACAACGAGTCCTCCAAATTAGTCCATCATAATAGGCTACAAGTAGATGGCTATATAGGTGTCTTCACAGCTTTTCCTTCTAGAAAGGTAGTGAATGAAGGAAGACACCAAACCATTACCTAGCCTCAAAATGCCTTTGATTAAACCCCCATTTCATCCACTATAGACACGGTCAATTAAAACATAAATCCAAACATTACAAAAGACAATATTTCGGGGCCGATTCTCTATCCCCAGTGGAGTCGCCAGACTATGGGACACAGGAATCTGGAAGACGCATGCTGTCTCGGGCTCGCGGCCCGGTTGGGAGTACGGAGTAGCCACAAGGGACTAAACCGGAGAATAATAGAGTCGGCACCCGGTGTGAACCGGGAAAATGAGATTTAAGGCCGCACTCACCCCTCGCAAGGGAAAACCTCAAACCGTTGGGTTCGGAATGGTCCCTTACTTATGTCACTTGTAATGAAAGGATTTGTGTAATAATTTAATCAAGCTTAAGTAACACTTATTTCCAAGAGTATCATGCTTCTAAATCCATATGCACAAAAATAAAACTTACACCTGAATTTACATATATTTCACATCTAAGATTGCATGCTTGAAAATACATCAAAGTAGAGCAACGAACATACGACTTCATTGGCATATTGTATTCAAAAAAACACAAGCACATACATTAACCGCACAAGCACACATGTGAGTACTTTTCCAAGTGGTACGTGGAATTGTATCCCAAGTACAGACCGTACTACCGTCCATTCAGAATCGGCTACGGAATTTATGTCTGGGTTTCCATCCGATATACCACGAGAAATAATACTCAAATGCTATCATGACATGGATATATAAATTGTAATACGTTAAACACATTGTACTCATACATGTGAGGAATACAGATGAATGATACCTACACAATCTTGCGTAACACAGAGAAGCAATCAGATTCATCGTACGAAGGGATAGCTACTAGGAATAATTATGTATGAAATCTAATGAAAAGGACTCAGTTCAGTGGGTTCGCGTTCGAGAACGTATTCGAACGGTAAACAGAAGGTTCGCGTTCGTATAGCGTTCGAGAACACGTTCGAACGGAGCCAGACCTGATGAATGAAACACTAAGAAATACGTGTGCATTCTGTGTAGCGTTTGAGAACGCGTACGAACGGTAAACAGAAGGTTCACGTTCGTATGGCGTTCGAGAACGCGTTCGAACGGAACCAGACCTGATGCATAATGAAACTAAGAAAATGCGTGCGTATTCGCGGAGCGTTTGAGAATGCGTTCGAACGATAAACAGAAGGTTCACGTTCGTGTGGCGTTCGAGAACGCGTTCGAACCGAACCAGACCTGATGCATGCAACACAATCATAGACAAACAAATCCACAATGTGGGACCTCACGTATCCGATTGAACTCATCTCGCATCCAATCGAGTATACACCAATCGGCGCGGCAAAGAATCGTGGTAAAGGTTTTTAACCCCTCCAAATAGGGGACCTTTCATCGCACTTACTAAGCCCATGCGCTCAATTGAATCATGCATACAAAGAATTAAAAAACAATAATATCAAACTTAGTATGCCCGATTGAACTTATCTTGCATTCAACCGAACACACATCAACGGCGCGGCAAAAAATCGTGGTAAAGGATTTTAATCCCTCCAAATAGGGGACCTTTCATCGCACTTACTAAGCCCATGCGCTCGATTGAATCATGCATACAAAGAATTAAAAAAACAGTAATATCAAACTTATTATGCCCGATTGAACGTATCTTACATTCAACCGAACACACATCAACTGGCGCGGCAAAGCATCGTGGTAAAGGATTTTAACCCCTCCAAGTAGGGGACCTTTCATCGCACTTACTAAGCCCATGCGCTCGATTGAATCACACATAAAAAGTAACATGCAGAACTCAAATGATGAAAAATAAATAAATCAAAACAATATAAAACAAAATAAAGTGTCATTTACTCAAGCGGTACGTGGAGTTGTATCCCGAGTACAGATCATACTACCGTCCATTCGGAAGCGGCTATGAAATTATGTCCGGGTTTCCATCCGATATACCGTGAGAGTTGACACATCTTTCGTTTTATTCCAAAGCCACAACATACCATATCTCATAATCCATGCATATTTATCTACTCAAGGGCCACAACATGCATTTCAACATAGCAATCGTGCAAGCAATATTCAATAAATAACACAAATAAAAAAAAGAAATGAAGGTGGAAAATACCCTCAGGTCTAACTTTTTATGTCGACTTTCGAACTCGCGTTTCAAGGCCGTAGGAAGGGCTATCACACCGCTACTTCTCCGATTCACTGGTTTAGCGTCTTGGCTCACTGTTTTGCTGTTTTGCTTGCTGTTTGGCCTCCGATTTGCTGTTGTTTGGCCTCCGCTTTGCTACTGTTTCCTCTGTATTTTCTGCTCACTGTTCAGGTCGCTGTTTTGACGTTTCCATGGACTGTTTCGAGTGTTTTTTTTGTAGGTTTTTAGTGCAGTCTTGTGTGATTATTTTAAGGATTATAAATGAGTTTTTATGTTACTGTTTTGAGGATTTTAGGGACTGTTTTAAGAGGATTTGGCTGCTGTTTTGGGGGTGATTCGGGCTGCTGTTTTGGCGTGTTTTAGGAGGTGTAGGGGCTTCTATTTTCGGTGGAAATGGGCTGCTGTTTGGAGGTGTATTTTCGGTGATGTGTGGAGGTTTAGAGGGTGCTGTTTTTGGTTGTGGAGTGGGGGAGATGAAGAGAATTATTCGTGAGTGGCTAGGGCTCTTAGTGTTGTGATTTTCGTGTAAGTCTTGTGTATGAGCTAGGGGAGTGCATGTCTTGGTTAGAGGTTGCTTATATAGAGAAGGTGAGGGCTACTCCTTGTCTCACAAGGAAGGGATTTGGCATTAAAATGAGGATTTGATTTGGTATTCAACAAGGAAAGGATTAGATTGAGGGGGGACAAATCTGGCTAGATTAGAGGAATACAAAATATTTAATTTGTTATGATTGATTTTAATTAGGCATAATATTTGTTAAGTTTGGTATATAATATATTTGATTTATATTTATTAGGCATGCAATTTCTTTAATTTGTGTAAGTATTTATTATTTTGGTAGGTGATTATTTAGATTTTATTTGTTTTATTTAATTGGTATATGACTTAATTAATTATTTTATTTAATTACATTATCTAATTAATATTGAACTTAATATTTAATTATTTGGGTGTGTTTTTAAGTGGGCTTGGGCTAGGCTAGGGTGCATGAGGCTAACAGCAAAACCAGAAATGTCGATACCGTTCGAACGCCAATTCGAACGCGACACGAACTCCCACAATCTGCCTGACGTTCGAACGCATTTAAGAACGCAGCACGAACGGAAACAGTGAACACATGAAACGACTTTGATAGCATACTCATCCTGAATTTCCCCTTCCGACGTCCGTTTCCCGCGGTTTCCGTGACTTAAAAGGTAGTGCCTCCAACTGAGACTCATCATCGGGTTTCACATGCAAAAATGCAATGCCTACAGAAACACAGGGGTTTTGTCTATAAAAATGATATGAGTTATGCAGTGCTGATGTGTATAATGGTCTTTATATTTTGAATATAAATCAATCTCAAACATATAATGTAACAAACAAAAGGCTTAAATTAAAGAACAAATATGAAACTTATATGTGGCATTGTCGTCTGGGACACATTAACAAGACTCACATATCCACACTTTGAAAAGTGGGTACTTGGACTGATTTGATCCAAATTCATATGACGTCTGCGAATCTTGTTTATTAGGAAAAATGCCTAAAACACCCTTTAGCGGTAAAGGTGCACGTGCCACCGAACTGTTAGCCCTTGTTTATAGTGACGTATGTGGGCCCATGTCTAGCCAGGCTAGAGGTGGATATGAATACTTCATAACCTTTACGGATGATGCATCATGTTATGGTTATGTGTATCTTATGAGACACAAGTCTGAAACCTTTGAGAAATTCAAAGAGTTTCGACACGAAGTAGAAAAACAGACCGTCAAAAGTATTAAGACATTACGGTTGGACCGTGGTGGAGAATACTTGAGCAATGAGTTTTTTGATTACTTGAAAGAGTATGGTATTCTTGATGGACAGTTATGACCCATAGCATCACTATTTGTACAGATCATGGTATTGTTGTACAAATTAACTATGTGACAAAGGGAATTGCTCTTTTATCATTTGTAATTAGATTACCAAGATGTTTAAATGATAGAAGGTCCATATGATTAGTTCTGGATTGAGATGATATGAGACAGTATCAATCCACGAAGGTTTAATCATTAAATATCCCTAGTCGTAGTATTATCAAGATTGGACATCGATAATGCGGAATAGACTAGTATTACACTTGTGCACGTTGTGGGAGCATAACGACATAGTTCTATATATTTAGGTATATGATACTCATGCAAGTGTAATAGGAGGTTGTGTTTACCGATGGTACGGAAACAGCTTCGCTCTGGATAGACCCCTCGGAATTCCATTGGTAGTATGACTATGTGTCTATGGAAGTCCGAATCAGGGTAGGTGTATTTGGTCTTAACCTGAGACTTGCACCGCTAATACTTACGACAATCAATATACTTTGGTTTTAGTCGTCCAGGGCTTTAACAGGTTCTGTGTACACCTCTTCTGGGTATATTGAGAATCGTAGTGTATTGGGTGTGATGTCAAGACGGAAGTATCACTCCAGTCATAGTGGAGATGATGATCACGTAGGATACAGAACTGGTTCTCTTATATGTTGCAGCTATCGGGATATTATAACTAGGTCATGTTTATTTGATTATAGAGACTAGTTACCAGAGATCCGATATGTGCTTCGTACGGGGCAGATACATTTCCAACCTTAGGCCTTGCACGTGACATCCAATACTGGATCGTAATAGGCAATGCTACGTATACTACGCCTGATATAGATCACATATTCCAGTAAGAATATTTCTGGAGAATTGGGTAGGCACGGTGCTTTGCTAGAAGCCAACCATGTCTTGTAAATTAGTAAAAATGTAGTACTAGGTACGTACGTGTTCGGATAGTCCGACGACCGGATTTACTGCCAACATATCCGGGGATCTCATGGGTCGCTTCCCGAAGATTCACCGATGACGTATGACTCGCACTTTATTAATTTGAGATTAATTAGATGAGAGAGAAAATTAATCTGGGATTAATTACAGAGATATTTTATATGGGATAAATATCATTTAAAGAGAGAGAATGATTAATTTAGAATTAATCGATAAAATAATATATTCGATAAATTATACGAAATTTGATTTTGACGCGGAATTGAAATTAGATTTTAATTCGGCGAACGGGTTAATTTAAAATTAATTCGTTAGCGACGTGAATAGTTATTTTGCTAGGCATAATTATTTAATTAAATTAGATTTAATTACGTCGCAATGGAAAATTAGTTAATTCGGAAATAGCGAACCCGAGCCCGGGAGTGTTTGCGGGCCCGCTCGTATTTCGAATCGAGTGGGGCCCACAAGTCACATCAAGCGTCAAATCACTAGTCAATCGATTGATGTGATGTCTAACCACTTTGAGTGATGTGACAACATGTCACTATTGATTGATGGTGGTAGTTGGAAGGCATTAATTGTTTTTTGCCTTTGACTTTTTTGAAAATGAAAAATTGTATATGTTTAATTGATTTTGGAAATCAATTAACTAATACACAACACATTTTTCTCTCTTCTCTCTTCTCTCCCTCACGCCCAAGGGGCATTTTTCTTCTTCATTTTCTGGTTTTGCCGAGAACAAAGGAGAAGCAAGGAAAGATTTGCGACAAATTTTTCCGGAGTGCTAGCACACATTCGGGGTCTTGCAAAGGTGATAGGGAAACCAAATTGTGAGCTTGGAATCACTATTCGACAGCTTGGAGCTTAGACCGAAAATGGAGCACAAAATGAGCCTAAAGCAGAGAACCTTGGAGGACCAAAGCTGGAAGATTTTTATTATTCCTCACGTCGCAAAAGCCGATCGTTGTAAGTATGATTCCGCCATACTTTTACGAGTATTCACATATATGTTTCATTGCTTGAAATCGATCCCAGGACTATAGTAGAAACCCAACAATTCTTTCACAGTGGACTCATCCCGGAACACCGCAATTAAACGGTGTGTCTGAACGGAGAAACCGAACTTTGTTTGACATGGTAAGGTCTATGATGAGTCGCACTAAGCTACCAATTTCCTTATGGGATATGCATTGAACAGTGCAATACTTATTTTGAATAAGGTTCCGTCAAAGTATGTTCAACAGACTCCGTATGAGATATAGACAGGAAAGAAACCGGGTTTCTCATTCCTAAAAATTTGGGGTTGCTGTGCATATGTTAAATGTTTGGATGGTACCAAACTTAAACCCAAATCGGATAAATGTCTAGTTGTAGGTTATCCTAGGGAAACCAAAGGATATTACTTATACAACCCACAAGAGAACAAAGTATTTATTGCTCTACATGTGGTTTTCCTCGAAAAGGAATTCCTAAATGCAGTGGATAGTGGGAGGAAAGTAGAACTCGATGAAAATCGGAGTGATACTATTCCTGGCATCGATTCCTTAACAGAACATTAACAGTTCATCAGTGATGAGACTGTACCACAATCTTCAAATACACAAGAACCGCGTAGGTCGGAGAGAGTCAGAAAATAACCTGAGAGGTATGGGTTTCTGATCTCACCTCATGTGGATATAAATCTTATTAGAGGAAGACGAACAGACTATGTATGATGAAGCGATACAAGGTATCAACTCCAGTTTATGGCAAGATGCCATGAAATCCGAAATGGATTCCATGAGCACCAACCAAGTTTGGACACTGGTTGATGCACCAGAAGGCGTAAAGCCTATTGGCAACATACAAACGTACAAAGCTAGGTTTGTATCGAAAGGGTATCGTCAACGACATGGTGTCGATTACGATGAAATTTTTTCACCTGTTGCCATGATTAAATCCATTCGGATAATGCTTGCTATTGCTGCATATTTCGATTACGAAATATGGCAGATGGACGTCAAAACCGTTTTTCTTAACGGAAACCTTTTGGAGGATATTTATATGCAACAGCCTGACGGTTTTGTCATTCCAAAACATGCAGAAAAGGTTTGCAAGTTAAATTGATCCATTTATGGATTGAAGCAAACATCGCGTTCTTGGAACCAACATTTTGATGAGATCATAAAAGAATATGATTTCGTTCAAAACGATGATGATCCTTGTGTATATAAGAAGGTTAGTGGGAGCGCACTGACATTCATTGTCCTTTACGTTCATGATGTATTACTTATTGGCAATGACATTCCCATGCTACAATCGGTGAAAGCTTGGATTTCATTAAAATTCTCCATGAAAGATCTAGGAGAAGCAGCCTTTATTCTGGGAATAAAGATCTACCATGATAGATCTAGAAAGCTGCTTGGACTCTCTCAGAGCACGTACATTGACAAAGTATTGAAGAGATTCAACATGGAACAGTCTAAGAGGGGACTATTGCCAGTGTCACATGGTGTCACTCTATCTAAGGACATGTGTCCTAAAACTGAGATGAGAGAGACAACATGAGTCAGATCCCATTCGCTTCTACAGTCGGATCGATCATGTATTCCATGATATGTACGCGACCTGACGTCTCATATACTTTGAGCATGTGTAGTCGCTATCAGGCCGATCCAGGTGATGGTCGCTAGGTTGCGGTTAAAAGCATCCTTAAGTATCTTTGACGAACTAGGGATGCGTTCTTAATCTATGGAGATGGACAACTTGAGGTAACTGGGTTTACCGACGCAAGTTTCCAAACCGATAAAGATGACTGTAAGTGTAGGACACAGAAATTAGCGACGCTGTTCCAGGCTCGAGGCCTGTTGGGAGTACGGAATAGCCCGCAGGGGAACTAAACGGAGAAATAACATGGAGTCGCCACCCGGTGTGAACCGGGACAAAGATTTAAGGCCGTACTCACCCCTCGCAAGGGAAGACCTAAAACCTGTTGGGTTCGGAATGGTCCCTTACTTATGCCACTTGTAATGATGTGATTTATGAAATATCTTAACCGAATCTACGCAACATGCTCTAGAACAACCTATATCTAAGTCTCTGCATGTATAATAATAATAATAATGAAACCTATATCTAAGTTCGCATACTTCAAATAAGTTGTCATAATAGAAAACACGCGAGAACATACAATCATCACACAAGCATGCTCAATTATCTAATGCGGAAAATAAATAAGAATCTAAATTTAAATATAATTAAATCCCTAATATGAAAACAACCTAATCATGCATAAGAAAGAAATTTCTACGACTCTAAATCATGCTTAAGATAAATAACGTGCTAACAACCTATTCATGCTCGAATATAATGTTGGATGAATGAAAAATGTGTATCTCTCAAGCGGTACGTGGCGTTGTATCCGAGTACAACCCGCAAATACCGTCCATTCGGATTCGGCTATGTGAAATTTACGTCCGGGTTTCCATCCGATATACCACAAAAGGGAACACACATTCCAATCATCCAAATTCACATCATGGCTCAACAAAAAAACCTCATGCGATAATATTAAAATAAATAATAATCAATGAAAGGTAATAAATAAAGAAGGTGCCCTCAGGTCAACCTCTTTTTTCGTCGTCTCGAAAGCGCGTTACACGGCCGTGGAAGGGTTGATGTTCCGCAACTTTTCTGGTTCACTAATCCAATGTTTTCCTCGCTGTTCGCTGCTGTTGTTCACTTCGTTTCGCTGCTGTTTGTGTGTATTTTCTTGTCACTGTTTTTTGGTAATTAGGGACTGTTTTGGCGGTTTTTTGAGGGGTATTGGGCTGTGTTTGGGTGCAGTTTTGGGACGATTTCTGGGCAGTTTTGTGGGGTATTTTCACGACGGAACACTGGCAGTTTCTTGGGGTATAATGGGCATGCGATAATTTGGGCAGTGCAGGGGCTGTTCGGTGTGCCAGTGAGGCAGTGATATGCGGCAATTTTGGGGGGTTTATGGTGGATGCAGTTATTTGAGCAGTGAGGGGGTTGCTTAGGGTGCGGTTTCAGGCAGTGAAATAAAACGGCTAAACTGGGCAGTGAGGGGGGCGTTGTGAACTGGGCAGTGAAGGGGTGGCTGAACTGGGGTTCTTGGTCTGTGATTGCTATTTGTGGCTACGTGAATGGTTTGTGAAGGTTGAAGGTTTGCTTGTGCGTTAGTGGGGTGAAGAGTTTTATGTCGATGTGGGATTTGTTGCTGTTTGTTTATTTCCTCAATTCGGTCGGTGTGTGAGGGGCGTGACGTGAGGGCTGCTCTTTGGTCTCTTGTCGGTAGTTTTTGGCTTTCTTTGATTACTTGGCTTGTCGGTAGTTTTCTGACCTTATGGGTTATTTTTGTGTGTTACGTGAAGGGCTTATCGAGGGGAGAGAGAAGGATGGAAGAGAGAAATGCAGGTCTAGGAACGTGAGGTGTTGGCTGTTTTGTGGCGAGTGATAGTGTGCTCTCATGTGAGTTCGTGCGTTTGTGAGTGAAGGGCTGTAGGTTCGTGTGAAGAGAGGACAACCTGCATGTGTTTCGGCTATGAAGATGAGAGAATTAAGGGACCAGAGAGAGGAGGGAAAGCCGTGTGATTAGGGTTTCACTAGGAAGGGTATTGAGTGAGGGTTGAGGAGATAGGGCTTGCATAAGGGTTAAGAGAGAGAACTGCGTTAGGGTTGAGGGAAGAGAGGGCTAGGGTTTACTGGCTTCATGCCGAGAGAGTTCAAGGGAGAGTAGAATTATTCTCTTTGTTTAGGGTTTGAGAAGAGAAAGGAGGGAGTAGGGGCGTGAGGGCCAGGTATTTTCTTTATCTTTTTTTGTGACATTGAGCTAGGGGTGGTTTTAGAGGGCTGGTTTTAGAGGGCTGGTGCGTGGGGTGTGCTGCGTGGCTGGATGAAGGCTATGACGTGAACTGAGTGTGTGATGCGTGAAGGGTGTTGCTGGATTAGGGGCTTGCGTTAGTGGTTGTGGAGTGGAGGGCTGTCGTCTTTGTTAGTTTGTGCTGAAGGCTGTGACGAGTGGAGGGGCAGGGTGGGTAGGGCTGTGAAGTGTGTTTCTTAGTGGGGCCTTTTGGCTTGTGGTGGAAGGGCTGAACGTGAGGTTATTTTATTCGGTTGAAGGGGGCAGTTTGAGCGTGAGGAGGAGAGGGAGTTGAGTCTATTAGGGTTTCTTGTTTTTGTGTTTTCTTAGTCAAGGCCGAGTGAGAGAGAGCTTTTAGGGTTTGGTTATGTGCTATTTTTATAGTGAGAGGGTAGGGGATTAGGGTTTGCATGGATGTTGTTTGAATAAGGAATTAAATCAATTAAAAAAAGGATGGATTTTATTTAGTTTATTAAAGGAAACGATATTTGTATTTTAGGTGGGTAAATATATTAAATTTGGTGAGTGAATTATTTAAATTAGGAATGGATTTATTTTAATTTTGGAATTTAATTTAATGAGATTAACTAATTGGATTTAGTTTAATTTAATTTCAATTTAATTGGTTTCAATTTAATTAGATTTAATTCGTTTTAATTTAATTGTGACATGTGTTTTAAATGTTTTAATTGTGATTTAATGGGCTTGGGCTAGTGTGTTGTTTTTAAATGGAGGCCCAACAAGCGAACCCGAAGTAATCCAGCGATAAAAATCTAACAAAATCCGATTCCCTTCCGACGTCCGTTTCCGCGACTTCCTCAACTTAAAAGGTAGTGTCTCCAAATGAGACTCATCATAAGGACTTATATGTAAAATGCCAGTGCCTACAGTCGCCCCCACTTTGATAGGGACTTGTGCAGTGTGTAACAGTGATAATCCTATCAAAGTTAGGCAATACATTGTTACTTACCTGGCTCGCCAGCTGCCACCTCGCTTGCTTGTTGCTTCAAACTGAGTTGATATGTGAGCTGCCACCTGACTTGCTTCAAACTCATTCCCGAACCCACCGAATGTGAGCTGTGCTGATGATGCAGTGGGCCCTCGACCCATGGGACGCATCGTGGAACTGCAACTGATGTGTGGGCTCTCAACCTTGGGACACATCCTAAAAGTGATGATGAATGAATTCCTGGCTCGCCAGCTGCCACTTGACTTGCCTTTTGTTTTGAACTGAGTTGATGATGCAGTGTGCCTCGGCCCTGGGACGCATCCCAATAACTGCAACTGATTACGGGGGCCTCGACCCTAGGACGCATCCTAATAACTAATGATGCAGTGGGCCTCGACCATGGGACGCATCCCAATAACTACAACCGACAACGGGGGCCTCGACCCTGAGACGCATCCCAATACCGCTGATAAAATGGGCCTCGACCCTGGGACGCATCCCAATACTAATGATGCAGTGCCGCCTCGACCCTAGGACGCATCCCAATAACTGCAACCGAAACGGGGGGCCTCGACCCTAGGACGATCCCAATACCGCTGACAAAATGGGCCTCGACCCTGGGACGCATCCCAAATACAATGATGCAGTGGTCATCGACTTTGGGACGCATCCCAACAACTACAACCGACAACGGGGGCCTCGACCCTGGGACGCATCCCGATACGCTAACAAATTGGGCCTTGACCCTGGGACGCATCCCAAATATAATGATGTAGTGGGCCTCGCCCCTAGGACGCATCCCAATAACTGCAACCGACAACGGGGGCCTCGACCCTGGGACACATCCCGATACCGCTGACAAAATCGGCCTCGACCCTTGGACGTATCCCAAATACTAATAATGCAATGGGCCTCGCTCCTGGAACGCATCCCAATAACTACAACCGACAATGGGGGCCTCGACCCTGGGACGCATCCCAATACCGCTGACAAAATGGGCCTCGACCCTGGGACGTATCCCAAATACTAATGATGCAGTGGGCCTCGACCCTGGGACGCATCCCAATAACCAATGATGCAGTGGGCCTCGACCCTGGGACGCATCCCAATACCGCTGACAAAATGGGCCTCGACCCTGAGATGCATCCCATAATTGAAACTGATGATGATGTGGGCCTCAACCCTGGGACACATCCCCAAACTGCTGATGATGATGTGGGCCTCAACCCTGGGACGCATCCCCAAACTGCTGATAATGATGTGGGCTTTAACCTTGGGAAGCATCCCCAAACTGCTGATAATGATGTGGGCCTCAACCCTGAGTGCCTTACCCAGCAAAGCTGATACTGATGGGATGTGTCTCCGTACCCAGAGTGTCATACCCGGCAAAGTTGATACTGATGCTAGTGTGGGCCTCCCCCCCAGAGTGCCATACCCGGCAAAACTGATACTGATGCTAATGTGGGCCTCGCCCCCAGAGTGCCATATCCGACAAAGTTGATACTGATATGGATGTGTCTCCGTATCCGGAGTGTCGCAGTAATATCTCCATACCCAGAGTGTCGTACCTGGCAAGCTAAACCCCATACCCGATGTGTCGCTATTGCGTCTCCATACCTAGAGTGCCGCAGTGATATCTCCATTCCCGGAGTGCCGTACCTGGCAAAACTGATACTGGTGTCTCCATACCCGGAGTACCATACCCGGAGTGTCGTACCTGGCGAAACTGATCTGATGTCTCCATACCCGGAGTGACGCACCTGGCAAAACTGATCTGATGTCTCCATACCGGAGTGTCGTACCTGGCAAACTGATCTGATGTCTCCATACCCGGAGTGCCGTACCTGGAAAAACTGTTCTGATGTCTCCATACCTGGAGTGTTGTACCTGGCAAAACTGTTCTGATGTCTCCATAGCCGGAAGGCCATAAGGCCATACCCGACAAAACAGATATTGATGATGATGTGGGCCTCGCCCCCAGATTGCCATACCTGACAAGATTGCTACTGATAATGACGTGGGCCTCGCCCCCAGATTGCCATACCCGACAAGACTACTACTGATGCTAATGTGGGCCTCGCCCCCAGATTGCCATACCCGGCAAGGCTGCTACTGATGCTAATGTGGGCCTCACCCCCAGATTGCCATACCCGACAAGACTGCTTACTGATGCTATGTGGGCCTCACCCCCAGATTGCCATACCCGACAAGACTGATACTGATAATGACGTGGGCCTCGCCTCTAGATTGCCATACCCGGCAAGGCTGCTTGCTACTGATAATGACGTGGTCCTCGCCCCTAGATTGCCATACCTGGCAAGACTGATACTGATGCTGATGTAATGGTTCATCCCGAACTGTGCTGTATGAGATTGTCTATTCCTGAACCGTTATTGTGAGGTGGTACATTCTCGAACCGTGCTCAATTCTCGAAGTGCCATCCCCGACTTGTTCATTCCCGAACCTTGTTCCATTCTCGGATTTCCATTTTCAGCCTGTTCATTCCCGAACTGTACTCCATTCTCGGAGTGCCATTCTCGGCTTGTTCATTCCCGAACTGTGTTCCATTCTTGGAGTGCCATTCTCGGCTTGTTCATTCTCGACCTTGCTCCATTCTCGGATTGCCATTCTTGGCTTGGTGAATCTTGCTCCATTCTCGGAGTGTCATTCTCGGCTTGTTCATAACGTGGGTCTCAACCTGGGATTCATTCTGAAAACTACTGGTGAAGTGGTCCTCGACCCTGGGATTCATTCCTGGAACTCTGATAATGTGGGCCTCGACCCTAGGATTCCTTCTCGGATTTATTCCAAAACTCTGACGATGTGGGCCTCGACCCTGGGATTCATTCCCCCAAGCTGCTGATAAAGTGGGCCTCGACCATGGGATTCATTCTTAGAACTCTGATAATGTGGGCCTCGACCCTGAGATTCATTCATAGATTCATTCCAAACTCTGATGATGTGGGCCTCGGCCCTAGGATTCATTTATGAAATCGATGATACAGTGTTGCTGCGACTGGTTGCCTTGCATTTTCCACTTTCTCATTTTTTATTCATTGAAACCTGTGAATACAAAACAAAACACAAAAAGAATGCAAGTGCGTTACGTGGTATGCATGTATGTATGAATGAATTCCTATTCTGTTGGGTTCGGTCTTCTGCCAGTTCTTCCTAGTGTCTTTTGCCTATAGCTGTCTTTGGTCGCCCCCTGGGCTTGCTTACAATTTCTTCCTGCTGGTTATTTTCTGGTGATTGTTCAACTTCTTTTATCTCATGGCTCGTTGTATCCCTGATTCACAAGGTGGTAGACTGTTCGTCCCCAAACTTGATTTAACTTTCTGCCTCTTCATTGTTTGCACTAGGCCAAGATGAACCACATGGGGGGGAGCCATTCCATTTCATCATATCTAACATGCTACGAAATAGTCCCAATAGTTATACATATCATTGTCCTCAAAGAATAATGCTCAGTAATGAAACCAGAGAACTTTCAAAACACCCAATGCAACTCAAATCCAAGTCTTGAATAAATGATCTAAGTCAGACTCAAAGGGGTGTGTGGCAAAAGGTTCTTTCACCGCTTAATCCTTAGGTAAGCTAACTCGATGATTTCGTTTCAAAAATCGGGATCGATGGGTCAAACCAACCTAGATATCTTAGTGTATGCTCTGCAATTTCTTTTTCGTGCTCAACGTGGTATGGTTTATCTTTCTTTTCCTTTGTCTCTCTTTTTCTTTTCATTTTGAACTTTATTTTTTTTCTCTTCATTTTTTTTTTATTTTTTTTTTCAACACACCTACCCTTTAAGGTAGCATTTCTCCTCATGGTGGTCCTAATACTCACCATGGGTAGCTTCACGCTTATCGGTTATAGGCAGTTTATTTCTTTTCTTAGAGACCTTTTTTTTTTTCAACCATACCACACATCATAACATAAGCAAGTCATGATAGACATCTAAGCAAATGGTCATTCATCGACCCACAATTTCTTCAACTAGTCACCTTGCCAACTACTCAGGTTTTCACCGCTAAGAACCTATAGTGAAGTGCTTACGAGTCTAGCATAGATCAACAATTCAAAGATCAGATAAAAGCACATCAAGAGTTTATCGTTTCTAAGATTTCATCTTAAAGCAAACGATTTCATCATCGGACTTAGTCGTAACCCTAAGGACTATTAAGGACTAAACAACCTTTTTTTTCTTTTCTTGTTCTTTTTTCTTTTCTCTTTTTTTTCTCTTTTTTTTGAAGGCCCCCCAAATGGTCTTTCTATCCTTGCCATAAGGTTTTTTGTTTCTCGATTTCCTTTTCCCCGCTATCCATGTTTGCTAAACTCCTATTGACAAATCTTTTTTTTCTTCTCTAACCCAATAGATATCTATGATGGATTTTAAGACACGGGGTTAACATGATGCATGAGATACGTGTAATGTATGTAATATATAAGCCCATTTAAAAAATTTTACATTAGTTGGCCCATTATCATTTTAAGGTATTCAATCATACTATTGCGTGGTGCAAACTTGTCCCAGTTGAAAAGGCCCAACGGGTTTACACTTTGCGATAATATGGCTAAACAACTTCAAATGATAAGAGGCCCAAACATAAAATGGCCCATCGACATTCTAGAAGGTTTTGGCCCAACTGTCAAAGGACACGAACTCATCCCAGTTTAAATGGCCCAACAAGTTCACATCTTTTGACAAAAAGTCCAATTGGATCCAAATGACGACGGTCCAAAACATCAACATAAAAAAAATAATTTCTACTAGTTCTACGACTAAGGTTCACATGTGGGTTTACGGGAGTGCGGACAAAGGCTCCCGTTGACGAAGGCTCTCGCTGACAATGCCTTTAACTAAACCTCTTCAACCCACTGTAGACACGGTTAATTAAAACACAAATCCAAACATTACAAGACATTATTTCGGGGCCGATTCTCTATCCCCCGTGGAGTTGCCAGACTGTAGGACACAGAAATCGGCGACGCTGTTCCAGGCTCACGGTCTAGTTGGGAGTACGGAATAGCCCGCAGGGGACCTAAACCAGAGAAATAACATGGAGTCGCCACCCGGTGTGAATCGGGACAAAGATTTAAGGCCGCACTCACCCCTCGCAAGGGAAGACCTCAAACCTGTTGGGTTCGGAATGGTCCCTTACTTATGCCACTTGTAATGATGTGATTTATGCAATATCTTAACCGAATCTACGCAACATGCTCAAGAACAACCTATATCTAAGTCCGCATGCATAATAATAATAATGAAACCTATATCTAAGTTCGCATACTTCAAAATAAGTTGTCATAATAGCAAACACGCGAGAACATACAATCATCACACAAGCATGCTCAATTATCTAATGCGGAAAAAATAAGAATCTAAGCGTAAATATAAATAAATCCCTAATATGAAACAACCTAATCATGCATAAAAAAGAAATTTTTATCGACTAAATCATGCTTAAGATAAATAACGTGCTAGCAACCTAATCATGCTCGAATACAATATTGGATGAATGAAACATGTGTATCTCTCAAGCGGTACGTGGCGTGTATCCCGAACAACCGCACTACCGTCCATTCGGATTCGGCTACGGAATTTACGTCTTGGTTTCCATCGATATACCACAAAAGGGAACACACATTCCACTCATCCAATATTCACATCATGCCTCAACAAACAACTCTCATGCGATAATATATTAAAATAAATAAAAATAAACGAAAGGTAATAAATAAAGAAGGTGCCCTCAGGTCTAACCTCTTTTGTCGTCTCTCGAAGCGCGTTACACGGCCGTCAGAAGGGTTGATGTTCCGCAACTTTTCTGGTTCACTAATCCAACATTTTTCCTCGCTGTTTCGCTGCTTGAGCTGCTACTTTCACTTCATTTCGCTGCTGTTTGTTGTTGTATTTTCTGGT